>OX457029.1:11383658-11805658 GCA_949752745.1 Protula sp. h YS-2021 | reverse complement strand
CGACTTTGGCTTGTCGATCAATATTGAAAAATTGTTGACTTGGGAATCGGCCAGTCAGATATTATAATACTGGTACACTTACCCCGTAAATATGCCCTAAACCATCGTTTAAAGTTGACTACAAGGGAACATAATTCTGGCAATTTCAAGGGAGGACTAAAGTAAAAGACCTTTTTTAGTCAATTAAATAAGAGTTAAACAAGAGTAATGTAAATGATCTGAATTTTGACCTAGATTTTCAACGTCAGACGCCTCATGGCCTGTGTTATCGCACAAACCTCGCATTTTGACACTGACTTTTGAACACGAACTCAGTTGAAGTGAGATAAGAGAGATAAAGATTAATTTAAGGTTAAACTAATTTTCGAGTTGTATCTGTGATTGCCTTCTTTCTTTCTTCGGTACGTAGTCGTGAAAGTCAGTCCAGTTATGTTTTTTTACTTCTCACTGCTATTGCATGGTGGGTAGAAGTGCAGGGGCCGTCACGGCTATGGGACTATCATAGTCTTCCCCCTCCCATGTCCATACATACATGCACCCCAACCTTCCCCACCTTCCTAATCTCACAGAAAACTAATGCTAAAAATAAAATTAGTTGTATTAATCTGAACTCGGTGTATGCTTGTAAACTTTAAAAAAAAAACGTGGTGGTTACAACGTGACCATTTGGGCTTCAGAAGGTTGGTGAACATTGGGCGGGTGGAGGGTTAAACATTTATCCTCCACAGCAAGAAAAAAATAATGAAATGATAAACAAAAATGCAGAATTGTTTCTTACCCAGCACTTTCGACCTGGCAAACGATTATTGTCGTTTATTATTATTTAACACTGTATTATTCAAAACAAGAACTTTGAAGCATATAAGAAACCAGATATTATTTGGTAAGCTATTCCGGAATAGACTACCGATAATTCAAACGTCACAGAAATCAATAATGCTTCATTTTTCTTACACCAAAGGGTGAAAGTAAGTTAAACAATGTAAATTCTTGTCTTTTGTCGTAAGAAAAATAAAAAATATTGCAAAAATTGCATTTGCATTTGACTGTTTATTAAAATGCCGATAATTCAGTATTGAATAACGTACTGAAATTTAAAATCTTTATTGTATTTTCATTTTCATCATATTTTTCTATTTATAAGGCAAGAAAATAAGTTGTTTGTATTATGGAATGCCATTGTCACATTTATTAGGGAATTATTGATATGAAGAATTAATTTTTGAGATCAAAAAATCCATATTTTGACATCAAGAATTAAGTTTTGCTGTCTGTATTTGTATTGTTGATGCCTAATGTATTCTTGATCTCAAAAAATAATTTTTGATATCAATAAATGTTGATTTTTGGATGTCAACATATCAGTCTTTTTTTAAAATAAAAATTCAGAAGTACACACCTGTAAATTAAAAATGACTGGTCCTTGTATACAGAATCTTTCTTTAAATTTTTTACTGTATAAAAAAAGCAATTCTTGAAATCAAAAATTGTGTTGTTATTATTGATCTCAATAATTCAAGTTTTCATCTCCAAAATTTAATTGACGATTCGTTAAATTTTATGTAAATGTGTGTCTCCCTTAAGATTTTTTAAGTTTGTAAATTTGATTTTTTGATCTCAAAAATAAATTTTTGCCATCTAAAATTCAACTATTGATAGCAAAATATAAATTATTGAGATCTACATTGATTTCTTGATGTCTTTAATATATTTTGATATCACAAATAGGAATTGAATGTTAAAACGGTATTCCATATTATATAGTCTGCAGCATAAAGTGATGAAATAATTAAAAAAAAATCGATTTCTGTGACATTCGATTTATCGGTAGTCCATTCCGGAATATGCGGAATAACGTACCAAAAATACGTGGTTTCTTATTTGCTTCAGAATTCTTATTTTGAATAATACGGTGTTATTTGTTCATTTACTTTTTATCTAAATAGATCATATAAATCCGAACATATATTTATGTCTCCCCGACCAAGGGGAGACTAGAGTGTTTGTACGTTCTGTGTGTGCGTATGTCTGTGTGTGTGTCAGTCTGTTGTGAACAAAGTGTTGTGTGCAAGATATCTCGAGAACGAAACGTCCGATCGACTTCAAACTTGATCGATCTATTCCTTGGTTAGGTCGGACGGTTCTGTCAACTTTTGACTCACGTCACGTGATAAGGGCAGGCGTATGACGTCATTACGTAAAAATGTAAAAATCTTGTGTGCGACATTTCTCTGCCGCTGAACATCGGAGAAAGTTGAAACTTGGTGGGATTGTTGATTGATAGGTCCGGAAGACTCTATAAAATTTTTTTTCGCGAGTAGAACGAACGAATGCGGCGTATGACGTCATCACGTAAAATATGTATGTATTTTGAACAAGATCTTGTGTGCAAAATATCTCGGTAACAGAAAGTCCTATCGACTTCAAATTTTATATGTACATTCCTTGAGTCAGTCGAACGGTTCTTTCAACTTTTCACGTGTGTTACGTGATTAGGACTGGCATATGACTTCATTGCGTAAAAATCTTGTGTGCGACATTTCTCAGCTGCTGAACATCGGGGAAAGTTGAAACTTAGTGGGATTGTTGTTAGATAGGTCCGAAAGATTCTATAGAATATTTTTTGGAGTAGAACGAACGAATGCGGCGTATGACGTCATCACGTAAAATATGTATATATTATAAACAAGGTCTTGTGTGCAAAATATCTCGATAACGAAAAGTCCTATCGGCATCGAATTTTATATGGATATTTCTTGAGTCAGTCGGACGGTTCTTGGTGGGATTATTGCTTGGTAGGTCCGAAAGAAACTTTAAATTTTTTTCGCGAGTAGAACGAACGAGTTCCACGTGTTACGTCATCGCGTAAAATATGTGTATATTTAGAACCAGATCTTGTATGCATAATATCTCTATAACGGAAAGTCATTACGACTTCAAACTTGATCGATCTATTCCTTGGTTAGGTCGGACGGTTCTGTCAACTTTTGAATCACGTCACATGATAAGGGCAGGCGTATGACGTCATTACGTAAAAATCTTGTGTGCGACATTTCTCTGCCGCTGAACATCGGAGAAAGTTGAAACTTGGTGGGATTGTTGATTGATAGGTCCGGAAGACTCTATAGAATTTTTTCGCGAGTAGAACGAACGAATGCGGCGTATGACGTCATCACGTAAAATATGTATGTATTTTGAACAAGATCTTGTGTGCAAAATATCTCGGCAACGGAAAGTCCTATCGACTTCAAATTTTATATGTACATTCCTTGAGTCAGTCGAACGGTTCTTTCAACTTTTCACGTGTGTTACGTGATTAGGACTGGCATATGACTTCATTGCGTAAAAATCTTGTGTGCGACATTTCTCAGCTGCTGAACATCGGGGAAAGTTGAAACTTAGTTCGATTGTTGTTAGATAGGTCCGAAAGATTCTATAGAATATTTTTTGGAGTAGAACGAACGAATGCGGCGTATGACGTCATCACGTAAAATATGTATATATTATAAACAAGGTCTTGTGTGCAAAATATCTCGATAACGAAATGTCCTATCGACATCAAATTTTATATGGATATTTCTTGAGTCAGTCGGACGGTTCTTGGTGGGATTATTGCTTGGTAGGTCCGAAAGAAACTTTAAATTTTTTTCGCGAGTAGAACGAACGAGTTCCACGTGTTACGTCATCGCGTAAAATATGTGTATATTTAGAACCAGATCTTGTATGCATAATATCTCTATAACGGAAAGTCATTACGACTTAAAATTTTATATGGATATTCTTTGGTTCAGTCAGACGACTGTTTCAACGTTTGACGGGTAAAAAATTATCTGTTGATAAGCAAAATTTCTCGACATCGGAAAGTCGGCTTGACTTTAAATTTGGTGTAGTTATTCCTCGGATAAGTCGCACGGTTTTGGGTAGAAATTTTTAAACTCGTATAGAAAATCAAGAAAGGTGCATAACGTCAACACTCCTCCCCCCCTCCCCGCCTCCCCATTTTTTGGCTCCTTTGTTATCTAAGCATAGGTGTTAACTACGCTGGGGATTTCAGAAGATTCTCGAGTGTTCCTGCATTCTTTAGAAAGCTTCAAAACAGTCACAGCATTACTGTCGGTCCATTGCTATTTGTTAGTGCCTGAAATTATGCTTTTTGTGCGTTTCTCATCTACGGCTGTTGTGTAACATGCCACTCAGTCAGGGGTCAATGTCAGTTGTCGGACCTACATTAAATAGCTGGGGTGGGGGGGGGGGGGCATGTGGAGGATGATGGTTAGGAAAAAAAACCCGACCGCCTTCAAGACCTGGATAAAAAGTAAGACCCGTTTGTCGTGACCCCTTCCAGATTCGGGTAAAAAGACGTACGTTAAAACCTGCCTGTCTTGACCAACTTCCAGACCCGGATAGAAAATGTAACGTACAGTAAAACTACTATAGTGACCAACTTTCAGATCTGGATAAGAAGGGCCTGCAGTAAAACCCGTTTTAAGCGACCACCTTCCAGACTCGGATGAAAAAAGACGTCCATTTATATCTGTTTTAGTTACCACCATCTGTTTGGTTTATTTTGAGTTCTTTTATAATAAATTAAGGTTATGTTTGCAGAAATGAATAATTGATTTCAGTAATTAATAAAAACAAGATTTTTTTGGGGGGGGGATCATGGGTTTAGTCCGGGAGACATTTGCTTTTGTTTACAAAAACAAGAAACTAAGTAGGTATCGACTGAAAGTGTATAACATAAGCCTGTACTCCTATGTTTTGTGTGCTCTGGCCGCTCTGGTTAAATTTGTGCCAGATGCCCCCGGTGTGTGTAAAACGACAGGAAAATCCTTCAAACACTGATAGTAACATTAATCAAACTTACAAGGCGTTGCCTAATGCTTAATTAAAACAAACACAGAAAACATCGAAATTAAGCATTTTAAAAATTTCGCGCTTTGAACAAAAAGGGTCGACTTTGACTCGCTTCACTGGTGCATGGAACATGAAAGTAGAGTCCATGCCCGTCTGCGTGAGCGATATTCCGGGATCAGCAAAATTTGATTTTCTTTACAGCCAAGGTCACAAAGACTGATTTTTTGGTACATTTGGTGCTTAGCCCCTTCTCTTCAATCTTTTCCAACAACCTCATCCCGTCTTAACCCCACCCCAATAATGACTGACAGTCATAGAACCTGTGGGGAATATATGCGATCGACCGCGTGTCTGTCGGTCGGTCTGTCATCAAAAGCTTGTTAACATGATAACCTAAAAGCTCCTCCAAGGATTTTCATGAAACTTGGTATGTAGCTTCTATGGGAACAAACACAGAACGGTATTGTAAATGAGTCAGGTTCGCTCAAGGAAAATGGACCAGCTGGACTTGGAAAATTTCAGCTCTTGATTGACTATTGTGTGAGCTTGTTAACACGATAACTTAAAAACTGCTGCAAGGATTTTAATGAAACTTGTTATATAGCTTCTATGGGAACAAACACAGATCGGTATTGTGAATGGGCCACGTTTGTCCAAGGAAAATGCACCAACTGGACTTGGAAAATTTCAGCTCTTCATTGACTATTGATGGCCGTGTTTTAACTGATGGGGAGCCTGTGGGAAATATGTGGGCTATGCACACTGCTCTAGTTTTTGATAACAATTTATTAGTTTCATTTTCTCTAATTTTTAAACAATATTTAATTTTAGGACTTCGATTTGTTTAATAGAAACCAACTGCAGAAAGTGTGCTAATTAATAGCTGCAGAACATTACGTGTTTAAGGTAATTGCCTTTTGTTACGTGGTACTAGCGTGATCCCCTTGTACTGCGTGCAGCTCTCACTTTGTACCATACAACTGTTACATTTAGGTATGAACCAATCACATATACTGACCGTCGCTGAAAAGGTTTAGGTAATTTTTGCCATTTTTGGGCTTTAAATGGGGAACATGTTGAGGCCGATTTTATAGCCGTCTAATAGGCGCTTTATGCCTCGGAAAGGGATTCTAGATGACTCGCATCACCGTAGTTTGATGCACACCAAATTTTTTGGCGGTTCGATACAAATAGGATTTTTGGCAATTTTTTCCCAAAATTTTGGTGCTTTCAGTGCTGTTTTTAGACTTTGTTTACGTGATATCTCGAACACAGCTCAGCAGCTCTTCACCATACCTTGCAGGAAGAAAGATCATGTGGTGCAGATCTGCACTGAAGAAATATTTTGATTTTTGTCACTTAGGTGTATTTTAACTAATTTGCTATCTCTAAAACAGTTTAACAGATCTTCATCCAACCTTTGAGAAAGAAAGACCATACAGTGACGATCATCACTAAAGGATTATTTATTATTTTTGTCAAAAATTGAATTTTTGACGAAGCTTGGATATTTTCACTTTGGTTTGTTTTTAGCTGTTTTGCACTTTGTTTACGCGATATCTTAAAATAAGCAGTCCAACCGTTTGTCGTTGACTACGACAACACGGACTGGGAGAGCGCAGACCGGTTCGTGGGCACTTTTCAACGCCTATCAGATGACAAAACCGACGAATCTATAGTGAACAGCGCCGTCCGTTGAATCAAAGGCGATTGAACGCTCTGTTTTTTCGGATGAATTGCGATTTTGTGTAGATAGGTCGAACGGTCTGTGATCGCACATGGCGACGACGTGGCGAGAGATACGCCAATTACTGCGCACGCCAGGCAGACCGTTATTGTAGCGAGTGTTTTGGTATGGTACCGGATATCTTTTCGCCATGGGGCCCCAATGTGATTATTGACTGCGAATGACTGTGCGGCTGCACGTAGTGGAGGTACTGGAAATCATGAGGTGCCGTTCTTAAAAAATAACGCGAATTTGACTCTTCTCCAACGCGACAATGCTCGATCGCGCAGTGCGTATTTAACGTGCGATTATTTACACACTAAAGGAGTCAACGCCCTTCCCTGGTCTGCATTTTCGTAAGATTTGAGCCCGATCGAACATTTATGGGACCAATTAGAAAGAAGGGTTAGAAGCATGTCCTGCACTGTGAGGCGTATTTAAATGCAAGAGGAGGTCATATCCGTTGTAAGACTTTTGTGACCTTGGCTATGTGAATACTCTTTTCTTTTCCTTAAAACTGATTAAACTGCTCAGGATAGAGAGTTGCACTGTCAGTTCACACCATCATCGGTGCAAGTACTGCCTTTCATCTCAAAATAAAATTGTAAGTATTACCAGTTAAATTTACACAGTATGAATTAAAAGTTTTCATTGACTGTCAGCACCATAATGCAGGGCAGGCCGATGTGACATTAAAGACGAGCAACAAATTGACCTGCGAGCATTATGAACAAGGGAGACCACTCGCGTACCAGCTGGTTACCATGAGTGTCCATGATTTTTTTTATCAAATAACCTTTAAACGCGAAGTGCTAAATTAGAGATAATATTCGGAGTGCAGTTCTGAAAGAGCTTCCATTTTTGTTGGAAATACGGAGTACTGAATGGAATTTACACCACCACTTTTTAACGAATTCGGCACTTCGCGTGGACACTCCGTTAACCTCAAAATTACTCACCTTGCTCCGCGTTTTTTATTTTGGATAGGGCTGGTAACACATATGATACCAAGTTCCCCCGGTCATTATTTGTGAGAATTTTGTTGATTAAATTAATTTGCTTATATATTTTGTAAAAAGTGTTTTTAGCGTTCCCAAAAAGCACATGCAGACGGCGAAGAGAGCGACTCCCACAAGCTTGTGTTCGCGACATCGATAGAATTGGTGGAGAGAGTACTATGGTGTAGACTGCTATGCTATTTGGTTGGAAATCACTTGTGCTAGTCATTGAGGGCAACTTAACCGCAAGGCGATATGCAAAAATGCGTTAGAAGGCCAAACCCTACCGTACTGTACAAATGACGGATATGGATTTTCATGCACAGCAACGCGCGCCCTCATGTGGCTCAAATTTATACAAATCTGTTGCGCGTTAATCAGATTCAGATCGTAAATGGCCTCCGTGTTCACCTGAAGCGATAATGAACTCGATTGGGGGCATGCTCAATCCTAGCGTTCAAGCCCATACGCCCCACTACTAAGTCATGTGGAGCTGAGATTACGGAATGGATTACAAACTGGATCATACGTTGCTACGACGCGTGAATGCTTTGATCCAGGTCACAGGAGGGGACACAAGATATTGAAAACTGAAAAGTGCAACATAACTCAAGAAATATATTAAATCACCATTGTTGCAAACTTTGTATTGGACTAATATTTTTCGTAGCAAATATATGTTTTATAGTTCTGTGAAATGTCAAGAAAGTTATGTTGAATACATTTTTAAATACAAAATTTACATCTGTCATTGCGTTTTGACTGCCTACAATGTTAGTCCGAACAATCCAAAGCATTTATAAGACTTGTAGTAACATGAAGTCAATGTTTTCATATAGCCTTGCTTACTATTATATCTAGTAAAAATATTAATACAATTATAATAATATAGCATCATAATAATAACTATAGCATACATATATATATAATAAAAATTTTCCTTTTATTCTGGCGAATGAAAGTTAAAAAACGAGTTATTTTTTCCAGTTCAAAACAATATATATATAACTACATTTTTACTAAAAGGAGGGCGAGTTTTGTTCACCACAACACACCGAAGTCAAATATCTGATTAACGTTGCAAATTTATTCATTTAATGGCATAAATTCACTGTGGAAGTCAGTGATGCAAACATTGGCCCGCTTGTAAACAGAATATAAATAAGTAATAGGCCCAAAGTAATAATTGTCCAGAAAGTTCGACAGATTTGGAATGTTGTTTGTGGATGCTAATTAGTGTTGTTAGGGTAGCTACTCTTCTGTGCAATTCGAATATCAGCATCATCTTAAACTTCAATTTTGAAAATTAACTGTGTTAAGTTCAATTGGAAGTTTAGTGAGAAAACATTTCGCACCTGGAAGATGTTAATTTTTACGGCATGAAATAGATAAAAAAGAAATAAATAGCTATTTGTGGGTGCTGTAGGGGTAGTTAGTGTTATGTTTAATGGATAACTGTCGATGCAGGTTATATTTTACTCGAACAAGGTAGTAATTGTGGATACCAATTTCTGATGTAGAATAACACTTTTTTATTATTGCCGAGACAGCAACTGTTGTGTTTGTTGGATTACATTTGAGATCTTAGGTTATATAGGTTGTATTTGCTGTTGCACAAATTCACTGACGCGCTAAAGGAATTTGCGTAGTGGAGTATTATGGAAGTCATTGAATACACGTTTTCCCTGGAAGTTTTATGGTTTCAACAAGTTACCAGACGATTAAAGCAAACACACATTCCCTGTAAGTTGTATAGAATTCGAGTATTCCATGATTGCCTAGTTCAATCGTTCAAATGTACGTTCACGAGGATTAACTTTGTAATTTAAGCATTTAATTAGTCGATAATAGTGAGCTCTATTTGTAAGACTAAAAAAGACCGGCTTATGACACTTACGAAGCTTCTGCGTTTGCACTATTTTGTATTTTGTATCAAAATACAGCAGTTTCTTGTTACGTATAAATTCTGACAACAAATGACTCCGGAAAGGTACGTTTGCTGAAAAAATGTTTGTCTACATAATGTTTGCTTGGACAAGTGCTAATGCATTCAAACATTGCCATGGGCAAACCTATAAAAAACTATAATGAAGAGCATTATGAAACACAGCTACTTTTAAATAACATTTTAATAAATAGATTAAAAATAGGTTGTAGAAACCTTTTTAGTATTTGCTTTCCTATATAAGCATTAGGTTGCTATCGTGTCCTATGATAGTAAGAAAAGCAGTAGGAGGTTGTGATAAAAATATTCTGTTCTGACAGTAACAGATGTTATGAGCGATTCTAAAATGACGGAAGCACCGAGGCTTTGTGGTTGAAACGCCACTTCTATGAGGAAAATGAAATATATTGTTTGAAAATCCAGTGCATTCTTTTTATATAATATGCTTTTGGAATGGTATATTGTAAAGTTATAATTTTAGAGAAGAAGCATACTTCCGAACCACTCTCAAAAGCTCGCTTGTATATATATTCTATGTATTGTTAAGGACACTCAATAACAACTTTACGATTATATTGATCATATTCTTTCACAGTTAATCCTATTTTAACTGCTTCAAATAAATGTGTGCATAGAATAGAGCCACATACAGTATATATCTGTTGTCATTTATGTTTCACGAGAACATTCATAAGAGAATTGGACAAAATTGCTTATTGCAAGTTTTCACACCATGACAATAAATACAGGTCCCAGAACTTGGTATTCATGTGCAAGCTAAACTTAAAGGTAGATCAAATTTCATGGAACACAGGAATATCCTCATACTAATTGCAGATCCCAGTTTTCTTTCTGAGATCAAGTTCTTTGCCTTTCGTGATGACAATCTGTAAAAACATAACAAAAGTGATGACAATCAGTGTGAACAAAAAAAACAATTTTTAAGGCAATTCATTTTAAACTTTCTAGTGAAATGTAATATCAGAAGGCTCTTTCGTCAAATGAAAGAAACTCGTTATACTCTCATTGATACATATAAAGTATATAAATAAAACTATCTAATCGAAATGAAATATTTAAACACTTTTTTCTTATGTACACAAAAAATTAATTGTAATTATACTTTATGAATAAAACCGTGCTGTTGTGAAAATATTTTTTTAGGGATAATTGTCATCTAAATCAAGACATAATTAATGCATAGGTTACACCTGGTAGTGTTTGTCCTTAAGATGTGCAAACATTTATGTAGCAATTGACCTATGGTTTTCAGAAACAGGTTCGCGTAGCTTTATTTCAATCGCTCTGACACTCGTTACTTTGAAGTAGAGAGAACGCACTGAGAAGTAGATAGACACTACTGAGTTAGAACTGGGAGAAGGTTTACTTGAACCATCACCATATGAACGTGAATGAGAATTAGGATAACTTCCACTGACACCTAAGCCATAACCACAGAAGAAGGGCGATGGTAATAGCTGCCAAAGGAGTGATAATAACAGTGCCAGCAGAGCTATCATAGGAATTTCTTAGGGAACTTGGATACTTGTAGCTTTTAAGGTTTCTATAATATCTATGTGTGGGTAGTTGTTCTAATATTTGTTCGAACTGTAACGATGTGAAGATGACCCATGCCCATACTACCCATAACCGCGGCGTTTTCTTCCACCATACCACATCTTGCAACCTTTGTAGTAAGGATATCTGGGGTAAAAAAGTAAAGAACGCATGTCACTGAAATGCTCATGTTTACTGATGCTGGATCCTCCATAACCATGGCGAAAAGTCATCAAGCTATCATCTTTTGAATGGCAGCCAGCCCGCGTATCTCCTAACGCACACGCTGGGTTGTCTTTTGATCCCTACCGGATCATAATTTAGTGTAGTAGGTTTTTGAAATCGAAATCATTCTCCGTGTGATTCTCATATACCCTCGAAAATAAATGAATCATACATTTCTTCACCATAAAAGATATATTCGAACACAGTTTAAAAACACAATGATGCAATATTTAATTTTTCCTAGTATTAAGTACAGTGAAATGAAATTTCTGGATATCGATTACAAAAGCAATGATATCAAAAGAAATTAATTCCTGGCAGTCTGAAAACTTTTATAAAATGGCGCGATGGTCACGTCAGTTTGAGTATTTTAATCGAACAAAAAAGACGCTAAAAAGTCAAAGTTTAGCAAAATTAGAAGATGAGGAGGAGGGGACTTGTACCATTGTATTGATGGTATGCGTTTTGAATGAACATCGCCGCTGCTAGTCATCGCTGGCAGCTTGACTTCAAGACTTTTTGGAGAAACCGAAGGGTAAATGGCACCATCATGTGCAAACGCTCTTATAGCCATTGTCATACTTCACGACGCGCTTCTTCATGTGGCTGAAATTCGTATAAATCTGTTCCTAATTATTAATGAATCAGCAATTAAACAGAAAAGTAATCATTAGATTTCAAGAGATTTTTTATCAATAAAGGAATTGATCAATGATTTACTTGAATAACCCTTAGGTTGTAGGCAATAGGGTACTGTAGTCGCCGGCGCCAACCTCTGCGATGCAGTACGAAGTGGCGGTCATCGCGAACAATGCAATCGCTATCGCTTTCAGAATTGCTGAGTGTGTGTCGACAGAACTGTTCTGCTGTGTTGCCTCCATTTGAAGTGTAAGTTAATGAATATTCATGAACTCTCTGGTTAATATCGATTCCCATTCCTCAGAGTAAAGATAGACCAGCTTATAAGTCTTATATGTACGCATTTACTTTTTTGTATTTTTTTTTCAAAACACAGCGGTATCTGGTATAAATTTAAAAAAAAAAAACGATTGCAGAGACAAATATTTGCTGCAGTAAATCTTTGTCCGAATAGAGAAAAGTGTTTACGTGCATAAATATTGGTGAAAACAAAAGTTTCTAAAGGTAAATATTTGTATGGAGAGATATTGGCGAATATTAAATCGTTTGTATATTTTCTGTTGTGCAAGCTGTTATAGGTTGTCCTAAAGGAATTGATCAAAATCCAAATTTGCTTATAGGCAAAAGTGCCTTTATATAACTTTTTTGTAAAAAAATAAAATAAGTTGCAGAAACTCTTTTGCATTTACTTTGTTACCAAAGTAACAGAATGCTATGGAGTGAATGCATTCTTATGAGGGTATTAAAGTACAGGGATACGAGTAGGTTATTATGACACGCATGTACTATTATGATAGGAAGAGCCATTATAACTGATTCTAAAATGCACGCTATCCTCTCTGATCAAGTGGTTTGACAACTTGACAACTGTAATAATGCATTCCTCTTTTTATTAAATTTTAAATTGTAAATTGTAAATCAAAAGAAACTCCAGAAGAAGCATATTTCTGAACTGCACTCCAAACATTTGCATAATTAATATAATTTATCCAAAATATATTTTACCAATAGCCATGGCAAATTTGAAAGCGTCCCTACTCCCAATGCACTCTTTCAGTCTTCATATTAAGCATCGCATTTCCCACCAACGTTTCTTTTTGTGTTAAAGGAAGTGCTAGGACCAAGGTGTAATGCTTCAAATCAATCTAATTAGTAACATTTTGCTGTAGACTTTGTCATGGTCAAGGCATGGTACTGAAGACAAGTTAGACTCATGAAATTCATAATTATATTTTTATTTTACTCAGTAACAGTAGAGTTATAATTTCAGTATTAAGGGGCTTTCTTTTTGTGTTGAACATGCATTTCAATCCTGAAACAAAACACAAAAGATAATACTTAGTTTTGTGTTTGAAATGCTTTAAAAAAGATGTGCATAGAATACAAGCTGTATTTTAAGTGAACATGATTTATACAGTCACTATTTCCGAAAAAATTTAAGCATTATTATCATCTATGTTTTCTGTGTACATTTATAATAGAATTTGATAAAATAAAGACTTACAAAATTTATTTTATCCTTCAAGTTTTCACAACATGAGAATAAATACAGGTCCCAGAATTTAGCCTTCTTGTGCAAGCTAAACTTGAAGGTAAACCATATTTCGCGGAACACAGGGAAACTTTCGAACTGAATACAGATCCATGTTTTCTTTCTAGGATCAAGTTCTTTGCCTTTCCTGATAACAATCTAATAAAACAAATAAGAGTTTTCATAGCAATTAAGTTACTTTTTCAAGAGAAATGTGACAAGAGGAACTCTTTCCTACCATCAAAGCAAAGCGTTTTGCCATTTGCATAAATTAGTTGCTAATGTAAAACACGTGTAGGAACTTCCCAGGGAAAAAAACTTCCCAGGGAACTTCCCAGATAAACTGAAAGTATATTTCATTATTAATTATATTACATAATGTGTCAATAAAAGTACGAAGATTGAGGCGGTATATAAAATATTTAAAGCAATTCTTCATATTTAAATGCACACATCAAAATACACTTTACTTATGTTTTAATAATAAAATATATATGAGATGAAAATATTGTAAGGTTAAATGTTATTTAATTAAAGGTTCAATTAATGTATGTAGAGGCTTAAACGTCTATATTTAATTAACCTACCGTCTTAGAAACAGGTCCGTTTAGCTTTATTTCAATCTCTTGAACACCTCTTACTTTGAAGTAGAGAGCACGCACTGAAAAGTTGACTGCAACTGCAGTGTTAGAACCAGAAGAAGATTTGCTCGAACCATACGACAAGGGGTATGAGGAAGCCGGATATTTATAACCTTTTCGTGAACTTGGATAGTAACCATGGGATCCGCTGTGATGTTTACCAAATGAACTTGAATAAGAATTAGAATAACTTCCACTGCCATAGCCATAACCAGCAGAAGAAGGGCGATGGTAATAGCTGCCACGGGAGTTAGGATAACCATTACTGCCAACAGAGCTATAATAGGAACTTGGATGAGAGCCTGGATACTTGTAGCTATTATGGTGCTTATAATATCTCCCAGCCTTGCCTTTGCCTCTTTTCTTGCCAGATGAACTGTATGAAGAATGCGGATAACCGTTCCAGTAATCCCTAGCATAAGGAAGGGAGGAGCGTGGATAGTTACTCCACAATTTGTTTGAGCTGTAGCGATGTGAAGATGGCCTATGCCCATACCACCCATAACCGCGGCGTTTCTTTCCACCATACCACCTCTTGCCACCTTTGTAGTACGGATATCTTGGGTAATAAAGTGAAGAACTGCGCATGTCACTGAAGTGCTCGTGTTTACTGATATGGAATTCTCCGTGGCCACGGCTAAAAGTCAACCAATTCTTCTGATGCCCATCTTTTGAGTGGCAGTTAGCCCGTGTATCTCTTAACGCACACGCTGGGTTGTCTTTTGTTCCCCATCGCATCAAAGTCCAGTGTGGCCGGTTTTTGAAATCGAGATCTGTCCTTCTGTAATTTTTTGGGCACTTATAACCTGTGGAAAATAAATAAATCATATCAACGCAAATTGAAAAGGCAATAATGATTTTTTCTCAGTATTAAGTACAGTGAAATGAAATAGCTGCCTATCACTTAGAGTGTCGTATCTTACCCTTTGCTTGGCACCAGTAAACAATATTTCGTGATTACGTGATTTGGAGTCCGTCTTATCTCGTGTATTCACGACCAAAGTAAAGGAAACATCAATTTGGCTGAAATTTGTACAAATCTGCTCCTTGCTAATCAGCAATCAATCGATAATTACGAACAAAGTAGTCATCTGCATGCTGAGGATGCAGTAGAGGTTTTATCAATAAGAGAATTGATCAATGACTTACTTGCATAACCCTTTGGGTTGTAGGCAATAGAGTACCTGTAGTCACCGGCTTCAACTTCTGTGATGTAACACATGGTGGCGGCCAACGCCAACAACACAACCACTTTTAACATTGCTGTTTGTAGACAGAACGGATGTTCTGCTGTCTTACTGATTGTAATGTGAAGAATAGCCACGCGTGGTACGATATTTATAATAAAGTACGGGTAATTAACATTTTAGATTGACTATAATTTTATGTTTAATGAGTGAGTTTATTGTCTTGACATTATAATTTGTGGATTGATGATATGATAAATCACACCTACTTTTAGACACATAAGTCAGTTATACTGTATGTCCAAAAAATGAACAAAATCAACTAAAACAGCTATAAATAATCAGTATTAATTACCAATACGTAACGTTTCATATATTTTAAAATGTCGTGGCATTCTTATACTCAAGAGTAACGCCGTACCAGCAGGGAATATGACAGACTTTAACTGTTTTCGTGCAACAGTTAAATCCTTTGCTTTCACACTGTTACGGCACAAGAACAGATTGTTAATGTTATACAATAATGTTTCCCCACGCACAGAGATGAGTGTACACTTCTTTAGGGGTTCATAAAGTATTATGCAACGGTTTTAGCATATCGGCACACATCAGTTCACTCTCATAGCTTTTACAGAAAGTAAGTTTCTTTTTTATCTTTTTGAATATTTGCATGGCTAAAATGTTAACCTTAATCTGAGAATGTAGATAATTATAAATGAGGTAATCATAAAGTAGGCATATAATATTGCTTTCCCTTTGCGTTATTTTTATACAGTTTGTATATAGTATATTTAGAAATTTGATTCATAATTGAGACTTATGAGAGATCTGACGGCAATGTATGGATATTTTTATTTTAGTAATGCCTACCGTTGCATCCCTGAATTTTTTTACCTGTAAAAATTCGTCCATATATAGTACTATTGATGAGTTTTAACTGGAAAATGTCTCTGACAAGTATCAGACTGTGATGAATATGGTAACTGAGAGGTTGTCAATAAATATCATTTTATATTTTATTTTCAATCCAGTACACCAATGCTGCATCAAAATGAATACGAAAGAGATGACACGAAAAGTTTTAAAAACTTACATAATGTTATTATTTGTGCTTTTTTACTGTGTTTTTTAATAACATTCTTTATTTATGTAACACCAGCTGTCTCTTGGTATCTTTTATTTAGTAGACTTGTAGGGGGTGGGGTGCATCGCTGAAGGTTTGTAAGCAACGTTTCACAGACGCCCCTATCCCGGAAAATGAGTTGGGAGACAATTAGTCTAAAACCACGGAGCGAGTACACAAAAGAAACGAAAGGCTTGCAGATTCCGACACATAGAAAGAGAAGAGAAGCCAAAAATATGCACAAATTCCCAACTCAATAATCAAAGATCGTGTGAAATATTTGCGATTCCTGTTTAAATTGGCACAAATAAAAAGACGAAAAATTGCTTCACTTGAACGAAAACAAAACGTGCATTGAATTATAAATTCGAACCCGAAACGATCGCATTATGTGATTAAAAGGAGAACGGCTGTTCTAACAGGTCTCAGCCGCATTTTGCCCCCTTCCCTGGGTCTAGGAAATGAAACATGTACATAATCAGTTTTTATTGTTATTCTTCTTACTTAAGCATTTTACTGAGAGACCTGTGATGGGTTCCATTTCTTATGGGTTACTACATATTTTGGCTGTGGCCGCAAGGAATTTATAGTGCCAATTTTGCAGACTTCTGTGCTGCATGCTTCATCTGACACGCTTACATTTTTAAATCTTTCAACTGCGTACAGGATTAAGGCTGAATGGCATTTGTTTATTGGCACTACAATCCACATAAAGCTAGGGTCCCAAAATGTTAATCTTACACTGATACCAGGAACAATATTGATGGAGAGTATGACAGATGAATGATAACTCAGCAGACATTAGGGTGCTTGGAACCTCGTTCCGAGGTGTGTTCTTTTTTACCACATAACTAAAATGTTTCGAAGAGGCGCGAAGTCGTTTCAACATCATTTAAACAAAAAATATTGAAAAATGCTAGATCTTCTAAAAGTTGGATCTAAAAGCGACCTCAAAAGTCGTTTGATTGTCGGAAAACCAAAAATCAACCTACGAGCGATGCCATAAGCGAATTATTGCCATAACGACATCAAAAGCAAGACTGCAGTCTCATAGAAACGACGTTCAAGAAGGGACTAGGTGCCGACTTTGAAAACAAGTCAAAATGCAAGCAATTTTCGAGACCAATCAAACGTCTGCCAGGTAAGGAATGATGTGATTTGAAAATTTATTTCGTAAGGACGTTACAGGAGTGACAAGTTTACAGGCTAGCCTTTAAAATGTCATTGTTAAACATATCCTAGATTAGGGCATTACCAGTGGATACATTCGCCAAATCCTCTTTGTCTACACGATTAAAGGTATAAAAGCATGCGAATAGCATCTCAGTTTGCCATGATAGCTATAAATTGCAATAACAGCTCAAAACTACTATAACAGTGATGTATATAATGACCACAATAGGCTGCTTTGACAACAGAAGACTGTAATAAGTGCTCTACATTGCGTTGAAAGATTGATGTTGTTAAGATACCAAAAGGTTGCTAAAACAACAACGGTCTGTTGTGGTGTGTTGCTATGAGAAGGATATATCGTTATAACCTGCTGTAGAAGCAATGAATTCTAAAGTCAGCGATAGTTTGCATCGTCAGTAATATATTATAATAACAGGGATGGGAAATATTGATTTCGTAATAAAATTTAATCCTGTCTATATGAAATAAAATTTCATTTACAATTGAGATAAATAAATGACGTCCTTGGTTATTCAGTGCATTCTTTTTCTTATAAAATTTGTTCATAAAGTTCATCCAATCACGTTTAACCCTTCGTCTTTATAGATGAAAATATTTTAACCACAACTAAAAGTACGAGTCGACGCTATACGGGTAAAGGGGTGAATCTTCTAAAGATAAAATTAATGCAAAAATAGGTTTAGCTTCTGAATTTTTTTAAAATATCATTTAGTCTCGAAACATAATATTGAACTTAATAAAGGGCTTAAAAGAATAGGAAGAATTTTTATGTTATTATTGTTATGTTGCATATTATTAAAAAAAATCATAGAGATAATTATTGAAAGAAGTTAGAGAAGAAAAGGACAATTGTAAATAGAAATTGCAGAAAACTTGATAATAGTGTTTTAATAAAAGACATTTCATGATTTCTTTGTTTTATTTTCCAAAAAATAACCGAAAATTAAAATAAAACAAAACAGGGCTTACATGAAACAATACTTATGCTAAATTTCATTTGCAAAAGATCGACATTCAGACTATATTGAATATTTTATCTATAGTAGAAATGTAAAACATGCTATAAATGACAAAACTGATAGAACTTCATTCAGTTCTTTGTGCTTAATAATATCTACCAAGCGAATTTTCTGCTAAAAACATATCTTGCAAATTTAAGAATCTTATGAAAAGTATACTTTCCTGTTTCGCACAACATTTGTGAATAAAACTCTGAAGAAGCAGCTGTAATACATCTTTGTGAATATAGGTTTTTAAAAATTCCTCATAAAATAATGCAGATTTACCTTTTCAGTACATTTTTCTGTCTTCATAAAGACTATATCTACAATGCCTAAATGACCCACCTAAAACCCGAGGATGTAAAGATTTGTTAATTGCTGCACTATAAACAAAGCGATTTTACTATATATGTATTACTAAATTTTTTCGCATGACAATGCTGGGCGAGTCGGTCCCGTCCAGGCTGGAGGAAGAGGAGTACCCAGCCTGGGCGGGATACTTCCTGAGACATGACATCAACATCTGCCCCGGCTGTGGCTGCTTGGTGGGATGTGACAGAATAAATAGCGGCAAACCTGTCTATACTGTGGTGTGGTTCACACAACAACAGACCACTTCATGTTCAACTCACTGCAGATGTAGAGTGCGCCCATCAATTGCAGAACATCGTCACCTTTTTTAAGCCGGGCAAGCAGGAGCAACCAGTGAAGAGCCTTGACTCCTGGCTGCCCTTCTTGGGGCGGCCGCCACCTATTACGAAATGAGCGCTACTTCTGTCATGGTGTTGGTATGTGTGCGTGTGTGTGTGTGTGTGCGGAGAGAGAGAAAAAAAGAGAGAGTAACATGAAGTCAATATTTTCGTATAGCCTTGCTTACTATTATATCTAGTAAAATATAAATAAAATTATAATAATATAGCATCATAATGATAATTATAGCATACATATATATATTAAAAATTTTCCTTTTATTCTGGCGAATGAAAGTTAAAGAAAACGACTTTCTTTTTCCAGTTCAATAAGATATATATATATAACTACATTTTTACTAAAAGGAGGGCAAGTTTTGTTCACCACAACACACCCAAGCCAAATGTCTGATTAACGTTGCAAATTTATTCATTTAATGATATAAATTCACTATGATAGTCAGTGATGCAAATATTGGCCTGCTTGTAAACAGAATATAAATAAGTAATAGGCCCAAAGTAATAACTGTCCAGAAAATTAGACAGGTAAAAAATGTTATTTGTGGATGCTAATTAGTGTTGTTAGGGTAGCTACTCTTCTGTACAATTCGAATATCAGCATGATCTTAAACTTCAATTTTGAAAATTAACTGTGTCAAGTGCAATTGGAAGATTAGTGAGAAAGCATTTCGCACCCGGAAGATGTTGATATTTATGGCATGAAATAGATAAATAGAAATAAATAGCTATTTTGGGATGCTAAGTAATGATCTAGGGGTAGTTACTGTTATGTTTAATGGATAACAGTCGATAACTCTGGTTATATTTTACTCGAACACGGTAATAATTGTGGATACCAATTTCTGATGTAGAATAACACTTTTTTATTATTGCCGAGACAGCAACTGTTGTGTTTGTTGGATTACATTTGAGATCTTAGGTTATATAGGTTGTATTTTACTCAACTACTACTGTATTTGGCATACTATTTTGTTTTGCATACCATTGTATTTTGCATGCTATATTATTTTGGCATGCTACTGTCTTTAGCATGTCACTATATTTGGAACACTACTGTATTTTGAAATTTTGAACACTACTGTATTTTTCATATTTCTGTATTTTGCGTGTGTGCTTTTCATACTTCGGTATTTTTCTTACTGTCCTTTTTCAAGCTTCGGTATTTTGCACACTGCTTAATTTGCATACTTGTGTATTTCTCTTACTACTTCATTTTACATACGTCTATATTTTAAGTTAATGAATAGATAAGCAGCAGTAAAGATTTTTGTATTGCATGAATTATTCTGCTTTCTTATTCGATACAGTTATTTCAGTTACCTTGCCATTTAGTGGCTTACGATTAAGTCATATGTTTTACCCAATAAGCACAATTCATGTTTTAATCTCACCTTACATTACAATTTTATAGATTCATTTGAATGCAATTGGGAGCTTTTTGAGAAATCAGTTTTTAGCTCGAACATCACCACTGCAACATTATGTCTAATTATATTAGGTGATGAGTATGCAATTAATATTTTCCAAAACCGGAGTTACCGGAAAATGCACTAAATATTATTTACGGGTTAGTACAGCTTAAATGTTATAATATTTTTGGGGTAAGACTTGAGCAGAGAGGGTACGACGTGACCATAAAATTTTGATATGAGTTCACCCATGCTGTTGTATAAATTCACTGGACGCTAAGGGACTTAGCGTAGTGAAGTATTATGGAAGTTATTGAATACACGTTTTCCCTGGAAGTTTTAGGGTTTCAGCATGTTACCGGACGATCAAAGCAAACACACAAATTCTCTGCAAGTTGTATTGAATACGCGTATTCCATGATTACCTAATTCAATCGTTCAAATGTAAGTTCATGAGGATTAACTTTGCAATTTAAGCATTTAATTAGTCGATAATAGTGAGCTCTATTTGTAAGACTCAAAAGAGACCGGCTTATGACACTTACGATGCTTCTGCGTTTGCACTGTTTTGTATTTTGTATCAAAATACAACAGTTTCTTGTTACGTATAAATTTTGACAACAAATGACTCCGGAAAAGTGCTAACAGTGCGTGGACAAGTGCTAACACATTCAAACATTGCCATGGGCAAACCTATAAAAAACTATAATGCCAAGAAGAGCATTATGAAACACAGCTACTTTTAAATAAAATTTTAACAAATAGATTAAAAATAGGTTGTAGAAACCTTTTTTGTATTTGCTTTCCTATATAAGCATTAGGTTGCTATCGTGTCCTATGATAGCAATAAAAGCAGTAGGAGGTTGTGATAAAAATATTCTGTTCTGACAGTAACAGATGTTATGGCTGATTCTAAAACGAAGGAAGCACCGAAGCTCTGCGGTTGAAACGCCACTTCTATGAGGAGAAAAAAAGAAATATATTGTTTGGAAACTCCAGTGTATTCTTCTTATATGATATTCTTTTTGAATGGTATATTGTAAAGTTATAATTTTAGGGAAGAAGCATATTTCCGAACCACTCTCAAAAGCTCGTTTTTATATATATTTTATGTATTGCTAAGGACACTCCATAACAACTTTAGGATTGTATTGATCACTTTCTTTCACAGATAACTGCTTTAAATGCATGTGTGCATAGAATATATCCACATACAGTATATATCTGTTGTCTTTTATGTTTTACGAGTACATTCATAATAGAATTGGACAAAATTGCTTATTGAGGATACACGAGGTTAATTATATCCTTCAAGTTTTCACACCATGATAATAAATACAGGTCCCAGAACTTGGTATTCATGTGCAAGCTAAACTTAAAGGTGGACCAAATTTCATGGAATACAGGAATATCCTCAAACTAAATGCGGATCCCAGTTTTCTTTCTGAGATCAAGTTCTTTGCCTTTCGTGATGAAAATCGGTAAAAACATAACAAAAGTGATGACAATCAGTGTGAAAAAAAATTTAAGGCAATTCATTTTAAACTTTCTAGTGAAATGTAATATCAGAAAGCTCTTTCGTCAAATGAAAGCAACTCGTTATACTCTCTTTGATAAATATAAAGTATATAAATAAAACTATCTAAATCTAAACATCGAAATAAAATATAACACTTTTTTCTTATGTACACAATAAATTAAAATAATTGTAATTATACCTTATGAATAAAACCGTGCTGTTGTGAAAATATTTTTAGGGATAATTGTCATCTAAATCAAGACACAATTAATGCATAGGGCGATGGTAATAGCTGCCAAAGGAGTGATAATAACAGTGCCAGCAGAGCTATCATAGGAATTTCTTAGGGAACTTGGATAGTTGTAGCTTTTAAGGTTTCTATAATATCTATGTGTGGGTAGTTGTTCTAATATTTGTTCGAACTGTAACGATGTGAAGATGACCTATGCCCATACTACCCATAAACGCGGCGTTTCCTTCCACCATACCACATCTTGCAACCTTTGTAGTAAGGATATCTGGGGTAAAAAAGTAAAGAACTGCGCATGTCACTGAAATGCTCATGTTGACTGATGTTGCATCCTCCATAACCATGGCTAAAAGTCATCAAGCCATCATTTGGCTATCTTTTGAACGGCAGCTAGCTCGCGTATCTCCTAACGCACACGCTGGATCATAATTTAGTGTAGTCGGTTTTTGAAATCGAAATCATTCTCCCTGTAATTCTTATATACCCTCGAAAATAAATGAATCATACATTTCTTCACCATAAAAGATATATTCGAACACAGTTTAAAAACACAATGATGCAATATTTAATTTTTCCTAGTATTAAGTACAGTGAAATGAAATTTCTGAATATCGATTACAAAAGCAAAGATGTGAAAAGAAATTAACTCCTGGCAGTCTGAAAACTTTTACGAAATGGCGCGATGGTCACGTCAGTTTGAGTATTTTAATCGAACAAAAAAGACGCTAAAAAGCCAAGGTTTAGCAAAATTAGAAGATGTGAAGGAGGAGACCTGTACCATTGTGTTGGTGGTATGCGTTTTGTGTGAGCATCGCCGCTGCTAGTCATCGATGGCAGCTTGACTTCAAGACTTTTTTGAGAAACCGAAGGGTAAATGGCACCATCATGTGCAAACGCTCTTATAGCCATTGTCATACTTCACGACGCGCTTCTTCGTGTGGCTGAAATTCGTATAAATCTGTTCCTAATTATTAATGAATCAGCAATTAAACAGAAAAGTAATCATTAGATTTCAAGAGATTTTTTATCAATAAAGGAATTGATCAATGATTTACTTGAATAACCCTTAGGTTGTAGGCAATAGGGTACTGTAGTCGCCGGCGCCAACCTCTGCGATGCAGTACGAAGTGGCGGTCATCGCGAACAATGCAATCGCTATCGCTTTCAGAATTGCTGAGTGTGTGTCGACAGAACTGTTCTGCTGTGTTGCCTCCATTCGAAGTGTAAGTTAATGAATATTCATGCACTCTCTGGTTTATATCGATTCCCATTCCTCAGAGAAAAGATATACCAGCCTATAAGTCTTATATGTACGCTTTTGCTTTTTTGTATTTAAAAAAACGATTGCAGAGGCAAATATTTGCTGCAGTAAATCTTTGTCCAAATAGTGAACAAATGTTTACATGCATAAATATTGGTGAAAACAAAAGTTTCTAAAGGTAAATATTTGTATGGAGAGATATTGGCGAATATTAAATCGTTTGTATATCTTCTGTTATGCTAGCTGTTATAGATTGTCTTAAAGGAATTTCTAAATAACCACATTTACTTATTGGCAAACCTACCTTTAAATAACTTTATTGTAAAAAAAATAAAATAAGTTGCAGAAACTCTTTTGCATTTACTTTGCTACCAAAGCAACAGAATGCTATGGAGTGAATGCATTCTTATCGGAGCATTAGAGTACAGGGATGTACTATTATGATGTACTATTATGATAGGAAGAGCCATTATAACTGATTCTAAAATGCAATCCATCCTCTCTGATCAAGTGGTTTGACAACTTGACAACTGTAATAATGCATTCCTCTTTTTATTAAATTTTTTGAGGGATATGATTAAAACATATAATTGTAAATCAAAATAAACTCCAGAAGAAGCATATTTCTGAACTGCACTCCAAACATTTGCATAATTAATATAATTTATCAAAAATATACTTAACCAATAGCCATGGCAAATTTGAAAGCTCCCTACTACCAATGCACTCTTTCAGTCTTCATATTAAGCATCGCATTTCCCACCAACGTTTCTTTTTGTGTTAAAGGAAGTGCCAGAACCAAGGTGTAATGCTTCAAATCAATCTAATTAGTAACATTTTGCTGTAGACTTTGTCATGGTCAAGGCAGGGTACTGAAGATAAGTTAGACTCATGAAATTCATAATTATATTTTTATTTTACTCAGTAACAGTAGAGTTATAATTTCAGTATTAAGGGGCTTTCTTTTTGTGTTGAACATGCATTTCAATCCTGAAACAAAACACAAAAGATAATACTTAGTTTTGTGTTTGAAATGCTTTAAAAAAGATGTGCATAGAATACAAGCTGTATTTTAAGTGAACATGATTTATACAGTCACTTTTCCGAAAAAATTTAAGCATTATTATCATCTATGTTTCCTGTGTACATTTATTATAAAATTTGATAAAATAAAGACTTACAAAATTTATTTTATCCTTCAAGTTTTCACAACATGAGAATAAATACAGGTCCCAGAATTTAGCCTTCTTGTGCAAGCTAAACTTGAAGGTAAACCATATTTCGCGGAACACAGGGAAACTTTCAAACTGAACACAGATCCATGTTTTCTTTCTAGGATCAAGTTCTTTGCCTTTCCTGATAACAATCTAATAAAACAAATAAGATTTTTCATAGCAATTAAGTTACTTTTTCAAGAGAAATGTGACAAGAGGAACTCTTTCCTACCATCAAAGCAAAGCGTTTTGCCATTTGCATAAATTAGTTGCTAATGTAAAACACGTGTAGGAACTTCCCAGTGAAAAAACTTAGATAAACTTAAAGTATATTTCATTATTAATTATATTACATAATGTGTCAATAAAAGTACGAAGATTGAGGCGGTATATAAAATATTTAAAGCAATTCTTCATATTTAAATGCACACATCAAAATACACTTTACTTATGTTTTAATAATAAAATATATATGAGATGAAAATATTGTAAGGTTAAATGTTATTTAATTAAAGGTTCAATTAATGTATGTAGAGGCTTAAACGTCTATATTTAATTAACCTACCGTCTTAGAAACAGGTCCGTTTAGCTTTATTTCAATCTCTTGAACACCTCTTACTTTGAAGTAGAGAGCACGCACTGAAAAGTTGACTGCAACTGCAGTGTTAGAACCAGAAGAAGATTTGCTCGAACCATACGACAAGGGGTATGAGGAAGCCGGATATTTATAACCTTTTCGTGAACTTGGATAGTAACCATGGGATCCGCTGTGATGTTTACCAAATGAACTTGAATAAGAATTAGAATAACTTCCACTGCCATAGCCATAACCAGCAGAAGAAGGGCGATGGTAATAGCTGCCACGGGAGTTAGGATAACCATTACTGCCAACAGAGCTATAATAGGAACTTGGATGAGAGCCTGGATACTTGTAGCTATTATGGTGCTTATAATATCTCCCAGCCTTGCCTTTGCCTCTTTTCTTGCCAGATGAACTGTATGAAGAATGCGGATAACCGTTCCAGTAATCCCTAGCATAAGGAAGGGAGGAGCGTGGATAGCTACTCCACAATTTGTTTGAGCTGTAGCGATGTGAAGATGGCCTATGCCCATACCACCCATAACCGCGGCGTTTCTTTCCACCATACCACCTCTTGCCACCTTTGTAGTACGGATATCTTGGGTAATAAAGTGAAGAACTGCGCATGTCACTGAAGTGCTCGTGTTTACTGATATGGAATTCTCCGTGGCCACGGCTAAAAGTCAACCAATTCTTCTGATGCCCATCTTTTGAGTGGCAGTTAGCCCGTGTATCTCTTAACGCACACGCTGGGTTGTCTTTTGTTCCCCATCGCATCAAAGTCCAGTGTGGCCGGTTTTTGAAATCGAGATCTGTCCTTCTGTAATTTTTTGGGCACTTATAACCTGTGGAAAATAAATAAATCATATCAACGCAAATTGAAAAGGCAATAATGATTTTTTCTCAGTATTAAGTACAGTGAAATGAAATATCTGCCTATCACTTAGAGTGTCGTCTCTTACCCTTTGCTTGGCACCAGTAAACAATATTTCGTGATTACGTGATTCGGAGTCCGTCTTATCTCGTGTATTCACGACCAAAGTAAAGGAAACATCAATTTGGCTGAAATTTGTACAAATCTGCTCCTTGCTAATCAGCAATCAATAGGCAATTACGAACAAAGTAGGTATCTGCATGCTGAGGATGCAGTAGAGGTTTTATCAATAAGAGAATTGATCAATGACTTACTTGCATAACCCTTTGGGTTGTAGGCAATAGAGTACCTGTAGTCACCGGCTTCAACTTCTGTGATGTAACACATGGTGGCGGCCAACGCCAACAACACAACCACTTTTAACATTGCTGTTTGTAGACAGAACGGATGTTCTGCTGTCTTACAGATTGTAATGTGAAGAATAGCCACGCGTGGTACGATATTTATAATAAAGTACGGGTAATTAACATTTTAGATTGACTATAATTTTATGTTTAATGAGTGAGTTTATTGTCTTGACATTATAATTTGTGGATTGATGATATGATAAATCACACCTACTTTTAGACAAATAAGTCAATTATACTGTATGTCCAAAAAATGAACAAAATCAACTGAAACAGCTATAAATAATCAGTATTAATTACCAATACGATAACGTTTCATATATTTTAAAATGTCGTGGCATTCTTATACTCAAGAGTAATGACGTACCAGCAGGGAATATAAAAGACTTTAACTGTTTTCGTGCAACAGTTAAATCCTTTGCTTTCACACTGTTACGGCACAAGAACTGATTGTTAATGTTATACAATAATGTTTCCCCACGCACAGAGATGAGTGTACACTTCTTTAGGGGTTCATAAAGTATTATGCAACGGTTTTAGCATATCGGCACACATCAGTTCACTCTCATAGCTTTTACAGAAAGTAAGTTTCTTTTTTATCTTTTTGAATATTTGCATGGCTAAAATGTTAACCTTAATCTGAGAATGTAGATAATTATAAATGAGGTAATCATAAAGTAGGCAAATATAATATTGCTTTCCCTTTGCGTTATTTTTATACAGTTTGTATATAGTATATTTAGAAATTTGATTCATAATTGAGACTTATGAGAGATCTGACGGCAATGTATGGATATTTTTATTTTAGTAATGCCTACCGTTGCATCCCTGAATTTTTTTACCTGTAAAAATTCGTCCATATATAGTACTATTGATGAGTTTTAACTGGAAAATGTCTCTGACAAGTATCAGACTGTGATGAATATGGTAACTGAGAGGTTGTCAATAAATATCATTTTATATTTTATTTTTAATCCAGTACACCAATACTGCAACAAAATGAATACGAAAGAGATGACACGAAAAGTTTTAAAAGCTTACATAATTTGTGCTTTTTTACTGTGTTTTTTAATAATATTCTTTATTTATGTAACACCAGCTGTCTCTTGGTATCTTTTATTTAGTAGACTTGTAGGGGACGGGGTGCATCGCTGAAGGTTTGTAAGCAACGTTTCACAGACGCCCCTATCCCGGAAAATGAGTTGGGAGGCAATTAGTCTAAAACCACGGAGCGAGTACACAAAAGAAACGAAAGGCTTGCAGATTTCGACACATGGAAAGAGAAGAGAAGCCAAAAATATGCACAAATTCCCAACTCAATAATCAAAGATCGTGTGAAATATTTGCGATTCCTGTTTAAATTGGCACAAATAAAAAGACGAAAAATTGCTTCACTTGAACGAAAACAAAACGTGCATTGAATTATAAATTCGAACCCGAAACGATCGCATTATGTTATTAAAAGGAGAACGGCTGTTCTAACAGGTCTCAGCCGCATTTTGCCCCCTTCCCTGGGTCTAGGAAATGAAACATGTACATAATCAGTTTTTATTGTTATTCTTCTTACTTAAGCATTTTACTGAGAGACCTGTGATGAGTTTCATTTCTTATGGGTTACTACATATTTTGGCTGTGGCCGCAAGGAATTTACAGTGCCAATTTTGCAGACTTCTGTGCTGCATGTTTCATCTGACACGCTTACATTTTAAAATCTTTCAACTGCGTACAGGATTAAGGCTGAATGGCATTTGTTTATTGGCACTACAATCCACATAAAGCTAGGATCCCAAAATGTTAATCTTACACTGATACCAGGAACAATATTGATGGATAGTATGACAGATGAATAATTACTCAGCAGACATTAGGGTGCTTGGAACCTCGTTCCGAGGTGTGTTCTTTTTTACCACATAACTAAAATGTTTCGAAGAGGCGCGAAGTCGTTTCAACATCATTTAAACAAAAAATATTGAAAAATGCTAGATCTTCTAAAAGTTGGATCTAAAAGCGACCTCAAAAGTCGTTTGATTGTCGGAAAACCAAAAATCAACCTACGAGCGATGCCATAAGCGAATTATTGCCATAACGACATCAAAAGCAAGACTGCAGTCTCATAGAAACGACGTTCAAGAAGGGACTAGGTGCCGACTTTGAAAACAAGTCAAAATGCAAGCAATTTTCGAGACCAATCAAACGTCTGCCAGGTAAGGAATGATGTGATTTGAAAATTTATTTCGTAAGGACGTTACAGGAGTGACAAGTTTACAGGCTAGCCTTTAAAATATCATTGTTAAACATATCCTAGATTAGGGCATTACTAGTGGATACATTCGCCAAATCCTCTTTGTCTACACGATTAAAGGTATAAAAGCATGCGAATAGCATCTCAGTTTGCCATGATAGCTATAAATTGCAATAACAGCTCAAAACTACTATAACAGTGATGTATATAATGACTACAATAGGCTGCTTTGACAACAGAAGACTGTAATAAGTGCTCTACATTGCGTTGAAAGATTGATGTTGTTAAGATACCAAAAGGTTGCTAAAACAACAACGGTCTGTTGTGGTGTGTTGCTATGAGAAGGATATATCGTTATAACCTGCTGTAGAAGCAATGAATTCTAAAGTCAGCGATAGTTTGCATCGTCAGTAATATATTATAATAACAGGGATGGGACATATTGATTTCGTAATAAAATTTAATCCTGTCTATATGAAATAAAATTTCATTTACAATTGAGATAAATAAATGACGTCCTTGGTTATTCAGTGCATTCCTTTTCTTATAAAATTTGTTCATAAAGTTCATCCAATCACGTTTAACTCTTCGTCTTTATAGATGAAAATATTTTAACCACAACTAAAAGTACGAGTCGACGCTATACGGGTAAAGGGGTGAATCTTCTAAAGATAAAATTAATGCAAAAATAGGTTTAGCTTCTGAATTTTTTAAAACTATCATTTAGTATCGAAACATAATATTGAACTTAATAAAGGGCTTAAAAGAATAGGAAGAATTTTTATGTTATTATTATTATGTTGCATATTATTAAAAAAAATCATAGAGATAATTATTGAAAGAAGTTAGAGAAGAAAAGGACAATTGTAAATAGAAATTGCAGAAAACTTGATAATAGTGTTTTAATAAAGGACATTTCATGATTTCTTTGTTTTATTTTCCAAAAAATAACCGAAAATTAAAATAAAACAAAACAGGGCTTACATGAAACAATACTTATGTAAATTTCATTTGCAAAAGATCGACATTCAGACTATATTGAATATTTTATCTATATTAGAAATGTAAAACATGCTATAAATGACAAAACTGATAGAACTTCATTCAGTTCTTTGTGCTTAATAATATCTACCAAGCGAATTTTCTGCTAAAAACATATCTTGCAAATTTAAGAATCTTATGAAAAGTATACTTTCCTGTTTCGCACAACATTTGTGAATAAAACTCTGAAGAAGCAGCTGTAATACATCTTTGTGAATATAGGTTTTTAAAAATTCCTCATAAAATAATGCAGATTTACCTTTTCAGTACATTTTTCTGTCTTCATAAAGACTATATCTACAATGCCTAAATGACCCACCTAAAACCCGAGGATGTAAAGATTTGTTAATTGCTGCACTATAAACAAAGCGATTTTACTATATATGTATTACTAATGCTGGGCGAGTCGGTCCCGTCCAGGCTGGAGGAAGAGGAGTACCCAGCCTGGGCGGGATACTTCCTGAGACATGACATCAACATCTGCCCCGGCTGTGGCTGCTTGGTGGGATGTGACAGAATAAATAGCGGCAAACCTGTCTATACTGTGGTGTGGTTCACACAACAACAGACCACTTCATGTTCAACTCACTGCAGATGTAGAGTGCGCCCGTCAAGTGCAGAACATCGTCACCTTTTTTAAGCCGGGGAAGCAGGAGCAACCAGTGAAGAGCCTTGACTCCTGGCTGCCCTTCTTGGGGCGGCCGCCACCTATTACGAAATGAGCGCTATTTCTGTCATGGTGTTGGTATGTGTGCGTGTGTGTGTGTGTGTGCGGAGAGAGAGAAAAAAAGAGAGAGTAACATGAAGTCAATATTTTCGTATAGCCTTGCTTACTTTTATATCTAGTAAAAATATTAATAAAATTATAATAATATAGCATCATAATGATAATTATAGCATACATATATATATATTAAAAATTTTCCTTTTATTCTGGCGAATGAAAGTTAAAGAAAACGACTTTCTTTTTCCAGTTCAATAAGATATATATATAACTACATTTTTACTAAAAGGAGGGCGAGTTTTGTTCACCACAACACACCCAAGCCAAATGTCTGATTAACGTTGCAAATTTATTCATTTAATGATATAAATTCACTATGATAGTCAGTGATGCAAATATTGGCCTGCTTGTAAACAGAATATAAATAAGTAATAGGCCCAAAGTAATAACTGTCCAGAAAATTAGACAGATAAAGAATGTTATTTGTGGATGCTAATTAGTGTTGTTAGGGTAGCTACTCTTCTGTACAATTCGAATATCAACATGATCTTAAACTTCAATTTTGAAAATTAACTGTGTCAAGTGCAATTGGAAGATTAGTGAGAAAGCATTTCGCACCCGGAAGATGTTGATATTTATGGCATGAAATAGATAAATAGAAATAAATAGCTATTTTGGGATGCTAAGTAATGATCTAGGGGTAGTTACTGTTATGTTTAATGGATAACAGTCGATAACGCTGGTTATATTTTACTCGAACACGGTAACAATTGTGGATACCAATTTCTGATGTAGAATAACACTTTTTTATTATTGCCGAGACAGTAACTGTTGTGTTTGTTGGATTACATTTGAGATCTTAGGTTATATAGGTTGTATTTTACTCAACTACTACTGTATTTGCCATACTATTTTGTTTTGCATACCATTGTATTTTGCATGCTATATTATTTTGGCATGCTACTGTCTTTAGCATGTCACTATATTTGGAACACTACTGTATTTTGAAATTTTGAACACTACTGTATTTTTCATATTTCTGTATTTTGCGTGTGTGCTTTTCATACTTCGGTATTTTTCTTACTGTCCTTTTTCAAGCTTCGGTATTTTGCACACTGCTTAATTTGCATACTTGTGTATTTCTCTTACTACTTCATTTTACATACGTCTATATTTTAAGTTAATGAATAGATAAGCAGCAGTAAAGATTTTTGTATTGCATGAATTATTCTGCTTTCTTATTCGATACAGTTATTTCAGTTACCTTGCCATTTAGTGGCTTACGATTAAGTCATATGTTTTACCCAATAAGCACAATTCATGTTTTAATCTCACCTTACATTACAATTTTATAGATTCATTTGAATGCAATTGGGAGCTTTTTGAGAAATCAGTTTTTAGCTCGAACATCACCACTGCAACATTATGTCTAATTATATTAGGTGATGAGTATGCAATTAATATTTTCCAAAACCGGAGTTACCGGAAAATGCACTAAATATTATTTACGGGTTAGTACAGCTTAAATGTTATAATATTTTTGGGGTAAGACTTGAGCAGAGAGGGTACGACGTGACCATAAAATTTTGATATGAGTTCACCCATGCTGTTGTATAAATTCACTGGACGCTAAGGGACTTAGCGTAGTGAAGTATTATGGAAGTTATTGAATACACGTTTTCCCTGGAAGTTTTAGGGTTTCAGCATGTTACCGGACGATCAAAGCAAACACACGAATTCTCTGCAAGTTGTATTGAATACGCGTATTCCATGATTACCTAATTCAATCGTTCAAATGTAAGTTCATGAGGATTAACTTTGCAATTTAAGCATTTAATTAGTCGATAATAGTGAGCTCTATTTGTAAGACTCAAAAGAGACCGGCTTATGACACTTACGATGCTTCTGCGTTTGCACTGTTTTGTATTTTGTATCAAAATACAACAGTTTCTTGTTACGTATAAATTTTGATAACAAATGACTCCGGAAAAGTGCTAACAGTGCGTGGACAAGTGCTAACACATTCAAACATTGCCATGGGCAAACCTATAAAAAACTATAATGCCAAGAAGAGCATTATGAAACACAGCTACTTTTAAATAAAATTTTAACAAATAGATTAAAAATAGGTTGTAGAAACCTTTTTTGTATTTGCTTTCCTATATAAGCATTAGGTTGCTATCGTGTCCTATGATAGCAATAAAAGCAGTAGGAGGTTGTGATAAAAATATTCTGTTCTGACAGTAACAGATGTTATGGCTGATTCTAAAACGAAGGAAGCACCGAAGCTCTGCGGTTGAAACGCCACTTCTATGAGGAGAAAAAAAGAAATATATTGTTTGGAAACTCCAGTGTATTCTTCTTATATGATATTCTTTTTGAATGGTATATTGTAAAGTTATAATTTTAGGGAAGAAGCATATTTCCGAACCACTCTCAAAAGCTCGTTTTTATATATATTTTATGTATTGCTAAGGACACTCCATAACAACTTTAGGATTGTATTGATCACTTTCTTTCACAGATAACTGCTTTAAATGCATGTGTGCATAGAATATATCCACATACAGTATATATCTGTTGTCTTTTATGTTTTACGAGTACATTCATAATAGAATTGGACAAAATTGCTTATTGAGGATACACGAGGTTAATTATATCCTTCAAGTTTTCACACCATGATAATAAATACAGGTCCCAGAACTTGGTATTCATGTGCAAGCTAAACTTAAAGGTGGACCAAATTTCATGGAATACAGGAATATCCTCAAACTAAATGCGGATCCCAGTTTTCTTTCTGAGATCAAGTTCTTTGCCTTTCGTGATGAAAATCGGTAAAAACATAACAAAAGTGATGACAATCAGTGTGAAAAAAAATTTAAGGCAATTCATTTTAAACTTTCTAGTGAAATGTAATATCAGAAAGCTCTTTCGTCAAATGAAAGCAACTCGTTATACTCTCTTTGATAAATATAAAGTATATAAATAAAACTATCTAAATCTAAACATCGAAATAAAATATAACACTTTTTTCTTATGTACACAATAAATTAAAATAATTGTAATTATACCTTATGAATAAAGCCGTGCTGCTGTGAAAATATTTTTTAGGGATAATTGTTATCTAAATCAAGACACAATTAATGCATAGGGCGATGGTAATAGCTGCCAAAGGAGTGATAATAACAGTGCCAGCAGAGCTATCATAGGAATTTCTTAGGGAACTTGGATACTTGTAGCCTTTCAGGTTTCTATAATATCTATGTGTGGGTAGTTGTTCTAATATTTGTTCGAACTGTAACGATGTGAAGATGACCTATGCCCATACTACCCATAAACGCGGCGTTTTCTTCCACCATACCACATCTTGCAACCTTTGTAGTAAGGATATCTGGGGTAAAAAAGTAAAGAACTGCGCATGTCACTGAAATGCTCATGTTGACTGATGTTGCATCCTCCATAACCATGGCTAAAAGTCATCAAGCCATCATTTGGCTATCTTTTGAACGGCAGCTAGCTCGCGTATCTCCTAACGCACACGCTGGATCATAATTTAGTGTAGTCGGTTTTTGAAATCGAAATCATTCTCCCTGTAATTCTTATATACCCTCGAAAATAAATGAATCATACATTTCTTCACCATAAAAGATATATTCGAACACAGTTTAAAAACACAATGATGCAATATTTAATTTTTCCTAGTATTAAGTACAGTGAAATGAAATTTCTGAATATCGATTACAAAAGCAAAGATGTGAAAAGAAATTAACTCCTGGCAGTCTGAAAACTTTTACGAAATGGTGCGATGGTCACGTCAGTTTGAGTATTTTAATCGAACAAAAAAGACGCTAAAAAGCCAAGGTTTAGCAAAATTAGAAGATGTGAAGGAGGAGACCTGTACCATTGTGTTGGTGGTATGCGGTTTGAGTGAACATCGCCGCTGCTAGTCATCGATGGCAGCTTGACTTCAAGACTTTTTTGAGAAACCGAAGGGTAAATGGCACCATCATGTGCAAACGCTCTTATAGCCATTGTCATACTTCACGACGCGCTTCTTCGTGTGGCTGAAATTCGTATAAATCTGTTCCTAATTATTAATGAATCAGCAATTAAACAGAAAAGTAATCATTAGATTTCAAGAGATTTTTTATCAATAAAGGAATTGATCAATGATTTACTTGAATAACCCTTAGGTTGTAGGCAATAGGGTACTGTAGTCGCCGGCGCCAACCTCTGCGATGCAGTACGAAGTGGCGGTCATCGCGAACAATGCAATCGCTATCGCTTTCAGAATTGCAGAGTGTGTGTCGACAGAACTGTTCTGCTGTGTTGCCTCCATTCGAAGTGTAAGTTAATGAATATTCATGACCTCTCTGGTTAATATCGATTCCCATTCCTCAGAGTAAAGATAGACCAGCTTATAAGTCTTATATGTACGCATTTGCTTTTTTGTATTTTTTTTTCAAAACACAGCGGTATCTGGTATAAATTAAAAAAACGATTGCAGAGACAAATATTTGCTGCAGTAAATCTTTGTCCGAATAGAGAAAAGTGTTTACGTGCATAAATATTGCGAAAACAAAAGTTTCTAAAGGTAAATATTTGTATGGAGAGATATTGGCGAATATTAAATCGTTTGTATATTTTCTGTTATGCAAGCTGTTATAGGTTGTCCTAAAGGAATTGATCAAAATCCAAATTTGCTTATAGGCAAAACTGCCTTTATATAACTTTTTTGTAAAAAAAAATAAGTTGCAGAAACTCTTTTGCATTTACTTTGTTACCAAAGCAACAGAATACTATGGAGTGAATGCATTCTTATGAGGGTATTAAAGTACAGGGATACGAGTAGGTTATTATGACACGCATGTACTATTATGATAGGAAGAGCCATTATAACTGATTCTAAAATGCACGCTATCCTCTCTGATCAAGTGGTTTGACAACTTGACAACTGTAATAATGCATTCCTCTTTTTATTAAATTTTTAATTGTAAATTGTAAATCAAAAAGAAACTCCAGAAGAAGCATATTTCTGAACTGCACTCCAAACATTTGCATAATTAATATAATTTATCCAAAATATATTTAACCAATAGCCATGGCAAATTTGAAAGCGTCCCTACTCCCAATGCACTCTTTCAGTCTTCATATTAAGCATCGCATTTCCCACCAACGTTTCTTTTTGTGTTAAAGGAAGTGCTAGGACCAAGGTGTAATGCTTCAAATCAATCTAATTAGTAACATTTTGCTGTAGACTTTGTCATGGTCAAGGCATGGTACTGAAGACAAGTTAGACTCATGAAATTCATAATTATATTTTTATTTTACTCAGTAACAGTAGAGTTATAATTTCAGTATTAAGGGGCTTTCTTTTTGTGTTGATCATGCATTTCAATCCTGAAACAAAACACAAAAGATAATACTTAGTTTTGTGTTTGAAATGCTTTAAAAAAGATGTGCATAGAATACAAGCTGTATTTTAAGTGAACATGATTTATACAGTCACTATTTCCGAAAAAATTTAAGCATTATTATCATCTATGTTTTCTGTGTACATTTATAATAGAATTTGATAAAATAAAGACTTACAAAATTTATTTTATCCTTCAAGTTTTCACAACATGAGAATAAATACAGGTCCCAGAATTTAGCCTTCTTGTGCAAGCTAAACTTGAAGGTAAACCATATTTCGCGGAACACAGGGAAACTTTCGAACTGAATACAGATCCATGTTTTCTTTCTAGGATCAAGTTCTTTGCCTTTCCTGATAACAATCTAATAAAACAAATAAGAGTTTTCATAGCAATTAAGTTACTTTTTCCAGAGAAATGTGACAAGAGGAACTCTTTCCTACCATCAAAGCAAAGCGTTTTGCCATTTGCATAAATTAGTTGCTAATGTAAAACACGTGTAGGAACTTCCCAGGGAAAAAACTTAGATAAACTTAAAGTATATTTCATTATTAATTATATTACATAATGTGTCAATAAAAGTACGAAGATTGAGGCGGTATATAAAATATTTAAAGCAATTCTTCATATTTAAATGCACACATCAAAATACACTTTACTTATGTTTTAATAATAAAATATATATGAGATGAAAATATTGTAAGGTTAAATGTTATTTAATTAAAGGTTCAATTAATGTATGTAGAGGCTTAAACGTCTATATTTAATTAACCTACCGTCTTAGAAACAGGTCCGTTTAGCTTTATTTCAATCTCTTGAACACCTCTTACTTTGAAGTAGAGAGCACGCACTGAAAAGTTGACTGCAACTGCAGTGTTAGAACCAGAAGAAGATTTGCTCGAACCATACGACAAGGGGTATGAGGAAGCCGGATATTTATAACCTTTTCGTGAACTTGGATAGTAACCATGGGATCCGCTGTGATGTTTACCAAATGAACTTGAATAAGAATTAGAATAACTTCCACTGCCATAGCCATAACCAGCAGAAGAAGGGCGATGGTAATAGCTGCCACGGGAGTTAGGATAACCATTACTGCCAACAGAGCTATAATAGGAACTTGGATGAGAGCCTGGATACTTGTAGCTATTATGGTGCTTATAATATCTCCCAGCCTTGCCTTTGCCTCTTTTCTTGCCAGATGAACTGTATGAAGAATGCGGATAACCGTTCCAGTAATCCCTAGGATAAGGAAGGGAGGAGCGTGGATAGCTACTCCACAATTTGTTTGAGCTGTAGCGATGTGAAGATGGCCTATGCCCATACCACCCATAACCGCGGCGTTTCTTTCCACCATACCACCTCTTGCCACCTTTGTAGTACGGATATCTTGGGTAATAAAGTGAAGAACTGCGCATGTCACTGAAGTGCTCGTGTTTACTGATATGGAATTCTCCGTGGCCACGGCTAAAAGTCAACCAATTCTTCTGATGCCCATCTTTTGAGTGGCAGTTAGCCCGTGTATCTCTTAACGCACACGCTGGGTTGTCTTTTGTTCCCCATCGCATCAAAGTCCAGTGTGGCCGGTTTTTGAAATCGAGATCTGTCCTTCTGTAATTTTTTGGGCACTTATAACCTGTGGAAAATAAATAAATCATATCAACGCAAATTGAAAAGGCAATAATGATTTTTTCTCAGTATTAAGTACAGTGAAATGAAATAGCTGCCTATCACTTAGAGTGTCGTATCTTACCCTTTGCTTGGCACCAGTAAACAATATTTCGTGATTACGTGATTTGGAGTCCGTCTTATCTCGTGTATTCACGACCAAAGTAAAGGAAACATCAATTTGGCTGAAATTTGTACAAATCTGCTCCTTGCTAATCAGCAATCAATCGATAATTACGAACAAAGTAGTCATCTGCATGCTGAGGATGCAGTAGAGGTTTTATCAATAAGAGAATTGATCAATGACTTACTTGCATAACCCTTTGGGTTGTAGGCAATAGAGTACCTGTAGTCACCGGCTTCAACTTCTGTGATGTAACACATGGTGGCGGCCAACGCCAACAACACAACCACTTTTAACATTGCTGTTTGTAGACAGAACGGATGTTCTGCTGTCTTACAGATTGTAATGTGAAGAATAGCCACGCGTGGTACGATATTTATAATAAAGTACGGGTAATTAACATTTTAGATTGACTATAATTTTATGTTTAATGAGTGAGTTTATTGTCTTGACATTATAATTTGTGGATTGATGATATGATAAATCACACCTACTTTTAGACACATAAGTCAGTTATACTGTATGTCCAAAAAATGAACAAAATCAACTAAAACAGCTATAAATAATCAGTATTAATTACCAATACGTAACGTTTCATATATTTTAAAATGTCGTGGCATTCTTATACTCAAGAGTAACGCCGTACCAGCAGGGAATATGACAGACTTTAACTGTTTTCGTGCAACAGTTAAATCCTTTGCTTTCACACTGTTACGGCACAAGAACAGATTGTTAATGTTATACAATAATGTTTCCCCACGCACAGAGATGAGTGTACACTTCTTTAGGGGTTCATAAAGTATTATGCAACAGTTTTAGCATATCGGCACACATCAGTTCACTCTCATAGCTTTTACAGAAAGTAAGTTTCTTTTTTATCTTTTTGAATATTTGCATGGCTAAAATGTTAATCTTAATCTGAGAATGTAGATAATTATAAATTAGGTAATCATAAAGTAGGCAAATATAATATTGCTTTCCCTTTGCGTTATTTTTATACAGTTTGTATATAGTATATTTAGAAATTTGATTCATAATTGAGACTTATGAGAGATCTGACGGCAATGTATGGATATTTTTATTTTAGTAATGCCTACCGTTGCATCCCTGAATTTTTTTTACCTGCAAAAATTCGTCCATATATAGTACTATTGATGAGTTTTAACTGGAAAATGTCTCTGACAAGTATCAGACTGTGATGAATATGGTAACTGAGAGGTTGTCAATAAATATCATTTTATATTTTATTTTTAATCCAGTACACTAATACTGCAACAAAATGAATACGAAAGAGATGACACGAAAAGTTTTAAAAGCTTACATAATGTTATTATTTGTGCTTTTTTACTGTGTTTTTTAATAACATTCTTTATTTATGTAACACCAGCTTTCTCTTGGTATCTTTTATTTAGTAGACTTGTAGGGGACGGGGTGCATCGCTGAAGGTTTGTAAGCAACGTTTCACAGACGCCCCTATCCCGGAAAAATGAGTTGGGAGGCAATTAGTCTAAAACCACGGAGCGAGTACACAAAAGAAACGAAAGGCTTGCAGATTTCGACACATAGAAAGAGAAGAGAAGCCAAAAATATGCACAAATTCCAAACTCAATAATCAAAGATCGTGTGAAATATTTGCGATTCCTGTTTAAATTGGCACAAATAAAAAGACGAAAAATTGCTTCACTTGAACGAAAACAAAACGTGCATTGAATTATAAATTCGAACCCGAAACGATCGCATTATGTGATTAAAAGGAGAACGGCTGTTCTAACAGGTCTCAGCCGCATTTTGCCCCCTTCCCTGGGTCTAGGAAATGAAACATGTACATAATCAGTTTTTATTGTTATTCTTCTTACTTAAGCATTTTACTGAGAGACCTGTGATGGGTTCCATTTCTTATGGGTTACTACATATTTTGGCTGTGGCCGCAAGGAATTTATAGTGCCAATTTTGAAGACTTCTGTGCTGCATGTTTCATCTGACACGCTTACATTTTTAAATCTTTCAACTGCGTACAGGATTAAGGCTGAATGGCATTTGTTTATTGGCACTACAATCCACATAAAGCTAGGGTCCCAAAATGTTAATCTTACACTGATACCAGGAACAATATTGATGGAGAGTATGACAGATGAATAATTACTCAGCAGACATTAGGGTGCTTGGAACCTCGTTCCGAGGTGTGTTCTTTTTTACCACATAACTAAAATGTTTCGAAGAGGCGAGAAGTCGTTTCAACATCATTTAAACAAAAAAATGTTGAAAAATGCTAGATCTTCTAAAAGTTGGATCTAAAAGCGACCTCAAAAGTCGTTTGATTGTCGGAAAACCAAAAATCAACCTACGAGCGATGCCATAAGCGAATTATTGCCATAACGACATCAAAAGCAAGACTGCAGTCTCATAGAAACGACGTTCAAGAAGCGACTAAGTGCCGACTTTGAAAACAAGTCAAAATGCAAGCAATTTTCGAGACCAATCAAACGTCTGCCAGGTAAGGAATGATGTGATTTGAAAATTTATTTCGTAAGGACGTTACAGGAGTGACAAGTTTACAGGCTAGCCTTTAAAATGTCATTGTCAAACATATCCTAGATTAGGGCATTACCAGTGGATACATTCGCCAAATCCTCTTTGTCTACACGATTAAAGGTATAAAAGCATGCGAATAGCATCTCAGTTTGCCATGATAGCTATAAATTGCAATAACAGCTCAAAACTACTATAACAGTTATGTATATAATGACTACAATAGGCTGCTTTGACAACAGAAGACTGTAATAAGTGCTCTACATTGCGTTGAAAGATTGATGTTGTTAAGATACCAAAAGGTTGCTAAAACAACAACGGTCTGTTGTGGTGTGTTGCTATGAGAAGGATATATCGTTATAACCTGCTGTAGAAGCAATGAATTCTAAAGTCAGCGATAGTTTGCATCGTCAGTAATATATTGTAATAACAGGGATGGGACATATTGATTTCGTAATAAAATTTAATCCTGTCTATATGAAATAAAATTTCATTTACAATTGAGATAAATAAATGACGTCCTTGGTTATTCAGTGCATTCCTTTTCTTATAAAATTTGTTCATAAAGTTCATCTAATCACGTTTAACCCTTCGTCTTTATAGATGAAAATATTTTAACCACAACTAAAAGTACGAGTCGACGCTATACGGGTAAAGGGGTGAATCTTCTAAAGATAAAATTAATGCAAAAATAGGTTTAGCTTCTGAATTTTTTAAAACTATCATTTAGTATCGAAACATAATATTGAACTTAATAAAGGGCTTAAAAGAATAGGAAGAATTTTTATGTTATTATTATTATGTTGCATATTATTAAAAAAAATCATAGAGATAATTATTGAAAGAAGTTAGAGAAGAAAAGGACAATTGTAAATAGAAATTGCAGAAAACTTGATAATAGTGTTTTAATAAAGGACATTTCATGATTTCTTTGTTTTATTTTCCAAAAAATAACCGAAAATTAAAATAAAACAAAACAGGGCTTACATGAAACAATACTTATGCTAAATTTCATTTGCAAAAGATCGACATTCAGACTATATTGAATATTTTATCTATATTAGAAATGTAAAACATGCTATAAATGACAAAACTGATAGAACTTCATTCAGTTCTTTGTGTTTAATAATATCTACCAAGCGAATTTTCTGCTAAAAACATATCTTGCAAATTTAAGAATCTTATGAAAAGTATACTTTCCTGTTTCGCACAACATTTGTGAATAAAACTCTGAAGAAGCAGCTGTAATACATCTTTGTGAATATAGGTTTTTACAAATTCCTCATAAAATAATGCAGATTTACCTTTTCAGTACATTTTTCTGTCTTCATAAAGACTATATCTACAATGCCTAAATGACCCACCTAAAACCCGAGGATGTAAAGATTTGTTAATTGCTGCACTATAAACAAAGCGATTTTACTATATATGTATTACTAAATTTTTTCGCATGACAATGCTGGGCGAGTCGGTCCCGTCCAGGCTGGAGGAAGAGGAGTACCCAGCCTGGGCGAGATACTTCCTGACATCAACATCTGCCCCGGCTGCGGCTGCTTGGTGGGATGTGACAGAATAAATAGCGGCAAACCTGTCTATACTGTGGAGTGGTTCACACAACAACAGACCACTTCATGTTCAACTCACTGCAGATGTAGAGTGCGCCCGTCAAGTGCAGAACATCGTCACCTTTTTTAAGCCGGGGAAGCAGGAGCAACCAGTGAAGAGCCTTGACTCCTGGCTGCCCTTCTTGGGGCGGCCGCCACCTATTACGAAATGAGCGCTATTTCTGTCATGGTGTTGGTATGTGTGCGTGTGTGTGTGTGTGTGCGGAGAGAGAGAAAAAAAGAGAGAGTAACATGAAGTCAATATTTTCGTATAGCCTTGCTTACTTTTATATCTAGTAAAAATATTAATAAAATTATAATAATATAGCATCATAATGATAATTATAGCATACATATATATATATTAAAAATTTTCCTTTTATTCTGGCGAATGAAAGTTAAAGAAAACGACTTTCTTTTTCCAGTTCAATAAGATATATATATAACTACATTTTTACTAAAAGGAGGGTGAGTTTTGTTCTCCACAACACACCCAAGCCAAATGTCTGATTAACGTTGCAAATTTATTCATTTAATGGTATAAATTCACTATGATAGTCAGTGATGCAAATATTGGCCTGCTTGTAAACAGAATATAAATAAGTAATAGGCCCAAAGTAATAACTGTCCAGAAAATTAGACAGATAAAGAATGTTATTTGTGGATGCTAATTAGTTTTGTTAGGGTAGCTACTCTTCTGTACAATTCGAATATCAGCATGATCTTAAACTTCAATTTTGAAAATTAACTGTGTCAAGTGCAATTGGAAGATTAGTGAGAAAGCATTTCGCACCCGGAAGATGTTGATATTTATGGCATGAAATAGATAAATAGAAATAAATAGCTATTTTGGGATGCTAAGTAATGATCTAGGGGTAGTTACTGTTATGTTTAATGGATAACAGTCGATAACGCTGGTTATATTTTACTCGAACACGGTAACAATTGTGGATACCAATTTCTGATGTAGAATAACACTTTTTTATTATTGCCGAGACAGCAACTGTTGTGTTTGTTGGATTACATTTGAGATCTTAGGTTATATAGGTTGTATTTTACTCAACTACTACTGTATTTGCCATACTATTTTGTTTTGCATACCATTGTATTTTGCATGCTATATTATTTTGGCATGCTACTGTCTTTAGCATGTCACTATATTTGGAACACTACTGTATTTTGAAATTTTGAACACTACTGTATTTTTCATATTTCTGTATTTTGCGTGTGTGCTTTTCATACTTCGGTATTTTTCTTACTGTCCTTTTTCAAGCTTCGGTATTTTGCACACTGCTTAATTTGCATACTTGTGTATTTCTCTTACTACTTCATTTTACATACGTCTATATTTTAAGTTAATGAATAGATTCGATATAGTCATTTCAGTTACCTTGCCATTTAGTGGCTTACGATTAAGTCATATGTTTTACCCAATAAGTACAATTCATGTTTTAATCTCACCTTACATTACAATTTTATAGATTCATTTGAATGCAATTGGGAGCTTTTTGAGAAATCAGTTTTTAGCTCGAACATCACCACTGCAACATTATGTCTAATTATATTAGGTGATGAGTATGCAATTAATATTTTCCAAAACCGGAGTTACCGGAAAATGCACTAAATATTATTTACGGGTTAGTACAGCTTAAATGTTATAATATTTTTGGGGTAAGACTTGAGCAGAGAGGGTACGACGTGACCATAAAATTTTGATATGAGTTCACCCATGCTGTTGTATAAATTCACTGGACGCTAAAGGAATTAGCATAGTGAAGTATTATGGAAGTTATTGAATACACGTTTTCCCTGGCAGTTTTAGGGTTTCAGCATGTTACCGGATGATCAAAGCAAACACACGAATTCTCTGCAAGTTGTATTGAATACGTGTATTCCATGATTACCTAATTCAATCGTTCAAATGTAAGTTCAATTGCAATTTAAGCATTTAATTAGTCGATAATAGTGAGCTCTATTTGTAAGACTCAAAAGAGACCGGCTTATGACACTTACGATGCTTCTGCGTTTGCACTGTTTTGTATTTTGTATCAAAATACAACAGTTTCTTGTTACGTATAAATTTTGACAACAAATGACTCCGGAAACGTGCTAACAGTGCGTGGACAAGTGCTAACACATTCAAACATTGCCATGGGCAAACCTATAAAAAACTATAATGCCAAGAAGAGCATTATGAAACACAGCTACTTTTAAATAAAATTTTAACAAATAGATTAAAAATAGGTTGTAGAAACCTTTTTTGTATTTGCTTTCCTATATAAGCATTAGGTTGCTATCGTGTCCTATGATAGCAATAAAAGCAGTAGGAGGTTGTGATAAAAATATTCTGTTCTGACAGTAACAGATGTTATGGCTGATTCTAAAACGAAGGAAGCACCGAAGCTCTGCGGTTGAAACGCCACTGCTATGAGGAGAAAAAAAGAAATATATTGTTTGGAAACTCCAGTGTATTCTTCTTATATGATATTCTTTTTGAATGGTATATTGTAAAGTTATAATTTTAGGGAAGAAGCATATTTCCGAACCACTCTCAAAAGCTCGTTTTTATATATATTTTATGTATTGCTAAGGACACTCCATAACAACTTTAGGATTGTATTGATCACTTTCTTTCACAGATAACTGCTTTAAATGCATGTGTGCATAGAATATATCCACATACAGTATATATCTGTTGTCTTTTATGTTTTACGAGTACGTTCATAATAGAATTGGACAAAATTGCTTATTGAGGATACACGAGGTTAATTATATCCTTCAAGTTTTCACACCATGATAATAAATACAGGTCCCAGAACTTGGTATTCTTGTGCAAGCTAAACTTAAAGGTGGACCAAATTTCATGGAATACAGGAATATCCTCAAACTAAATGCGGATCCCAGTTTTCTTTCTGAGATCAAGTTCTTTGCCTTTCGTGATGAAAATCGGTAAAAACATAACAAAAGTGATGACAATCAGTGTGAAAAAAATTAAGGCAATTCATTTTAAACTTTCTAGTGAAATGTAATATCAGAAAGCTCTTTCGTCAAATGAAAGCAACTCGTTATACTCTCTTTGATAAATATAAAGTATATAAATAAAACTATCTAAATCTAAACATCGAAATAAAATATAACACTTTTTTCTTATGTACACAATAAATTAAAATAATTGTAATTATACCTTATGAATAAAGCCGTGCTGCTGTGAAAATATTTTTTAGGGATAATTGTTATCTAAATCAAGACACAATTAATGCATAGGGCGATGGTAATAGCTGCCAAAGGAGTGATAATAACAGTGCCAGCAGAGCTATCATAGGAATTTCTTAGGGAACTTGGATACTTGTAGCCTTTAAGGTTTCTATAATATCTATGTGTGGGTAGTTGTTCTAATATTTGTTCGAACTGTAACGATGTGAAGATGACCTATGCCCATACTACCAATAAACGCGGCGTTTTCTTCCACCATACCACATCTTGCAACCTTTGTAGTAAGGATATCTGGGGTAAAAAAGTAAAGAACTGCGCATGTCACTGAAATGCTCATGTTGACTGATGTTGCATCCTCCATAACCATGGCTAAAAGTCATCAAGCCATCATTTGGCTATCTTTTGAACGGCAGCTAGCCCGCGTATCTCCTAACGCACACGCTGGATCATAATTTAGTGTAGTCGGTTTTTGAAATCGAAATCATTCTCCCTGTAATTCTTATATACCCTCGAAAATAAATGAATCATACATTTCTTCACCATAAAAGATATATTCGAACACAGTTTAAAAACACAATGATGCAATATTTAATTTTTCCTAGTATTAAGTACAGTGAAATGAAATTTCTGAATATCGATTACAAAAGCAAAGATGTGAAAAGAAATTAACTCCTGGCAGTCTGAAAACTTTTACGAAATGGTGCGATGGTCACGTCAGTTTGAGTATTTTAATCGAACAAAAAAGACGCTAAAAAGCCAAGGTTTAGCAAAATTAGAAGATGTAAAGGAGGAGACCTGTACCATTGTGTTGGTGGTATGCGTTTTGAGTGAACATCGCCGCTGCTAGTCATCGATGGCAGCTTGACTTCAAGACTTTTTTGAGAAACCGAAGGGTAAATGGCACCATCATGTGCAAACGCTCTTATAGCCATTGTCATACTTCACGACGCGCTTCTTCGTGTGGCTGAAATTCGTATAAATCTGTTCCTAATTATTAATGAATCAGCAATTAAACAGAAAAGTAATCATTAGATTTCAAGAGATTTTTTATCAATAAAGGAATTGATCAATGATTTACTTGAATAACCCTTAGGTTGTAGGCAATAGGGTACTGTAGTCGGCGGCGCCAACCTCTGCGATGCAGTACGAAGTGGCGGTCATCGCGAACAATGCAATCGCTATCGCTTTCAGAATTGCTGAGTGTGTGTCGACAGAACTGTTCTGCTGTGTTGCCTCCATTCGAAGTGTAAGTTAATGAATATTCAGGAACTCTATGGTTAATATCGATTCCCATTCCTCAGAGTAAAGATAGACCAGCTTATAAGTCTTATATGTACGCATTTGCTTTTTTGTATTTTTTTTCAAAACACAGCGGTATCTGGTATAAATTTTAAAAAAAACGATTGCAGAGACAAATATTTGCTGCAGTAAATCTTTGTCCGAATAGAGAAAAGTGTTTACGTGCATAAATATTGGTGAAAACAAAAGTTTCTAAAGGTAAATATTTGTATGGAGAGATATTGGCGAATATTAAATCGTTTGTATATTTTCTGTTATGCAAGCTGTTATAGGTTGTCCTAAAGGAATTGATCAAAATCCAAATTTGCTTATAGGCAAAACTGCCTTTATATAACTTTTTTGTAAAAAAATAAAATAAGTTGCAGAAACTCTTTTGCATTTACTTTGTTACCAAAGCAACAGAATGCTATGGAGTGAATGCATTCTTATGAGGGTATTAAAGTACAGGGATACGAGTAGGTTATTATGACACGCATGTACTATTATGATAGGAAGAGCCATTATAACTGATTCTAAAATGCACGCTATCCTCTCTGATCAAGTGGTTTGACAACTTGACAACTGTAATAATGCATTCCTCTTTTTATTAAATTTTAAATTGTAAATTGTAAATCAAAAGAAACTCCAGAAGAAGCATATTTCTGAACTGCACTCCAAACATTTGCATAATTAATATAATTTATCCAAAATATATTTAACCAATAGCCATGGCAAATTTGAAAGCGTCCCTACTCCCAATGCACTCTTTCAGTCTTCATATTAAGCATCGCATTTCCCACCAACGTTTCTTTTTGTGTTAAAGGAAGTGCTAGGACCAAGGTGTAATGCTTCAAATCAATCTAATTAGTAACATTTTGCTGTAGACTTTGTCATGGTCAAGGCATGGTACTGAAGACAAGTTAGACTCATGAAATTCATAATTATATTTTTATTTTACTCAGTAACAGTAGAGTTATAATTTCAGTATTAAGGGGCTTTCCTTTTGTGTTGAACATGCATTTCAATCCTGAAACAAAACACAAAAGATAATACTTAGTTTTGTGTTTGAAATGCTTTAAAAAAGATGTGCATAGAATACAAGCTGTATTTTAAGTGAACATGATTTATACAGTCACTATTTCCGAAAAAATTTAAGCATTATTATCATCTATGTTTTCTGTGTACATTTATAATAGAATTTGATAAAATAAAGACTTACAAAATTTATTTTATCCTTCAAGTTTTCACAACATGAGAATAAATACAGGTCCCAGAATTTAGCCTTCTTGTGCAAGCTAAACTTGAAGGTAAACCATATTTCGCGGAACACAGGGAAACTTTCGAACTGAATACAGATCCATGTTTTCTTTCTAGGATCAAGTTCTTTGCCTTTCCTGATAACAATCTAATAAAACAAATAAGAGTTTTCATAGCAATTAAGTTACTTTTTCCAGAGAAATGTGACAAGAGGAACTCTTTCCTACCATCAAAGCAAAGCGTTTTGCCATTGTCATAAATTAGTTGCTAATGTAAAACACGTGTAGGAACTTCCCAGGGAAAAAACGTAGATAAACTTAAAGTATATTTCATTATTAATTATATTACATAATGTGTCAATAAAGTACGAAGATTGAGGCGGTATATAAAATATTTAAAGCAATTCTTCATATTTAAATGCACACATCAAAATACACTTTACTTATGTTTTAATAATAAAATATATATGAGATGAAAATATTGTAAGGTTAAATGTTATTTAATTAAAGGTTCAATTAATGTATGTAGAGGCTTAAACGTCTATATTTAATTAACCTACCGTCTTAGAAACAGGTCCGTTTAGCTTTATTTCAATCTCTTGAACACCTCTTACTTTGAAGTAGAGAGCACGCACTGAAAAGTTGACTGCAACTGCAGTGTTAGAACCAGAAGAAGATTTGCTCGAACCATACGACAAGGGGTATGAGGAAGCCGGATATTTATAACCTTTTCGTGAACTTGGATAGTAACCATGGGATCCGCTGTGATGTTTACCAAATGAACTTGAATAAGAATTAGAATAACTTCCACTGCCATAGCCATAACCAGCAGAAGAAGGGCGATGGTAATAGCTGCCACGGGATTTAGGATAACCATTACTGCCAACAGAGCTATAATAGGAACCTGGATGAGAGCCTGGATACTTGTAGCTATTATGGTGCTTATAATATCTCCCAGCCTTGCCTTTGCCTCTTTTCTTGCCAGATGAACTGTATGAAGAATGCGGATAACCGTTCCAGTAATCCCTAGAATAAGGAAGGGAGGAGCGTGGATAGCTACTCCACAATTTGTTTGAGCTGTAGCGATGTGAAGATGGCCTATGCCCATACCACCCATAACCGCGGCGTTTCTTTCCACCATACCACCTCTTGCCACCTTTGTAGTACGGATATCTTGGGTAATAAAGTGAAGAACTGCGCATGTCACTGAAGTGCTCGTGTTTACTGATATGGAATTCTCCGTGGCCACGGCTAAAAGTCAACCAATTCTTCTTATGCCCATCTTTTGAGTGGCAGTTAGCCCGTGTATCTCTTAACGCACACGCTGGGTTGTCTTTTGTTCCCCATCGCATCAAAGTCCAGTGTGGCCGGTTTTTGAAATCGAGATCTGTCCTTCTGTAATTTTTTGGGCACTTATAACCTGTGGAAAATAAATAAATCATATCAACGCAAATTGAAAAGGCAATAATGATTTTTTCTCAGTATTAAGTACAGTGAAATGAAATAGCTGCCTATCACTTAGAGTGTCGTCTCTTACCCTTTGCTTGGCACCAGTAAACAATATTTCGTGATTACGTGATTTGGAGTCCGTCTTATCTCGTGTATTCACGACCAAAGTAAAGGAAACATCAATTTGGCTGAAATTTGTACAAATCAGCTCCTTGCTAATCAGCAATCAATCGATAATTACGAACAAAGTAGTCATCTGCATGCTGAGGATGCAGTAGAGGTTTTATCAATAAGAGAATTGATCAATGACTTACTTGCATAACCCTTTGGGTTGTAGGCAATAGAGTACCTGTAGTCACCGGCTTCAACTTCTGTGATGTAACACATGGTGGCGGCCAACGCCAACAACACAACCACTTTTAACATTGCTGTTTGTAGACAGAACGGATGTTCTGCTGTCTTACTGATTGTAATGTGAAGAATAGCCACGCGTGGTACGATATTTATAATAAAGTACGGGTAATTAACATTTTAGATTGACTATAATTTTATGTTTAATGAGTGAGTTTATTGTCTTGACATTATAATTTGTGGATTGATGATATGATAAATCACACCTACTTTTAGACACATAAGTCAGTTATACTGTATGTTCAAAAAATGAACAAAATCAACTAAAACAGCTATAAATAATCAGTATTAATTACCAATACGATAACGTTTCATATATTTTAAAATGTCGTGGCATTCTTATACTCAAGAGTAACGCCGTACCAGCAGGGAATATGACAGATTTTAACTGTTTTCGTGCAATAGTTAAATCCTTTGCTTTCACTCTGTTACGGCACAAGAACAGATTGTTAATGTTATACAATAATGTTTCCCCACGCACAGTGATGAGTGTACACTTCTTTAGATGTTCATAAAGTATTATGCAACGGTAGCATATCGGCACACATCAGATCACTCACATAGCTTTTACAGAAAGTAAGTTTCTTTTTAACTCTTTTTAATATTCGCATGGAAAAATGTTAATCTTCATATGAAAATGTAGGTAATCATAAATTAGGTAATCATAAAGTAGGTAAACATAATATTGTTTTCCTTTTGTGTTATTTTTATACAGTTTGTATATAGTATATTTTGAAAATTCATTCATAATTGAGGCTTATGGGAGATTTGACGGCAATGTATGGATAATTTAGTAGGGCCTACCGTTGCATCCCTGAAATTTTTTACCTGTAAAAATTCGTCCAAATATAGTACTACTGATGCGTTTTAACTGGAAAATGTCTCTGAAAAGTATCAGACTAGGATGAATATGGTAACTGAAGGGTTGTCAATAAATATCATTTGATATTTTAGTTTTAATCCAGTACACCAATACAGCAACAAGATGAATATGAAAGAGATGACACGAAGTTTTAAAAGCTTTCTGCTGTTACATAATGTTATTATTTGTGCTTTTTTACTGTGTTTAATTTGAATAACATTCTATATTTATACAACACCAGCCGTCTCTTGGTATCTTTTATTTAGTAGACCTGGAGAGGCCTGAAGCCTTTGTAAGCAAATTGGTATATACGCAACGTTTCACAGACGCCGTTATCCCGGAAAATGAGTTGGGAGGCAATTAGTCTAAAACCACGGAGCGAGTACACATTAAAAACGAAAAGCTTGCAGATTTTGACACATAGAAAGAGAACAGAAGCTAAAATATGCACAAATTCCCAACTCAGTAATCAAAGATCGCTTGTAATATTTGCAATTCCTGTTTAAACTGGCACAAATATCACTATTAAATATAAAGACGAAAAATTACTTCATTTGAACGAAAACAAACTTCTGTGCTGCATGTTTCATCTGACACGCTTCCATTTTTAAATCTTTCAACTGCGTACAGACTTAAGGCTGAATGACATTTGTTTTTTGGCAGTATAATCCACAGAAAGCTAGATGTCCCGAAATGTTAGTTTTACACTGATACACTGATACCAGGAGCAATATTGATGGAGAGTATGATGGATTAATAATTACTCAGCAGACATTAGGGTGCTTGGGACTCGTTCCGAGGTCTGTTCTTTTTTACCACATAACTACAATATTTCGAAGAGGCGCGACGTCGTTTTAAGATCATTTAAACATAAAATGTTGACAAATGTAGATCTTCTATAATATTGATCCTGACGCGACCTCAAAAGTCGTTTGATTGTCGGAACACCAACGCTAAAGAGCAACCTGAGAGCGATGCCATAAGCGAATAATTGCCAGAACGACATCGAAATCAAGACTGCAGTCTCTTAGAAACGACGTTCAAGAAGGGACTAAGTGCCGACTTTGAAAACAAGTCAAAGTGCAAGCAATTTTCGAAACCAATCGAATGTCTGCCAGGTAAGGAATGATGTCATTTGAAAATTTAGTTCGCAAGTACGTTACAGGAGTGACAGGTTTCCAGGCTAGCCTTTAAAATGTCGTTGTTGAACATATCCTAGATTAGGGTATTACCAGTGGATACATTTGCAAATCCTCTTTGTCTATACGATTAAAGGTATAAAAGCGATACGAATAGCATCTCAATTTGCCATGATAGCTATATATTGCATTAACAGCTCAAAACTACTATAACAGTTATGTATATAATGACCACAATAGGTTGCTTTGACAACAGTAGACTGTAATAAGTGCTCTACATCGCGTCGAAAGTTTGATGTTGTTACCCTACGAAACAGTATACGTATATTATACGTATTTAATATCTAAAATGCATGGGCAAAATGGGCATCTTTTCTCGGGCGCATAACAAACGTAGAAATTACGTATAAAAATATCAGCATTTCTAGAACCATATATTATATGTATAAAATGCGTTGGAAAAAAGATTCTCATATTGAATCCGCACATTATACGTGTATTTTCCCACGTATAATATGCGCATATCAAGGAACGTTTATTACACATATAAAATACGGGGGAAAATATATGCCCATTTTCAATGCGCATATTATCTTTCCCACCCCAGATAGCAGTCCCACATGGGGACTATGCATAATATATGTGGGTATTCCAACGTACCCACGCATAAATAATGTGTGTTTTGTTGGGGAATTCCCATGTAGTTACGTGGGATTTAGGAGAGTTTGAGACTCTTTCCGATGTATATTATGTGCATGTGAACCCATGCATTTTATAGTCATATATTTCCATGCATTTTATATGTGGAAATTCCCACGCATATTAAGCATGGAATTTTAAAGGAACGACCCACCCTGGACATACACGATAACTTAATCGAATACACAGACATGAACCTTTATAACTATATTGCAGTTATAAAGTACTCCTTAAATGAATTCTAAGCATAAAAATTTTAGTGAAATTGGTATTTCCGTGTCTAACTTTCTATTATATACTTAGAAAAAAGGCCGTCCTCCACCAAAATGTGCAGAATTTAGCAAAATTTAAATATATTATCGCTCAATAGCGGCTTTTTCCGGTCTGGATAATAAGCCCACATTGGCAAACTGCGCATAATATGCGTATATTTTTCCATTCATTTACTAACAGGAAATTTTCACGCATTATATACGTTATGATATTAAAATGATGAAAGTCGGTACATCAACAGGTGTTGCAAAATTTGACGTATTGTCCATATTTTGTTTTCGGAGTCATAAATCAAAATCAACGAACAAAAAGGAGCAAACAATTACTACATTTTATGCAATTTGAGAATATTTAAGAACAAGAATTATTTTATTTTAAGTGGTGTTGATTTGTACAAAAGAACACATCCTGAATAATAATAATTTATGGAAAAAGTCACAGCCACTTGAATGTAACAGTCTGCCAACATATTTTGGTACATGTAAAAATTGTGCAAAATCGATTTTAAAAATCAGTTGAAAATCTTTTTTCTTACAAAATAACTTAGTTCGTAAATGAGTAACCATTTATTAGTACGGGTACTTATTTTGTATACTATTATAGGGCACGATTAACTGTGAAAAATGCTTACTGTGAACCCCATAAATTAACTGTTTCCACCACCATAGACTTCTTTCCTACCTCACAAGAGCTCTACTTATTACAATATAAACAAATATGTCTAGGATATCACTGTATATTAAAATGCTGAAAGCAAGTAAATTAGCGCCACGTTTTTTTCTTCAGTTTTTCCACATTGTCAACATTTTAACATAGCATCTATAAACTAAAATTAACATACCAAAAGAAATAAACAATTGCTACAGTGTTATGGAAATTCCAAAAAAAAATTTGCCTTAGTTTCAGAATAAGGATTCTAAAATTTTAAACGGTATTAATCTATTTCTTTAAAGCAAATCATCATAAATAAACGGTATTTGGTTTAAAGAATCCACAGCCACATCCACATAGCAGTCTGCCTACAAATGCTTTGCAAATTTTTGACACATGCAAAACTTTGCAATTTTGATTTTAAAAAATCGATCCAAAATAATTTTTCTAAGAAAGCAGAATGGTGAGTCATTTTTACTATTTATATTGACATTTGATAAAAATTCACCGGCCAGATGCAAAACGAAATACAATTAAAGATGAAATATAAGACATGTTGCAATGTACACTATTTTGGACTGAGATGAGCTGTGTACAATGCCTAGTATAAATATCTGTGCGAAAAGAAATGCACGATAGACACGCTCACATTCAAAGCAATAGTATCTTTTAAAAGAATGAATTGAACGAACTGAAACATTTCCTTTTGCAGAAAGATGACGATTCCTGTCGATTTTCATGTCAAATTTCCAGAACAATGCTTTTATTTTTAAATGTAAAACCAAATAATACCAGCTCGAAACACATTACGAATAGTTAAGAAAGAATTCTTCGCCTATTAAGCCTCGGTTTTGCACATTCGTTAAAGCTGTACATCTAGAAAGAGCGCACAAATTTTTGTTTCTCATAAACTATTCCAGAACGGAACTAGAAAGCTCAGTTACAAACCATTTTATATGCTGAAGCTATTAAATAAAATTACAATACATTCTATTACAGTTTACAGGATTAATTATGGGGCGCTCCATCCCATTGCCACTCCATCTCTTTTGTAAAATATTTGTGCTTGTTTAAGATTCTGTACAAACTATACTTTTTGTATAAAATCTGCTTTTAACCAAACATTTGAAAATATACGGGTATAGAAATGCTACTCTCAAGTCCACTTAGACATCTATGTCATATATATTTCTCAAAAATAAAGTCATACCCTAAGGGTCAAACATTTTTTATTTTTAAAACTTTTGATGACTCATTTTCGGAAAAAAATCATCCAAAAACTAATTTTTAGACCTTTGCGGCATTTTGGATAAATGCTAGTCTATTCTTGTTTTCTCTCGAAATTTTGTTAGCATGGTGGGTTTCTTCTTCAAAATTTGCCTTGAGCAAGCTTCGAATTTGAAAGCATTATCACACATTCACTTTCAATCATTTCGATCGTCTCTTCTTATCACAATTTTGTAACATATTTATGGATTCAATATCTAAATACATCTTTACAAATCGGGGGAGGGTTACTTTTCCAGTTTCTGAAGGAAAAGGCACAGGCGTATCTTTCAGTTATTGATTGAAAGCTCCTAGTAATTAGCACAATGTTCGGCTCTTGTTGATAATTAGCAGTACTGGGTCCGAGCTATAGTATTCAGTTGTTAAGAAGTTAAGCAGCACCGAACCCGGTTAGAAATTGGATGAGTAGCCTTCGATACATACGCACTTCATTTCTCTCAAATTATATCCTGTGTTGTCATACACAGATTTTTTTGTTGAAAAGTTGATGCATCAATTAAAGGCTAAGTTCAAGGTAAATTCAAGGCTAATCTGAATAATAAAATATTTGATATTGCTGCACTATTATTATCGATAATCAGAATGGAATTAAGAGAATGAATGCAAAGTTTTAGGCCTTCACAATGCGATACCAATGCTTTATTTAATCCCACATTGTGCAATATGTTTTGCTTGGGCAGTACAACCCCAGCACTGACATCAGTTAAAGGTCAGTGACGTCGACAATTATCTTGACGTATATTGTGTCCTCCTTGACGTAGCATGAGTTTCCGGGGTTGTCGATGCGTGACAGCGGGCAAAACATGGGAAAACTAGGCGCGATGTTCATGTTCGTCTTTGGCTGATGAAGCGACGTGCTAGTGGGATTCGGCTGGAAGGTGTCGTTGATGTGCTCGTTGTGGTTCAAATCCAACAGCATCATTTGCACCTGCATGTGCGCAATAAAATGCATATGCGTTTACAGCGTTGACAAAGACTGGTCTGAAACTGTGTGTTTACTAATGATAATGATACTTATGATAAATATATGACTTCAGAAATGCTCTCAAGCCATTCTTAATAGGAAATGTGAAATTCAATTGTAACTTTAAATTTTAGCAAAGCCATTTAATTCCTACCAACTGCTACGTGTATCTCTGAGCACAAATATATGTCATTTCTCTCCACTACTTAAACATAACATTTAAAGTAACGGTAGCGCCCTGGATGACGGTGAAGAAGGAAGTTCAGTGCATAAAGGACCTGCCCGAGGTTTCCATTTCAGGACGACAAAGTGGGGGCTCGCGTGCGTGCTCCGGCACAGCGTAACGAACTCCAAACCTCCTCCCCAACCCTACCGACCCACAGGAAACATATCCCTCCAGCACAGCCTAACGAACTCCAAACCTCCTTTCCAACCCTACCGACCCACAGGAAACATATCCCTCCAGCACAGCCTAACGAACTCCAAACCTCCTCCCCAACCCTCCCGACCCACAGGAAACACATCCCTCCAGCACAGCGTAACGAACTCCAAACCTCCTCCCCAACCCTCCCGACTCACAGGAAACACATCCCTCCGGCACAGCGTAACGAACTCCAAACCTCCTTCCCAACCCTCCCGACCCACAGGAAACACATCCCTCCAGCACAGCGTAACGAACTCCAAACCTCCTCCCCAACCCTACCGACCCACAGGAAACATATCCCTCCAGCACAGCGTAACGAACTCCAAACCTCCTTTCCAACCCTACCGACCCACAGGAAACATATCCCTCCAGCACAGCCTAACGAACTCCAAACCTCCTCCCCAACCCTCCCGACCCACAGGAAACACATCCCTCCAGCACAGCGTAACGAACTCCAAACCTCCTTTCCAACCCTACCGACCCACAGGAAACAAATTCCTTCGGCACAGCGTAACGAACTCCAAACCTCCTTCCCAACCCTACCGACCCACAGGAAACATATCCCTCCGGTACAGCGTAACGAACTCCAAACCTCCTCCCCAACCCTCCCGACCCACAGGAAACACATCCCTCCAGCACAGCGTAACGAACTCCAAATCTCCTCCCCAACCCTACCGACCCACAGGAAACATATCCCTCCGGTACAGCCTAACGAACTCCAAACCTCCTTCCCAACCCTACCGACCCACAGGAAACATATCCCTCCAGCACAGCCTAACGAACTCCAAACCTCCTCCCCAACCCTCCCGACCCACAGGAAACACAGCCCTCCAGCACAGCGTAACGAACTCCAAACCTCCTTCCCAACCCTACCGACCCACATGAAACATATCCCTTCCTTGACTACAGAGTACACGATGATATGAATGCCTCATTCTATGCTCTCCTGTTTTCTCTTCTCCCTTGCAATAAGCACCTTTTGCTTGAAGGGCCACCGCAGTATGTTGTCATACTCCCCCTTCATGACTGCAAAGTGTATGCTGATGTGGGTGCCAAAGGCCATGCCGTTGCCGTTGAAGTAGAGACGGGAGCACATCTTGTAGCCTGCCCTGCTTGTATAGAACGGCTGCGAGTAGATGCTCTCGACACTTCCCGTACGTGCCTCCGAGCGGCGTCGAGTGACCTCCGGGATCTTCCATACAAGTGTGCCGTCGTAGCTCGTCTGCAACAAAAGCAAACACTTGACTACTTTGAGATATTCAGTAACAATATGATGTCATAGATGTCCTGAATAAAACCAAGCACTTGATTGTTTTAGATTGATTTCTATGTGAGTTTTATTATGTTTGTCACAAATACATTACTAACTACTGTGACTGTTACTTTTTAAAATTATTTTATGATTTTAATTATTTCACTACTGTTTCGACATCATTCAGCCATTTTTATATTTTTGTAACTGTTGTCATTACTATCTTGCTAATGTTTTATTATAATTATAATTATCGTATTGTTACTAAAATTATTTTAGTGGTACCATTATTTCTTATCGCCACTACTATATTAATTAATTAACCAATTAATTAATTAGTACACAAACGCAGCATTTTTGCGCAGCAAGGAACTCACTATTTCTTGAATCCTCAGTTGAAGTGAAAGCTGGACTATTTTCGCATTTTTCTCCTTGTTCGCTTCCTCTAGCTGTCTCAACCTGTCCTTTGTCTCAGAAATAAAGAACTAAAGTGCAGAGTGGCTGATTCGGTTTTGCACATGACCGGTAAACAATAACTGTGTTTTTAAACCTGCCCCCGGTTGCCCCCGGCTTACTTATCCCCTGCAAACTCAAGTCACTAGAATTACGCTGACGCTCCCCTCTCCATTGTGCATTTACTTCCAGAGGTGAAAAAAATACGATTCTACTTCCAAGCCAGGAAGTAATATTGTCTTATATATTTTATTGATGGGGTACATTTTTTGCAGTTTTGGCATATCAAGGTCAAAACTCGCGCTTTTCAGTCACACATTTGTAACTTTGTCCGGAATAAGGCAGGTACTCACTATTTCGTGGTTCTGGAGTTGGATAGACAGCTCGGCTATCTTCTTGTTTGCTTGCTCCAGCTGTTCCACCTATTCACGCACAACCAGAAAGCACACAGCCTCGATCCAAGAAAACCCCAACCGCCCTCAAATCACAAAGAAAGGTAAGGTGACGGTGACTTTCAAACTCCATCCGACAAAAGTATATTCTCTCTCTCTCTCTCTCTCTCTTATTATTATTATTATTATTAAAAAAGTTTGGACACATACCCTCTTTAATATGCCCATAATATCTTGATTCCGGATGCTATTAATATTATTGTTGACTGTCACAGTTCCCCGCAAGCTGTCTATTTCTTCTCTCATTTCTAATAAAAAATACAATTTAACACGTTCTTATAGCTGCCGTTACACAGAACCCAGCAAACATTAAGACGTCAGAATGGCGTCGGGTCGACGTCGTGACCCGGCGTTTCCGACGTCGGACTGACGTGCCGTTTTGGTTGTATATGAAATGGAATCGTCGGGTTTTCAACGTGTGAATGACGTCGGGTTCCAACCTAAATCCGACGTCGGATTTAAGTCGGTTTTAGGTTGCATATGAAATTGGAACCGACGTCGGATTCCGAGCTGAAACTGACTTCGGGTTTACCATCTTGAAACGACCAGTCTTACACACGTCTTGCAAAAATAGAGTCTAGATTTATATAATTAATAGATAATTAATCATTCAACTGCTGTTGTGAAATACATACGAAAGCATTTTCCATGTAATTTTTTACAATCTAGGGAGAAAAATACCAACGCGCCATCAAAAATCTAAAATTTTAATGTAAAATGACATTTTTCCTTCCTCTTTTTCAAAATGACTTCCATTTTCGGTGAGCGATAATAAATGTTCATCGTTTTTGCAACGTCGGAATGAGTCAGAAAACCGACGTCGCCTCGACGTCGGAATAAAGTCGGGTTTTGGGGAAATAGGTCGTGACGTAATTCTACCCATTTTAGAACCTTATTTTATTCAGAATATGGTTGTGAAGTCGTTGCGACCAAAATCCAACCGTTTTTCAACCAAAAAGAGACACGTCGGTTGTTTGCTTGGGAAGAATGTACTATTGGGTTTATGCCACGGTTGCCAGCGCCCATACAGAAGAAACAGTATTTTTGCGAGATATATGACGCGGAGATGGCCGTATTACAAGCCCTTACATTATCAAAAACGTTATGCACTATTAAAAGTAAGGACATAACTAATCGATGGAAAGCATCTCAGAGAAGTGGAAAAAAATCTAATTTATAAGACAATATATTTGTACCAAAAATCATGAAATAAACATAAGCCACACCAACGTTTGGACTGATCGGACAACGTTTCTTCCAAGTTCGTGCTTCAAGTGTAACAGGTTTGGGCGTTTTAGGTTCAGTCCATCCGCTGGTGTTATTCTCCATAAAACGTTGAATAAGAATATCCAAGGACAAGAGGGTTCATTTTTCAGTGGAGCAAACTTTTCCTGCTTCAACTCATGAGTAACCCTCTCAAACCCGTTACCGAAGAGCTGTCGTCAGTTTAACCCATGACGGTCTAAAGATTTTCTTTAAAACTGTGGCAAACTGTAAAAAAGCATTGTTGGTCATAATCCCACCAGGTCGTGAACAGCTACCCGCCCCCCCCCCCTTCCACCACCACACGTCGGATAAAAAACCTACCAGGTCATAAACCGCTACCTCACCCCTCTCTCTCTCTTATTTATTTATTTTTTATTTTGGCTCTGTAATATTCGTATCGTCTATGCGCATTTATGTACAGCCGTGATTATTCATTACGTCACAGTTCAGCTTTAAATGAATTCTGAACAAGTTATCAGTGAAACATGAATGTCGCCCGCCATGAAAAATAATGCGACGTCGCACAACTTCAATATATATATTTTCACTGTAGCAACAATCAAAAGCCAGGGTTGAATACTTCCTGAGATATCGCGTGCACAAAGTTGTACTATAGACAACAGAAATACTAAAACATTGCCTATTTTCAACAAGTCGCCATTTCGTCGTTTTTTGGTCGAATTAAAAAGTAATGCAACGTCGCACAACTTCAGTATATATATTTTCACTGTAGCAAAAATTGAAATCGCGTGCACAAATTAGTGCTTCCAAGTGTCGCCAGACGGACGGACGGACAGACAGACGGACGGACAGATCCGAATACTATAGTCCTCCGCTCCGCGATACGCGGCGGCGGGGGACTAATAACTTTAAAGTGGCTAAAGACCCTCTAAATATGGACCACATAATTGTTCCACATGCATATAACTTTATGTATATGACTATTCTTTCAATAATGTGCCCAGGTGTGCCTTAGCGCCCCTGACCGGAATCGAACCAGGCACCTTGGAATTACTGGACCAACGCTCTAACTAAGTGAGTTAACTGTCACACATTTATTTTGAATTTGGATATACCAAGCAAGATGACAACAAATTCTCGTTCTAGCCAGAGAAGCAAACCACTGGCAAGACCATGACCTCACTTAGCACATGTAGTGTCCTATTTGTTTGGAGTCAAATTTCGATAGGGAACGGCTGAGAATCAACAAATTCAACATTTGACCTGATCGCAGAATTGGTGGGACACAATGGGCCAAGCACGGATTGGACAGGGATTGGAGCATTGGAAAAATTTCACCGGTTTCAACATTGCATCTAGAAGCCCCGAGGCCGTGGGGTGCGGGAGATGAAGGGGTAGAAGGTGCAAAGATCATATGTTTCACATGTTGCAGCCTTGCTTCGTGAAGCCCCGGCCCAGTGGGTGTGAGGGAGAAAAGATAATCTATTTCACCTTTTAAAATATCGCTTCTTGAAGGCCCCGCCAGTGCTGAAGCAGCCCCTAAAGCAGGATCTACCTAAAAGGCCAATAATGTAGCATTTAAAAATTGAATTTTGGTAATATTATTTTATAAATTTTAATATGGAGTCATGATGAACGAATGCTTAGAGGGTCAGATTGATGACAAAAACGTCATGGCTTCCACTCTCCGTGACGGAACTCATGGTATGCACGTGGGCACTGCATACAAGAACTCCCACCCCCACTCCTACCCCGGCCCTCCCGATACCCAGGAATGTAAACGTACAACTATGTACTTAGCTTCAAGACGGAGTATGAGCGCCATTTGTAAGTAGTAGGTTTAGATTAAATTAACCAATTAAAAAGATGTACACGTACAATTGAGACTACGGATAATAGCATCTGAACAGCTCTGAGCCTCACGTAGGAAAAAATCGGTATTTACATGATCTCATTATTATTATTATTATTATTATTATTATTATTATTATTATTATTAAAATATATGTATTTTGTCAAAATTTCCTATATGTAGTCATTGCACCTTTACTGTTCAATTAACCATTTTTTTAAAGTTTGACAGTTGCCTTAAAAATTAGATCCTAAAACAATACAAATCGAATTGCAACTGCACAATGTAATTAGAATTAACGTCTGCTGTATCTATGGCATGCTTTGAGATGAGAAAAGTGGCACCTCTGCTATTCCATGCAGCTGGCTCGTCGTGTGATCTTGTCGGGGTTTCGACTCTTGTATTGGGCGTGTTAACCACCTGGTCATACGCTCCTTCTTCATGAGTTGGTACACTTCATCTTCAGCATCCTAGTGATAAATGTATAAGAAATATTTCCCCAACAAACCCGTCAATGTATCTTGTATTTATTTATATGCATTTTGTACAATAACTTTTATAAGAATAATTTTTGGTTTTCACTTGCTATTGAGCATACCTTTTATAACTTTAATAAAATTGTGCTTTTTTCATTGAAGCATATCGATGATACATAACAAAGGCTAATGGAAAAGCCTCCTCATCGACAACTAAGAACACCCACCATTAGAAAAAATTCATTATATGAGAAATCTTAGAATTTCATGACATTCACCATTTCAAAACACCTGCCATTGAAAGTACTTATCATTTAAGAACAACTATGTCTGAGCGCAAATTATTTGGGAGCACTCACATAAGAAAAAAACGCTTTTTGAGAACACTCATAATATTTACCATTAAAACTCTCTCATTGTTTGAGAATGCTCACCATTTGAGAAAACTCACCATTTAGTAACACTGACTGTTTGACTCACCATTTGAAAACACGCACCATTTGAGTACACTCACTGTTTGAGAACAACTCATTGTATGAGAACACTCACTGTTTGAGAACCTCTTCGTCTCACCACACACTCTTCATTGTAATGCCTCGCCTTCTGTAGATTCACCAATCAGAAAACATATCAGCTGGTTCCACAATAGTCTCGCGATTTACACAGGTTTTAGATTCCACATGTATTGAATTCGCAATCACCTCACAATACAGAATGAGAAGGAAGTTCAGTCTGACAGGTATAGCACCCAGTGCCATGATCTGTTCCAACACCAGGGAGAGAGAAATGGAGTTTACTGTAGCTCATTATACCAGATGTGCCTTATTTTTTTCAATCTTTTTACTTTATATTTGTTAGAAGTCTCGCCCTTAACTGACGTGGGTAATATATAAAGTAAAATATATATATAAAAAACAGGGAAACGGTGGAAAATTGGGACTTTGTCAGCAAATTGAAAGCTTCCTCGATTATGACATCACAGGATGACATTCTGACATGGCTACTCAATATTCTTTAGAGATATGCAATGCGAAATGAAATAATACGTTTGATATAACATGAATGCAAAAGTTTAAAATATATGTCACAACTATGTGACATATACATTGCTTTTTCTGAAATGTAAGATATTTAGTATTATTGAAGAACAGCTTTTCTTTCAAATACGAGTTCAAATGGTTACAACTCACGAATAGACGCGGAATATCTTTTTCCCCGAAGTACTTGCAGTCAAACGGTACCATTTTGCATTCTTTCACATGGTTCTAAAATGTAAATGGTATCGTTCATAAGTCTTAAGAACACTTCTGAACCCCCCCCCCCCCCCCCCGTCTTCCGCGTCTCTCCTTTTTTCACATGAAAAACAATGTTATATGTAATTGACGTAATTGGGGTTGGCACAACTGTAGTGAAACGAGAACTGTGCATATACACTAATTTATCACAAATCATTGAACGTGAAAACGTGAAAAATCTCCTGCCAAATACCACTTCGACCACAATTCAAACACCACTCCCACCACAATTCAAACACCACTTCCACTATAATCCAAACACCACTTCCACCGCAACCTAAACACCACTCCCACCCCAATTCAAACACCCCTTCCACTATAATCCAAACACCACTTCCACGACAATCCAAACACCACTCCTACCACGATCTAAACAGTACTCCCATCACAGTTCAAACACCACTACCACCACAATCTGAACGCCACTTAAACCACAATCAAAAACACCACTTCTACCATAATCCAAACACGGCTTCCACCACACTCTAAATACCACTTCCACAACAATCCAAACACTTATCCCACTACAATCCAAACACAACTTCCACTATAATCCAAGCAACGCTTCCATCACAATCCAATCACTGCCACCACAATCCAAACACCACTTCAACCACAATCCAAACAATTTCCACCACATTTCAAACATCTTTTTAGAAAACTATCTGCACTACACAAAAAAATGATGAGTAACTCTATGCTGGTATCTATACTGGCAAACAAGAAGAAAATTCCAGTAAATGTTCCATATATGTTAGTGAACAAATGCTGAGAACAAAATTGCAGTCTTAAGCATCAGGTTATTCTACTCATTTAAGTATTCTTTCAACTGCTACTGTTCCTTATATGAAATCAAAGCTTTCCATTTTGCATTGTTCTCTCTCTTTTTTCCCTTTTCGTTTCCACAAGGTGATTTTCTAACTTTCTCGTCCCAGGCGACATTTGCTTAGTAAATTTACCTTGGCACATAATATACTATGCAGAGAAAGTTATTTTGTATTCCATGGTACCCCTGCATTCGCTGTGCAGCTGCTGTTCGTTAAGTATGAAAATCTGGTTTAATTGAATTCTTGAATATTGAGGACCGTTTTTTGGATGGTCTGACCATATTAATCGGGTCAAGGAGGACATACTGAACATCGAATTTGTCATTTTTAAGACAGACTCTTGTGACTTTAAACGGAAAGTTCTAACCTTTACCAAATATGTTATCGAACTTCAAATGTTTATGTCGCAGAGCAAAGGTATTGAAAAAATCTTTAGGTTATTTTATTTCATTTTCATTTAGTTTTGAGGCAGAACGATGAATTTTTCCCACCGATACAAATAACTATTTGTGCATGGTATATAAAGGGTGATGGGATTTAGTAACATACAAAATATGCCTTTTCTTATTTTATTCGAGAGCCGTAAGCTAATACTTACACTCCGATCTCATAGGGAGATCGATTAGACATATGCTCTATTTCACATTTCATGGTCTAAACATAATAATAATAATAATAACAATAATGATAATAATAGCAATAATAATAATGCGTAGAAAAATATTACTGTTTGATGTTTAAGGCTCTGATAGGTCACGACTTCTAAGCGTTTCTCAATTTATTCCAGGGCTTGAAAAACACTCAGAAATAATCTAACAACACTGGTTAATAAATTACTTACGTCATACTGCCCTAGACAGCCCTTCCATACACAGCTGGAATTGATGCAGTGAACACCCACTCTCGCCAGTTCTCGTTTCATTCCATTATCCGGGTAAATCTGAATATACAAAAATAAGTACATTGAAACTGAAGAATCAATTATTTTAACAGGGCCGAATGTTGTGTTTGGCTTGAATCCTGTCAAAATGGCATCGGAGAAAACGAGACCAATTAAACGAGTTGCATACAAGGGAAATGTGAAACCTCTGTAGTGCATAGCGTGACGTTACGTTGTTATGACGATGTCAAGTACACACTTTCAATAGTGCGTAGTGTGACGTTTTCGATACTGGAAGAGCGGTGAGTACGGCTGCGCGTATCTACCAGGCGTATTTACATCAGTTAAAATATTACTGCCCCCTTTATACGTTCGCTGGTAATAATGAAATCAATCAATGTTTACTGCCTGAAGTTGGTGAGATGGTTCGGTTTCCAGCAAATCACTAAACAATTGGAAGTTTAGTGAGATCCTCTATATTTCAAAACAGCTATTACGATTTGTCAAAATGCTTAATAACAGAACAGTGGACAATGGTACTCGAGTACTATTTCAATAATCATGTGCGGACTTCCGATATAAAAATATCATTGAGGTATTTTCAGCTGTTTCAAATTTTGAAATCAATAATAATCGTGGTACTAGTCATTAAATTAAGGAAGTGGAAAATGTGAGGGTAAAATTTCAAGCTTAAAGTTTATAACATTTTAACTACTGCGAGACTTTCAAATCACAAATCACAATTGTCGCTGTTGGCCAATGAAGTTTGTTGTTGCTGTTTACATTATCAATTACACTTAATCTACCGTAAGGATTACTTAAGAAAATCGTTCAAAAATAGAACTTTACATTAACTGTGACACGTGGCAGATCGACGGACCAATCACGTATACCTTGATTTCATTTTTGATAATTTTCAAGTAATGGGGCATTCTGTTCTGACTTTTGAAAAACCATGCCATTTTGATCGGTGCAGCCTTGTCCATGTTCAATTTTCGGAACCACTTACGAATAAGTTACTATAGTTAATACAACAGGAACAACTACTATATACTACTACATAAGAGCGTATCTTTCAGACAAAAGCCGCGTGTTATTTATTTTGATGTTTTATTTAAAGACCAGTTGTTCATCAAGTAGATTCTCGCCCGATAACTCTTCACGTTTCTCCTCTTCCAGGCATGCAGGGCAGTATTGGGAATCCGCATCCCTGAAAACAGACAAATCCATGCAGCAAAGGATAATCAACAAAAATTAAAGGTGCTTCAGTTGTTTCGCAAAGCAACAGGGATATTTGATATCTAGTTATTAAGAAATAATCTTCACTTAAATATTTACCTGTTTTTCACTCGCTGGAGACAACACACCTCGCAAAACCGGTGGCCACAAAATCCCTGCATGGGCCTTCTCAGAATCAAGTGGCAGATGGCACAGAGGAATTTCTTGTTGACCGCCCTGTCAGCGATGCTGAGTTCATATCCTCGCGTTTCTAACTCGCCAGTCTTGGTATCTGCCATAGTTGTACCTTAAAATTAAGAACTTCAACTATACGCTTTGCGTAATTTAATTTAATATTGTCAAAATAGGTACACGCTAAATAACAATGTGAGCGTCGGCGAAGGTGGTGTTGTAGGCTGGAAGAAAATTTATCCAATGCAAGACACAAACACAGTATCAATCGTGAAATCCCACAGACACATATTGACAGGTCGTTTCAATCACTGTTTGAAATGCCTATTATTGTATTCAAGGTGTACTTGCAAAAATTTTAAAACTTGCTGTTTCATGCTGTTTCATCTGTAATCGATTTGTAAAATCGAGCATGAGGAATAAATTTTTAGGTCCAGTTGCAATCGACGAGTTGAGCAAATGAATCACAATCCTGTCATAGCAAACTCTCCAGGCAGATATTCTCGAAGTAAAAAATCGACCGTGAAAAATTTGTAGCTGTTTGACCAAAGAACTATCTGCGAGTAAGTTAGCAACCACTATGAAATAGTACATACTGGAATACTTGAGCTCAACGAAAACATAATGAGTAATACACATGGTTTACGCGGTATCAAAAACCTGTTTTGATTATAACACTTTGAACGTTTCTCCATCCCTTTATTTTTCAAAGATTTTTAACCGAAAATTAACTGGTATACAAGTTTTCAACAATTCATGCAGACCCTTAATCCACTCATCGTACTTTCTGATTCACTCTCAGTTTTACTCACAGTAAGGTAGAGAATCCTCATGAGAACGAAATATATTTACACAAAAACGTTCTCCTCCCTCTTCACCTCTGCAGCCCTCTCAACTACTCCCGAAAATTCTAGAAATATGTTTATCGAGAAATTTACGAGCAAACCCTCAGTAAAACATTGACATGACAATGTACTCAAAGACACGTCGATAACATCCGCGGAAAACAGTAACGATAGAATTTGAAGTTCGAAGTCGAGTAGTGAGAGGTCATTCTTGCAAATATTCATATCAAGTTTTACTCCCGATAAAACGCTTACAAGTCCAGCAATGACTCTGAATAACAGCTCAAGAACGGGTTCACAAGGAAAACATGAAGCATAGATGGATAGCACACCAAGTTTTGAATAGAAATAAAACAACCAGAAATCAAAACGCTCTTTATGCTTCTTGAATTCAAACTTAGGGTTGTTAATGCTAATAAAAACAAATTCCCAAAGGCACCTCATGGGATAAAGTCCATGCCAGGCACCTTTATCTTGCACCACATATTATACATTCATCACGCACTAACTATATCATCTATATGCTGCACTAAATATCACATCTAGATCATCCATTAAATGTTTCACCTTAATCCTGCACCCCATATTATACTTTCATCCTGCACTAAATATTACACCTATATCCTGCCCTAAATATAAACCTATATGCTGCACTCATATCCTTCACTGTACTTCTGACCCGGTTATAAAAATGTGATCTTAAGTAAGGACAGTCTAACCCATTGCTATTGCATCTGCCAAATATTTACCGACTAAACTCACATTAAACCGAACAAAGTAAGCATACTTTTTCCAAGAGAAAAACTTTCTTGATCTCATTCACAATGAGGAATCCCCCTCCCCAAAACAATGAAAGGGAACCCTGCTGAAATTAGTAAAGTGAGGATTGCATAAGGATTTCCAGAGCATTTTATTGAAATGGCGACAAAAGCATTGAATCAAAACTTGCTATCGACAGTCCAGGTTATCGAACAAAAGTATCGGATATTATCGGATTTAAGATCAAATTTCAGATATCTTTCATATTAATCAATTTTGATATAAAGCACCTGCAGTAGTGTTTGTCAAAGGCAAAACATATTTTAACTAGAGCGGCCAGTGCACACAAAACATACAGTACAGGCTTATGTTATACACTTTCAGTCGATACCTACCTAGTTTCTTGTTTTTGTAAACAAAAACAAATGTCTCCCCGACTAAACCGATAATGCTCCCCCTCCCCCACAAAATAAATTCTTTTTTTTAATTACTGAAATAAAATATTCATTTCTGCAAACATAACCTTAATTCATTGTAAAAAAACTCAAAATAAACCAAACAGATGGTGTATGGAAGTTGGTAAAGAAAGGCAGGTTTTACCGTACGTCTTTTTACCCGATTCTGGAAGGGGTCACGACAAACGGGTCTTACTTTTTATCCAGGTCTTGAAGGTGGTCGGGATTTTTTTTGCTAATCACCATCCTCCACACGCCCCTCCCCCAGCTATTTAATGTAGGTCCGACTATAAAACACAACTCTAACCCTTTTACCGAAGGCAACGGTAATGGTCTGTACCCTAAGTGTAGTTATAGCCAGATAGACTACCTTATCTTCGCACATTCCCATCGTCCAAATAGCACTAGAAAGGCATTCTTCATAACTGCGCATCGGATGACGCACCTCGGTGAGAGAAGGGGGAAGGCATTTCGGTGCCAAAATGGTGAGCTGCTTCTCATAACACAAGATATCAGATGACCCACTTTAATAGCGAAAAATACTTTTGCAAACAATGCTAATCGATACAAAATAGCTCCTATATATAGAACACCTTGGCAACCGAATCAAGTATGCGGCGAAAAAATCCATAGCTAGACCTGCTTAGACCTATAGCATTCCATGACCTCGTAGATGACGACTCCATCATGCACCAAAACTGACACTGACCCTTGACTGAGTGGCATGTTACGTAACGTATACGTTACGTATATGAGAAACGCACAAAAACTTTAATTTCAGGCACTAACAAATAGCAATGGGCCGACAGTAATGCTGTTACTGTTTTGAAGCTTTCTAAAGAATGCAGGAACACTCGAGAATCTTCTGCAAAACGCTGAAATCCCCATCGTAGTTAACACCTATGCTAAGAAAACAAAGGAGGCAAAAATGGGGAGAATGGAGGGGGAGTGTTGACGTTATGCACTTTTCTTGATTCTCTACACGAGTTTAATAAAGTTTAACCAAAACCGTGCCAATTATCGGAGGACTTTCCGATGTCGAGAGATTTTGCTTGACAACAAATAATTTTTTACCCGTCAAAAGTTGAAACAGTCGTCTGACTGAACCAAAGAATATCCATATAAAATTTTAAGTCGAAATGACTTTGCGTTATAGAGATATTATGCATCTGGTTCTAAATATACACATATTTTACGCGAGGTCGTCATACGCTCCATTCGTTCGTTCTACTCGCGAAGTTTCAACTTTCTCCGATGTTCAGTGGCAGAGAAATTTTGCACACAAGATTTTTACGTAATGACGTCATACGCCTGCCCTAATCACGTGACATGCAAGAAAAGTTGATAGAACCATTCGACTGACCCAAGGAATGTTCATATAAAATTTGAAGTCGATAGGACTTTTGTTATTGAGATATTTTGCACACAAGATCTTGTTCAAAATATATACATATTTCACGTGATGACGTCATACGCCGCATTCGTTGGTTCTACTCGCGAAAAATTCTTTAGAATCTTTCGGACCTGCCAAACAACAACCCCACTAAGTTTTAACTTTCTCCGATGTTCAGCGGCAGAGAAATTTCGCACACAAGATTTTACGTAATGACGCCATACACCTGCCTTAATCACGTGACATGCGTCAAAAGGTGAAAGAACCGTCCGACCTAACCAAGGAATAAATCGATCAAGTTTGAAGTCGATCCGACGTTTTGTTGTCGAGATATCTTGCACACAACACTTTGTTCACAACAGACTGACACACACACACACACACAGACACACACACACACACATACACACACAGAACGTACAAATACTATATGTCTCCCCTTGGTCGGGGAGACATAATTATATTTTTCTAGTTACTTTTTGTTCTTCTAAAGGTCTAATACCTTTGACTTGATGTTCTGTATTGGAACGTGCAATGTTGTGAAGAGATTTACAAAAATTCTGTGTGCCAATAATTCTGGTCCAGTGGCCTGTCATCGGAAGAGGAATTCCCCAGTCATGTGATCAAAACAATATGTACCTGCCATTTTCCCTAAAACGAAAGAAGTGTCTGCTTTCTCTAATACTTGAAACCTCATGAAATCCAACAGGCTCCATGCAGAGCCATTTCATTTTGGTTTGATCGTTATCAAATTTCATCGGTTATGACAATAACTTGTAAATCAACTTACGCTGATCTGAAGCAAAGTGATTGCTGCTCAGTTATGTGCTATATTTCCTATATGCTGTTGTTTTGTTAGTGTATTTTGCATTATATGTTATCCAAAAATCTATGTGAATATGCTACTTGTAAATTTTAATGCACATGCCGTCGGAATTTTCCACACTGATATGAAGATCAATGATGTAGGTTAAGCACACTTTGGACTGCGTAAAAGTGTGCAAATATAGAACTAAGGCGTTTGTTTTGTATTTTTTATTCCTTTAGACTGGTTTCCGCGTGTGTGTTGAACCGCTTGAAAAGTTTAGTTATGTTCACTGCAAAGAGAAAAGCTTCTCAAAAATATAAAAGGTTAGGTGTTGTTAATATTTTGATAGGTTTATTTTCTGTTTTTTTTTCAAAATTTTATTTGCTTTTAAATCTTTAATCTGTCATAACATCAAGCACCATTACATGAATATTCACGTAGGAGTAGTCATTTTCATTCACTTCTTTCATAAAAACTTACGGTAGCCACAGACGACACAGTATTCATTATTACTGTGCATTGAAATTATCTGTTCATCAATAATTTTCCTAAACTCTCGTTTTATATGTACAAAAATTTTGAATCATTTATGTATTTAATTCCTTCTAAGACGTCTGAATGGGCTTTTCCCATGAATTGATTCTGATATTTCTTGCCTAATAATAATCGTATTCTTCTTCAATATAAAATAACTATTTTAAACCTTATTCTAACAGCATTTTATGTTTTGTGTCGAGCTTCTTCCTGTAAAGGTTCCACGCATATTAAAACCTTTATGAAGTATCACTTAGTTAAACTTTTGTTTTTGTGAAAAAGGTTTATTTTAGGACAGCCGTGATTGTACTACGGCACAGGAGTTTGCACTAATCCGCGATATACCGTTGTTAACATAGTTTTAGATGTCGAAGAAAATTTTACCTAACAAGTGTCAACTAAATGATCCAATTCCTTTACAACGAGTTGCTATCAAAAACCATATGCGTTCCATATTATTGAGTAACAAATACCAACAGATACTGTTGATTCTTTTACATTATCACTTCTTTCTGGCACATGTCGAGTAGAGTCCACTGTAAAAATTTGGATCACATTCTCTACTACCACAGAAAGAAAACGACAATATGAGGAGACGGAAAGACCTACCTGAAATATCTAGTCCACTAACTGCGGTAATAGTGAAAGTTTTGGAGAAAATGTAATATTGAAGTAATTAGAAAAAAGTGTATTTCTTTATATTATAGGTAAACACTAATATCTTAGTTCAATATTTTAGCTTAGCACTTACAATAACATTGAACATTATTAAAAATAGCTTTTTATTAGGACATGAAATGAAAATGTATACGTTTTTTTCTTAAGTGCAAATTCTTGTTCACAACAGAATGGTCATTTTTCACACATTTAGAGTTAAGCTTTCCTTTTAAAAATAAAGCTAGCCAAGGATCACCTTTTCGCTTAAGACATTAAGAAGTTAAAAAGTCCATTGGGTGATTTTTACAGCAACGACGTATTTTTAAATGTTTGGAAATGTCCAAAATTCGCCGTTCCCACCCTAACCATGCTGTAATGACACCCGAAGTTTAGACTGAGAATGGCTGATTGAACTCAAACTTTTGCAAGTTACCTATGTAACAAGTGCTAAAAAAAACATTGTTTTGTTAATTGAAGTTTTTCTATATATTTTTCCCTGTTTTCAATATGATCTATTAACAAATACTGCCGATAAGTCACTCAGTTTTAGGATAAATCAATTTTTAAGATAAATCATTCTTTAGTTATTAAAGAAGAAAAAATAATAAAAAGTTTAAATTTAAATTTCTGAAAAGTCTCCACTTACACATTATCTTATCTTATGGCATAGTCCTTCTATCAGCCAAGCATCTATACGTAATTTCTTCAGTAAAATGTTTTTCATTCAAGACATTTGATTTAAATCTATTTAATAAATAATAAGCTTAATAACGACAGAAAGACTGTCTACTTGGATGTCATCTTACCCAAGAGAAAGTCCCATTCATCTAGTTTGTGGTTACTTAAATTTAGCACTCTCCAACAATTTTGTATAATTTTGGTATAATACGTTTTGTAAATTTACATTTCCAGAAAAAAATTATGTTATGTGTCTATTTCGTTACACTGTTTACATTTGCTGTCGTTACCAACCTGCCAGTCTCTTTCTTTGATTTGTAGCTACAATGTCATGTATAATTTTAAATTGCAAAACCAAAAGGTAAGCACCTCTTGTGGTTTTTCTATATATTTCTAGACTTATTAAAATGTTTGTATTCTCTTTCAGACCTATGCTTTGCCAATAACTTAAAGTTAATGGCTTTTGTACCTTTGTACCAATAATCATATTATAGTAGTCTTTGCTTCCAGCTCTTGCAATATTAATTATGGAATCGTTAACTTTAAACAATGATGAGGCCAGATCCACTTCATATCTTTCCTCTCAAAATTGTTTACCCCCTTTTTTCTTTAACCATTTATTTAACGAAACCTTCAAAGCATTATATAGCATAACATCTAGTTTAATAAAATTAAACTTTGCTTTCAATCTTTCAATACTTTTCTAAATTCTAAATTCAAGTCTAAAACGTCTCGTATATACACTTTTCCCTTTTTAACCATTCCTTGTGCCATTCCTTGATATAAAAGAACTGGGTTCCAGATCTAATATTTCTATTGTTCCATCAAATACCATCAAATTTACTTTGATCATGAAAATTATAAAAGAAATCTAACATTTCGTTGTGGAAGGTAGGAATGAACATTTTGGTCACATCATAGTTTGAATGCTATGTTAAATTCAAGCCACCGTAACGTTTAAAATAATTATGAATTAAGATGTTACTTTGTTTTACCATAATCAACCTTGCAGGCCATGCCAGTCTTAACGACCGTGTCATTATGCACAAATCAGACCATATAAATGCATTAACAAAACCTTGTGCTTTCACAAGGTCACGACTAAGTTAAACTTGTTGCTCTGTCTTTTGTATAACAAAGCACCGATTATACTGGCATTGTTTTATCCATGATAAGCCTCAGTCCTCAGTAGTAAGCGAAATTTTTAATTTTAATTGTCCGAAATAAATATGTTACAAACTGTGTATTTTAAGATGCATTTTGTATCCTCTGCAAAACGAATAAGTTTATAACTTAACTAATTTTATGATCTCATCCCATTCCCATTACAAAGAATCAGAAGCATTTTTAATATGCATGCAATGCATACAATATATGTTCCATTATTTTTTTTAACTAATTTCAATAAGATATATATTTTTTTACTCCTTGTGCGATAAATGTGCCTATGAAAATAGATTCATTTGGTTTTTCTACCTTATTTTTGCCTCTTCCTTGTAACACGTTTGGCTGTAACGCTTCCCACAAACGACACTGATAATGCATCACATCTTATTTAGATTTATCATTTTTGAAAAAAGCTTTTAAAACATTCATGCAATGTTAAAGTTCTTTCGCATATTGGTCACTCATTTTCGTTAAAAAAAATGTTAGTTTTCGACCACGCTATCAAAGGATCTAACCTTGGGAACAGCACATATAATCACGTTGTAGAATATAACAGGATAAAAATTTAGCGCTTCCAAACTTGTTATTGTTTTCATTTAAGTAATTTTCATCTTCATTTGTCGGATATTTTTATTTTTATTTTCGTACTGGTATTATCCGAGATAGAATGTCACTTTTTCATTTTCGCTTACCTCTTTCTTGTCCTTTTAACTGAAATTCTGAAAAGTGCAAAACTTCAAATATGATATAATCAAATCGCACTTTGGAATCTTCTCAGGCCTTTCAGACTTACCGACAAAGTTCTTCATTTAATCTTTACATATAGGTTCTTACACAATGTTATAATTAAACTAGAGCGACAAGTTTACACCAGAAACGTACCCGGACATGCTAAATACGTTTATCAGGCGTCGATGCATCTTCTGTGAACAAAAGCATGTTTCCCCCGATCATCACCTCCGACTCTTCCTCCATTTCCACTTCATTAAGTTTTTTATCCACTTTTGGAAAATAGCCACGATAAAAGGCTTTACTGCATGTACTTTTTATCCGGATCTGGAACGTTCTCACTTCATACAGGTTCTCTTGTACGTCTTTTTTATCCGATTTGGAAATGGTAAGTCAGGCAGTTTTGACTGGCTTCTCATCTGGGAATGATAGGTTTTACCCAAGTCTGACAGGTGGCTACTCTATGTATTACAATTATTAAGGAAGAAAAGTTTAAGCCCAAGGGCAGGATTGATTTCAAACAGCTTGCTTTTTTCTCCTTTCCAATGTTCTTGCCAAAGTCTGAATATGGAGTAAGCAAGTCTGAACAGTTCTTGTTCAGCGCCTCCTTGTCGTGTCTGTCAGCTCTCTCGTTACCTCGAATTCCTGCATTGCTTGGAACCCAACAGAAAACTAGACCGTTTTCGCTACCGAATAGCAAAATTTACACGTGGGTGTCACAAAAAATACGATTCTGAACTCTTAACATCTTACATATCCACTTTTAGGCCCAAAGGGTCGAAAATAAGCTCAAAGTCTCTAACTGTGTTCCAGATAATGGTCACCTTCCGGTTTTTGGCTTTGATCATGGCCAAGGAGGTCAAAGTCACCAAGGTATATTTTACATGTCTTTTAGGCCCTAAGGGTCGAAAATAAGCTCTAAATCGGTCTATTTCTAACCGTTTTCGAGATAATGGTTCATTTCCGGTTTTTCACTTTCACCATGTCCGAGGTAAGGTCACCGAGGAACTCTAGCATATCGTCTTTTAGGCCAAAAGGGTCGAAAATAAACTCAAAATCGCTCTATCTCTAACCGTTTTCCAGATATTGGCCCATTTCCGTTTTTGAATTTGACCATGCCCAAGGAGGTCTAGGTCACCAAGGGTCCTTTACATAACGTATTTAGACCCAAAGGGTCGAAAATAAGCTCATAATCGCAATAACTCTAACCGTTTTCGACATAATGGCCCAATTCCGGTTTTTTACTTTGACCATGGTCGAGGAGGTCAAAGTCACCAAGGTACCTGTTACATATCGTCTTTTAGGCCCAAACAGTGCTGCCACGCTTGATTTTGAAAAAAAGGTTCCAAAATTGTCAAAAAAGGTTCATTTTTGGCAAAAAAAAGGTTTAAAAAAGGTTCATATACAACCTAATAAAAACCGTAAATAAACAATACCTAAGACTTATACTCCCTATTTATCCTATTTTATTGGTAAATATTACATAAACAACTCATTACATGGCATTCTTTATGCGTAAAACATTTAGTACACAGATTTGTTTTAAAAAATCGATCAGTCATAATTCTTTTGAACATTAAAATGGTTATGTCACACAACACAGAGACCACTCAGAATTCGTTCCGTGGAAAGAAGTCTTCCAACAGAATTCATCTTTCTGAAAACAGCATCATATCAAGTTCTATCTTAGTAAAATGATTATTTATTATCTGATAGTTATTAAGTTACAAACACAAATTATTATGATCTTATGTATGAAATATTTTTACATATTGCATATTTAATCTTAAGAGTATTTCTTTAAATGGAAAAATGGGTTCTGTATCCTCGCTCTACCTAACAAGTCATAACTTCTGTGCAGACGGTTCGAGGCAACGCAAATCATTTAAAACTTGGTTATCTAGAGGCAAGTACTGCCTTAATTTCTGTACAGCAACTTGAAAAAAGTTTCGAACCGCCGTGAAGAAGTCACCTTTGTCATCGTAGGAGATTTTTTTGTCTTTTAGAATCCTCTTAGTACTTGTTCCTATTGGAAGTTCTTCATCAGAAACTTGATTGGCCTTTGAATCATATTCTACAGCGAGCAATGTCTTCATGTTCGTGATGTTTTCTAGCTTTTCCGGCTTCACAAACTGCACCAAAACATTCTGAAGAAGCTGTGCCATTTCCGCATACAAAATAGTAACTTTCACATCAGCACTTTGGAAAAGTTTTTCAAAGTTGTTGAACAAGGGGAGCGCAGCTACAAGAAAGTGCATTTTAATTTCTAATAATGGATTATTCAATCTTTGAGCAATTCTGATCGCGCGTTCTTGTTTTGCAACTTTTGGGTGTTTCTTTTTGAGAGTCTCAAGGAACTCTTTCAGTGCTGGCAGCTGTTCCAAGAGTCGTTCTACAACGGGGAGTACACTTAGCCAACGTGTACTCACAAACCTTAATATGCGGTGGGATGGCAAGTCAAGAATTCCTTGAATACCTTTAAATTCTTCCAAGAGGCCACTTCTATGGCGAAAAAAGGAAAACACATAGACAGCAAAATTTTCGATATCATCGCCCAACTACGAAGTTGCATAGCTCACGGCATTCGCAACATGATGTAAACTGCACCCTCCTAAATTGATCAGGTTTCGAGCGTATTCACTCTTTATTCGTGTAAGGACACCCCCTTTCTTCCCACGCATCACACGAGGGGAATCCGTCATCAACTGAAGAACATTGCTCCATGGTATTCCATCTGCTTCGAATGTTTTGACTAACGCAGTAACTATATTCTCTGCGGTTGCCCTGTTCACCACCACCGACTTGTAGAATCTCGTGTGAGCTTCTCCGTCCCAAAAAAATTTCACGAGAATGTTCATGTATTTTTCATGATTTATTTGATTGCTCTCGTCAATAAGCAATGCAAATTTTGTTTCCTTCAAAATTTCGCATAGTTCAGATTTTATTGTCGAGCCGAGACCTTCCTTCAGCAAATAACTGATCTTTGTTCGTCCGCATGTAATATTTTTGGCAATTTTCGAATCTGTGCATACTGCCTTCAGCAAAGAGCAGATACCGTCGCTGAGCGCTAATGGTATATCATTTTCTGCTATGAAAGCCGCAATCCTCATTTCCGCAGTTAGTATTAGGTCAGCCTCAGAAGATACGGAAGAAGCAGGTAACACATGTTTCTCTAGTGTATCCTGACGAATTGTGCCTCGATAATTTAACACATGTTTTTCCTTTTGGGAATGCTGAAGCAGCGCTTTTCTGCCATTGTTGGCAACGGAAATGTCCTTTTTGCAAACTTTGCAATGCCCCGAGCATGGATCATCCTTTGCTGCGTGGCACCATTCCCCAATTCTGACATGGTTATCATCAAGTTCTGTCTCCCACGAAGGCAAATATCTTTGTCTATTTTTTGGCATTTTGGATTGAATCAACTCATCGTCTGAAAGAATAAGTTTGTTAATACCGAGAAAAATATGCACTGAATGACTCGTTATTATAATATTATAGTAATTTTGTTAGAAGAAAGACTATAATTTTAAAACGCATAGCAATCCAAAAAGTATTTTTTAGCCAAATATGAAACATGCGAGTCAATCATGTGCTTTTTTCTTCTTTTTTCGTGTGGGTGCTACAACTCCTTAGGCAATAGACTTGGCTACAAAGGAGCACCAAATTAGGTCCTCAGATGCAAAAACTTGCAATATCATCATTGGGGATAGAATATCGTGATTTTCTTGAAATAAAAATACTAGTCAACTAGCAACCGCTTCAAATTCACAATAAGTTATACATTTCCTTGTAATCTTACATAGACTAAGTAATTTATACTGTACTCCAATAATTAAAACATATCAATATATCATTTTATCAGTTTCCTATGATTGGAAAAGTCATACTGTTTTGTTTCAATTTTATTTTTATACATTGCTTAAAAACACATGTGATTTATCGTCGAATTTCTGGTACTAGAATTTAATTAAACCAACGTAAAAATTATGCTTATAAAAATTCTTGCAGAAACAACAGTCCCATGAATTAAAGTAATAGAATTTTTTTTAGTTTAATAGTTTCTGATGCTTACATCCGAAACTATTCGTGTGGGTTTTAGATCAGATTGAAAAAAAGGATAAAAAAAGGTTTTTTACCAAATTCGGACAAAAAAAAGGATAAAAAAAAAAGGTTTTTTAAGGAAGGTGAAAAAAAAGGTTAAACCTTTTAAAAAAGGTTCGAGTGGCAGCACTGCCCAAAGAGTCGAAAATAAGCTCAGAATTGCTCTATCTCTAACCTTTTTTGAGATAATGGTCATCTTCCGTTTTTTACTTTGACCATGTCCGAGGAGGTCAAGGTCACAGAGGTACCTCTTACCTATCTTCTTTTAGGCCCAAAGGGTCGAAGCTAAGCTCAGAATCGCTCTATATCGAACCGTTTCCGAGATAATGGCCCCCTTCCTTTTTTGACATTGACCATGGCTGAAGATGTCAATCGTTTTCTAAGGTCATGGCTAAAAGATGCGGATTTTACGGAGTCTAATCACCCTTTATCAGTGAGCCAAATTTCGTCACTCTTTAGCAAGGGTGAAAAGCCCAAACGCTGCAGCCAACTTAAACTTGCACATGCATGCTTTGAAGGCATTCACTGAGAGTTGGGCGATCAATACACCCAGGCTGACATCATGCCAGTTTGAAGTACTGCTCTCAGCTTCTTGCCACCTCTTTCGTGAATTTGCTTTGTCGTGTTTAATTGAACAATTAAGCGAATTTTAAAAAAAAATACATGAGGATCAACTAGACATGCTGAATTTTATCTTATCCAAATTTTATCTTTCTAGCCCTAACGGCCTCTGATAAGTTCCACGGACACACTCCAAAAAATTCTGCGGCTAAAATTCGTACAAATTCAATACACTTCGAGATTTTGGCAAATCCCCAAGTGTAATTAAAGCGTTTGACGTTTATAAGTTTTCAATTGCCTGTAGTACCGGCATATAGAATCCACACAAATCATGTGATTTTTGTAGCGAATTAGTCTTGATAATTGAAGTCTCTAATGTAGGGCTTTGAGAATAAGTGGAGAGCCTTCCGCGAACCTTTGTCAGATTATTCTATTCTGTAACAAAACCGCTGCTTGCTCGTCAAATTTAGAACCATCTGTGAAGACATTGTGATAAGCTTGATATTTTCTTGTAAGTTCTGTAAAAAAATTGGAATATGCAAGGGGTTGTGCTGTCTTTTGTGAAATATGAAAGGAGCTTTAAACCAAGTGTTTTGACTAGTTTTAGACCATCTTAGAACCTGGTACAAAGTGGAAGCATAGCACTAGTTTTCTATGTATAAGCCGTGAGAAATCTGTTTCAAAGATTACTTGGTGTGCCGGATTTCTTTCATTCGCACATCGTTTTATTGCATGGCTAGTTTTATTTCTCGAACGTTGAAAGGTTAATCATCTGCCTCTACATAAGTTATCAGCTGTTTAAAGTTCTAAAAGCACTTAAACATAGCCGTTGACCTTGATTTTATATGGGGTCGAAAATCGTCAAGACAGGGCGGCTCAGCTGAGCCAGAGAACACTGCCACAATCTAGCCTGGATCTTATAAGCGTTCTATATAACGTTAAGTTTGGAATCCTCGACTGCTTCCTAACCATGGACCGAAATCAAACTCTGTCTTTTATTCACAGTTAGATTGTAGGTCTCCGTATGCCCTTACAACTCAGTCCAAGGTGTAGTTACAATTAACTATGATATACATTGCCGTTATAGACCTACATCAGCGAAACATCACTAGAAAGGGTTCCTGTTTGGGGTCAGAGGGGTACATAATTCACCTCGGAGGGGCAGGAGCAGGAAGATGCCAAACTGGTGAACTGCTTGTGAAATAAATACTTCAGTACTGAAAACAATACCCAAGTTACATCAGTAATCACGCATGGAACAGCGGAGCAAGCAAATGAAACAAGAATGTCAAGGGACATTGTAACCAGCCGAGATCTAGTGAATATATGAATAAGCGTGTCTTGTTGCCGAAAGTGGTAGTCATTGAACAAGCTTGTCCAAGGACAAAGCCCCAGCTAACTAAAAGCGATAAAACAAAATCCGGCGTGCTTGAACAAGGGAATTTCTCTGAAAATTTGGGTTTCAAAGGACGAGATGGCAATGAGCTAGCTAAATAATTAATTTAGCAACGGACCCGAACATAGACCGATAAATACATACAAAGAATTTTTTTCAGAAAAATACCTTCGAACAACGTATCGAAATTGTATCCACACATGTGTGCTGTTGATATGTACTGTCGGACATACACAATTAGTTCAAGCAGCAGAAACGATCAGAAACGACCAAACACATGTGCCTTTTGAAAAGAAGAAAACACCGCGTCTAAAACATAATTACTTAAGTTTAATATTTTGGAATGTATTATTTTGCAGGGTTTGCATTTCTGACCAGTGCGCATGTTTATTTAACTTGCGTTGATGTGCGGTTTGCACTTCGGAAAATGCGCATGTTTATTTAACTTGCCGTTATGCTCTGTTCGCATTTCGGACCAGTGCGCATGTTTGTTTAGCTTGTGTTGATGCGCGTTTGACTTTTCGGACCAGTGCGCATGTTTATTCAATTTGCATTGATGAGCGGTTCTTATTTTAGACCAGTGCGCATTTTTATTTAACTTGCGTCGATGCGAAGTTCGTATTTCAGACCAATGCGCATGTATATTCAACTTCCGTTGATGAGTGGTTCGCAATTCGGACAAGTGCGCATATTTATTTAGCTTACGTTGATGCACTGTTTACATTTCGAACCACTGGGCATGTTTATTTAACTAGCGTTGATCAGCGTTTCTTATTTTAGACCAGTGCGCATGTTTATTTAACTTGCGTTAATGCGCGGTTCGCATTTCGGACCACTGTGCAAGTTTATTTAACTTGCGTTGATGCGCGGTTATTATTTTGGACCACAACGCATGTTTATCTAGCTTGCGTTGATAAGCGGTTCGCATTTCGGACCACTGCGCAAGTTTATTTAACTTGCGTTGATGCGCGGTTATTATTTCGGACCACTACGCATGTTTAGTTAACTTGCATTGAAGCGCGGTTTGAATTTTGGACCAGTGCGCACATTTATTTAACTTGCGTCGATGCTCGGTTCGATTTCGAACCAGTGCGCATGTTTACCAAACTTGCGTCGATGCGAGGTCCGTATTTCGGACCAATGCGCATGTTTATTCAACTTAAAAGTTTTGGTGGATCGCATAAAAAATTAATTTTTCAAGAGGGGCCTAACTGGAGAAGAATCGTACAAAATTGGAAAGGAACTCAATAAAAATTGTGGGAGAAGAAGAATTTTCCAAACTAAACGCCAATAAATAAAAAAATACCCCTCACATCGCCAATTTTTGGCGGATCGCCAAAATGATGAACTTTTCAAACGAGGACTACTTCGAGAATAATCGTACAAATTTTGAAGAAAATCTGATCAAAATTGTGTGAAAAAAAAGCATTTTGAAAATTGGTGACCATAAAATCACAAATGTCCCCTTTTTTGGCAGATCGCCAAAAAAGAGTAAATTTTCACGATATCCCTACCTAGAGAACAATCGTACAAAATTGGAAAGGAATCCGATCAAAATTGTGGGAGAAGAAGCAATTTGAAAATTAGACACCAAAAAATTAAAAAATGTCCCCCATTTGGCCAATTTTTGGCGGATCGCCTAAATGAGTAACTTTTAAAAGAGGGTTACCTAGGGAATATTCGTGCAAAATTTGATGAAAATCTGATTAAAATTGTGGGAGGAGCATTTTGAAAATTGGCAACCACGAAATTACAAATGTCCCCTATTTGGCCAATTTTTGGCGGATCGCCAAAGAGAGTAATTTTTCAAGAGAGGTGTATCTAGAGAACAACTATCCAAAATTGGAAAGGAATCCGATCAAAATTGTGGGAGAAGAAGCAATTTCAAAATTAGACACCAAAAAATTAAAAAAATCTGCCAATTTTTGGCAGATCGCCAAAATGAGTAATGTTTGAAAAGAGGCCTACCTAGGAAATAATTGTGCAAAATATGAAGAAAATCTCATCAAAATTGTGGGAGAAGAAGCATTTTGAAAATTGGCAACCGAAAAATTTCAAATGTTCCCCATTTGGCCAATTTTTGGCGGATCGCCAAAAAAAAAAAAATTTTAAAGAGAGGCCTACCTAGAGAACATTCGTTTGAGAGGAATCCGATCAAAACTGAAGGAGAAGAAGCATTTTAAGTAAAAGTTTACACACGCACATACGTACATACAGACGACGGATACCCCTCTATTGATAGCATAAGACCAGCCCGACATAGTTGGTTGGTCTAAAAAAACAGCTTCCTTGTGAGCCGAGAAAAATCAATAGCTACAGCAAAGCCTTGTACATAACACTATAACATCGCCAGCTCCGTTGTTTATCTATGAAGTTTAGGGAATGGGATTCGCACCCCTCCCCCCCCCCCCTCCAATCTTGACACGTCCAGGCTTAAAATTTAAGTGGGATGCGTGGTTTTGGGTGGTTTGGGGTTAATAACTAGTGTACGGGCCCAAACGCAACCCAAACCCTTTCACCGGCATTCCGAATATATGGGCATGCATATACCGTCAATCCCATTGCTCAAAGTGTAGATACAGTCATCATACCCCTCACTCAGTCGTTTTATTTCTGACGTTTTCGAAGAGATGTCAGAACCGGCTCCCCTCCCCTCTAAACCCCACCTTCGAATCTGGAAACGGTTCTGCACACTGCGCTACCCGATCACAACACCATACAATCCCATTTCAAAGTCCTTTGGCGAAAGAGGACGGCATGCCTATACGCTGAACTCTATATTACCAAAATGTAGAAAGGGCAAAGATATACCTTTGCTTGATACGAGGTCGTACACCTATAATACAAGCAGCGGCTACTTTATATCCACGCAGTAGACAAGATAATGGTGTGCAAAATCAAGCGTAACAGATTTAAAAGTTTAAAACTTTATGACGCTCTGTATTATAACTAGTAACATTTACACATTAGTATAAGCTACAGTGGTTATCATCCTACCAAGCTGGAGGCGGTTATACGTTTCCGTTGAATTTCGAGAGCGATGACAAGTTTTCAAGTCTTATACAAAACCAATCGGTGAAGCCATTCAAGGCATAAACACACCAATTCTGAAGCTGATCCAACGACTTGTTCGAGAATAATCGTGTTAACAAAGTGTCCACAACACACACATAGATAGTACAAAACAAGAAAATATTTAGGAAATACACATGGCTCCAACCCTTACAAGATATAATCCGCAGACAGAATCGCCTAAAAAACATTAACAAGTCCTAATTTGGTCAATTTTTGGCCGATTTCAACAATATTACGAAAAGGCACATCTGCAATATATATATATATATTTCAACTGTATGAGGTTTCAGAAGAATGTCCTTTGTAGATTTAGAGAACTGTCGCAGACAAAACTCAAGTTCTATGCTAAATGAATGCCTATATTTTCTCAATTTCTAATAACTCATATTTTGTTCCATTCTTGGCCGATTTCAACAATAATACGAAAAAGCACATCTGTAATATATGTACGTCCACTATGAAAGGCAACAAAAGCATGCCCCTTTATAGCTTTGAAGAACTGGCGCGGACAAAACCTTACCTATATACTAAGTGAACGCATAAATTTTGTCAAGTTTTCACAAGTCCTAATTTCGTCAATTTTTGGCCGATTTCAACAATAATACAAAAAGACACATCTGCAATATATATTTTCCACTATGCAAGGTAACAAAAACATGTGCCTTTATAGATCTCGAGAACTGTCGCGGACATAAATTTTGTCAAGTTTTAACAAGTCCTAATTTCGTCAATTTTTGGCCGATTTCAACAATAATACGAAAAGACACATTTGCAATATATATATTTCCACTAAGCAAGGCAACAAAAGCGCGTGCCTAATAGCTTTTGAAAACTGTCGCGGACAACACTCTATCTCTATACTAAGTGAACGCACAAATTTTGTCAAGTTTTAACAAGTCCTAATGTCGTCAATTTTTGGCCGATTTCAACAATAATACGAAAAGACTCATCTACAACATATATATTTTCCACTATGCAAGGTAACAAAAGCATGTGCCTAATAGCTTTCAAGAACTGTCGCGGACAAAACTGTGCAGGGTAACAAAATCATACACCATATCGTTGCGGAGAACTGGCGCGGACAAACTCTACAAAAAGAAATGTTGACGGACAGACGGACGGACAAAAGGTAACTTATTAGGCCCCTCCCCTTTCAGGGGCTGGGGTCCAAAAATGTTTCCGCTCTACGGAGCAACAGAATTTCCACAGCCCCGGCATTGCACTCATTTTATGGACGGGCGTAATATAAACCACATCGGCATCTGACGAAATGTCGAAAAATCGCGGAGCTTCGTACAGGGTTCGTACAGACACTTGACGTAAAATAATAAGCACTTCTAAGCAATTTTTCACCAAAACTAAGCACTTTCTAAGCACTTCTCGCTTCAAAAACTAAGCACTTTCTAAGCCCTGATATATATATATATATATATATATATATATATATATATATATATATATATATATATATATATATATATATATATATATATATAGAATGGAAAAAAGTAGATAAACGCATAAAAAATAACTGATTCTGGAGAAACAAAAGACACTTAATAATCTGAGTATACCCATTGTGTCAATATCAAACGAGATATCAATACTCGAGAGAGGTCAAATACAAAATCGTACAAAAAGTACGATAGTTTCAAAATTCACAATTTTTGTGTGTGTGAACACTTTACGGAAATTTCGTCTTTGAAAACAAATGGAATCATTTTCTTTGACATTTTTCTTCAATAAGCCGTGCCTTCTGAAGCTTTTGGTTCTTTGATCGCCTGAGGCTGTTTGACTCGCCAACCATGAGTTGAATTTTGACTCCTTTTGCAGTTTCTACCTTGTCTAGAAGGTCCTCTGTCGATCTTCGCAAACCTTCAGCGTCACTTTCCAATCTTGCTTTTTTCTCTTTGAGTGCCCGTATGTCCCGTTCGATCGACTTTCTTTTCGACTGTTTTGCCTCAGCACATTTGAGTCTACGTTGATCTTCAAGATACTGGGAGTATCTGTTGCGAGCAATGTTGCACATACAAATTATCCTCTTTGTTATATCGACGTTCAAACAACCACCACTTGCTCTAGTATGATCTAAAATAGTTCTCTGTGCAACAAACGATTTTTCAGATAAATTGGTTACCGCAACTTCTTTATTCACCGAAAAGCCTCACAATATGCCACAACGGCTCATTCGCTTTGGATTCTACGTCTTACTTGAAAAAAACAGTCCAATCTATCACTGGTGTAATCAAATTTCCTGAACTCCTCGGTACATCTCGAAACTACCACATCAATGAAATTGTCAAATTGGGTATTCGCTTTTTCACAATCCTCACCGCTTAATTTTCCTGCATCATCTAAGATGCTGGGAACTTCAACGAATTCTTGACGGCAAACCTCAGGCCTAGAAGCCAATTCTTTCGGACTCAGGCGCATAGCACTTTTCACGAGTTTATATTTCTGAGGAGATTTTGACTGAAGCTTCTGCATCATCTTTTGCAGACCCGATTTCACTTGCGTGCGGCATTCTAGAGCATCACGTTCACTTATCTTCTTTTTCCTCAACTGTTGTTTGAGAGCTTTCTCAGCTGTGAACTGAGCCGATGTCCACTTTATCTGCTTGGACCATAGAGTCATGGTCAAGTTTCATTGAAGCTAAATGTCTCTGATTTCCGTTTTCAAGAGTGGGCTTTTCACTTTTGACGGCGGCTAGAACAGGCAACATGGGTCTATCGGTTTGAAATACCTCTAAAAAAAAGGCGTGAATTGACGGGCGATCGACAAAAACACGTTTAGCTTAACCTCAACCAGGGGATCACTCAGCCACTCTTTAACAGTTTCAAGACTTTGAGCTTGGTTTTGTAAAATTTTTTGCTTCAGCGGCATTTGGGTAGGCCTTTAAATTTGGCAAGGTACTCAGAAGATTCTCAGAAACTGAAACATTCTCGAACCACCTGTGGCGACAGAATTTTGTAGGAAACACTGTGGAACCGGTAACCTCTGTATAATCGTCTCGTCGTGCAGTTAGATCACTGAATAACCAGAAACTGTTTTCTAGGAACATTTTTCTTTTCCATTGGCCGATACATGGAAGCTACCACGGCGCTTTCCATGTGAGCCGATTACCGGTAAAGATCAACATATAGTATTGAACTATTTTACATAAACGGGATTTATTATGGTACCGGCTGCTTTTAGATTGTTACCGACGGTTCTGAATAAAATGGAAAGCACTGTAAAATGTGGCCAGTGTTATCAAAAATCAGCAAGAAAACGAGTGAGACAATACTTAAAAAATATCCTTTCATAATATTCCAACACACTTCCTTTATATCATGAAAGGATATGTAGTCTTTCGTTACTGGATAAGGTTTACTTTTGCTTCCCCTCTTACTATGAAGGAGAATAGAATCCGAATAATATTTAAAGACAACAGGCCTGGACAAGGTACTCTGAAAATAGGTTCTGGACAAGACTATTACGATGGACGTGAGGTATTCCCAGATTCTTTGCTACGGTGGAATGGCAGAAGGTAATAACTGCCCGTTTGAAATTACAATAGTACGTAAGTTCAATGTATAATATCATTCAGTTGATATTATTTTTTATTCAAGTGATTTTTATTGTTATTTTTTAAAAATCTTTCTTTTTGGCACCATTGAAGAAAAACTGTGCCACCCAAACATCAAACGCACAGTAGCTTTAATACGTAGACTCTTACGACATGCATAAAGCAAACGCAATGGACTTATTCTGTCATCCCCGGCCCACAGGGGATACAAAGGCAAGGTCCAAAAAACTATACTCTTTATTTATGAGTGACGAACGCACACTGTATGCATCCAAACGAACTACATGGTAAAATGAAATCTGACCTTCACCATATTATTATGTAATCATGACAAAAAATAAGGTAATTGAAAAATAAATATGTATATATAATAAATATATACAAAAAATAAGAATAATTAATTAGAAAAACAAAAATAAGCACTTCTAAGCACTTTGTCATAAAAAACAAGCACTTCTAAGCAGTCTTATTTTTTATTTCCAAAAATAAGCACTCCTAAGCACTTCTAAGCACTTGTACGAACCCTGTTCGTATATGAATTTCGATATTTATTTTGTATCAAAAATTGATCTCACCTTAATTAGGCATCCAGTAATTGGAGGACTATTTTTCTCTTTACGTGACGTATAGAATATTTGACAAATTGGCACTTCTTGTAACAAGTTAAACTAGAGCAGTGTGCAAGCCCACATATTCCCCACAAGCCTCCCATCAGTTAAACACGGCCATCAATAGTTGAAATTTTCCAAGTCCAGCTGGTCCATTTTCCTTGGACGAACCTGGCCCATTTACAATACCGATCTGTGTTTGTTCCCATAGAAGCTGCATACCAAGTTTCATTAAAATCCTTGCAGGAGTTTTTAAGTTATTGTGTTAACAAGCTCTTGATGACAGACCGACCGACAGACACGCGAAATAAATTAACTGCACGACGCGCAACTCCAATATATGGCATTCTTTTTGGGAAAAAAGAAGTGCAATCCGTTGTATACTTGTTGAGATATGACACGTGCAAAATCACAAGTCAACAGCTATGATGGCATTGTTCAAAACTTCGAAAATTTTTGCTTGAAGAAATAAAGATAGAAAATTAACAATAGCTGCTAGTCGCACAGATTCAATTTATGGTGTTGGGCATACAATTATGTAACTAAAAATCAGGAACAGATGGACGCGCGTTTACCGCGTTCACGCCTAGCCCGGAGAGTTGAGGATGGGGGAGGGGGGGAGCAAATAAAAAAATATATATGAATACACATTTTATTTTCAAAATAATTATGTATATGTGTCCTGACAATTATACACATTTTATTACAATGCCAGTATGTGAAGGTATCGGGTATCGATATACCGGTGAAATTTTCGCTTTGAATCCCCTCAGGCATGTCTATTTTCTGATATATGGGGTTGTCATAATGTGCAGTTTAGTGGGTCCCTTTCCACGATGCCGGGGGGGGGGGAAGGAGGTGGGAAGGGTTGGGTTGTAATGAGGGCCGTGTTACTACAAGTAACTCCCCTCCACCAACACCATTAAATAACTTCTTTACGCAATGAAGACATAAGAAATAACCATATCCGATGTGTACGACAGACCGATATCACCGTTATCACCAACGACGCTCTGAATTTCATTGGTAGAACAGAAATTTTTGGAGTCACAAAACTGGTTTTCTAACTTTTTACAAGTGCGAAACTGCGCAGATGTTTGGATTTTTTTCTAACAAAACAGTAATGGGTGTATTCGTTTGAAAAAAAATCTGGGAACAAAAATAAGATGTCAGTTTACTAACCTGCACACGCCGTAGATAAATCCAAAACATTGTTGGAGATAGCTGCAAAGTGTTTTATGAAATAACACATTTCAGTGATAGCACCGACGCGAACACCGGCTTAGTTACTAAGTGCGAAGACTTCTCTTCTATCAACGAAATTCAGAAATAGCGTCGTTGGTGATAACACCAACGAAAACTTGGCACTATCGGTCTTTGGTAGATACGATACAAAATCAAGTGATAAACTTTGATAATGTGGAACAACAATTAGAAAAGTGTGAAAACTGTCAACAGTTAACCACAGAAACCAACGAAACACTAGCCAGGAAACACGCTACATTTCTTAAAAATAGTGCGTGGTTGTTAGGTATACATTGTTTGATAACTCAAACTAAATATAACAGGGCTACTCGAATGGCAAAAAAACAATGCCGAAGATTACATCTCCCCAAATGTCTTTTTGTTTTATACCCAGCGCTACGCCCTCTGTGCAATTAATGTGTTACTAATTAAATCACCACAATCGTAATCACTTGAAATTTATTCAAATCGCTATTTTCGGTTATTGATTTTTTAATTCAAGTTTCAAATCATACAAATTTTTGCAAAAAAAATATCCAGTCTTTTTCAATCTTTTCAAGTACGCGCGTTAGATTCTCACATGATTTTATTTTTCTTCCAAATTTAGGGTCAATCAATTGATCTGCTTTGATTTTAGCAACACCGTACTATCAAATCAATCAGACATGAACCCATGCGAGTCTTCAGATCAAAATCGTCCCTTTGCGCGTGCCTTTTCCCTTATACTTTCCATTTATTTATTTATTTATTTTATTATTTTGAATTTGGTACTAGCTTCAGTAACACCTTTTTATTATTATTTTATTTATTCACTTTTTTTCTTTTACTTTTTATCACTTTTTTTATTCATTTATATTTTTATTTATTTGTTTAGTTTTATTTATTTTGTTTGGAAATCGTCGTGTACGATCTTACGCCAGCTTCTTCAATTCGGCCACGCCCGGGAAGTACCAGTACGTGCCCTTGACGCAGTCGGACAGGCGCATGACGTCATCCGAGTGCCCGCCGGGGCCCGCGCCCACCATGTTGTCGAGCATGAACTCGAAGTTCTCGGGCGACTCGGCGTAGCCTATGAAGAAGAGCCCAGCCTTGTCGTGGATATTGCCGTAAGGCATGGACTGGCGGACGATCTGGAACGGTTTCTGCTGCTGAAAACCGGCTCCTGTGAACACCGGGAAAAGATATATCAAACAATAGCAATTTTGGTTTGTTTTGGTACGTACGACGGCGCGGTTGGGGGGTGGGGGGGGCGGGGGCGGGGGCGGAGGGAGGAAGGGTTAGGGACGGGCGGACTTTCAGCGAACCAAGCCACGTGGGATTCAGCGGGCTTATGATTGGTGAGTGGCGGAGGCCGAGACACGATCTTTGTCAAGTCAGATCTGATGGGCGGGGCATAGGGGGAGGGGCGTGGACAGGGGGCGTGGACAGCCAATCAGAGCACTCCCCGCCAACCATCCTGGCCACGTGGGACGTGATGGGCGGGGCATAGGGGGAGGGGCGTGGACAGCGGACGGAGCACTCACCGCCAACGACCCTGGCCACGTGGGACCTGATGGGCGGGGCGTAGGGGGAGCGGCGTGGACAGCGGACGGAGCACTCACCGCCAACCATCCTGGCCACGTGGGACGTGATTGGCTTGCGCGGCAGCTCGATGCTGTCCTCCCGGCTCCTGCCCACCCACTTCTCCATGGTCGAGTCCTTCTCCTTCCGGATCACGTCCAGCTTGTGGATCCACTTCTGTGTGATCTGCCAGATCCAGACACATAGCGATGTACTTCCTTGAGAATTAGTCACATGACCACAAAACAGGATCCAAACAACTTCAACAGCTTAGTTTTCATCATTTTAAATTTTATCATTTTATTATTGACTAATGAGGTGAGCGGAAGACGGCGATGGAAGGAACGAGATGGCTCCCCATAGCTGACACTAGTCTGTTTATTCAATGCGGAACGGGCGAGGAGGGGATATGCAGTTGAGATGAGAAATTGAGCGGCAGGGGAGCGATGGAGGAGATGAGGGCGGTTTGGTTGGTTGGGATGGGGTTGAGAGAACTGAGGACCACGGAATTGAAAACTTGAAAACTGAGCAGGAGGACGTCAGCGGAAGGCCAGAAAGGCAAGAGCTTGGGTGGTGAGTTGCGGCGGGGGAATGATGGTAGAGGGAACAAGGCCACTTACCACATAGCTGCCCCCAGTGTGCTTCTTCACCGCGGGGGGAGGGGGGAGGGGGAGTTGATGGTAGAGGGAACAAGGTCACTTACCACATAGCTGCCCCCAGTGTGCTTCGTCACCGCGGGGAGGGGGGAGGGGGGAGGGGGGGTGACGGTAGAGGGGACATGGTCACTTACAGCTGCCCCCAGTCTGTTTCTTCATTGCGGGGGGAGGGGGGAGGGGTGACGGTAGAAGGGACAAGGTCACTTACCACATAACTGCCCCCGGTCTGTTTCTTCACTGCGGGGGGGGGGGGGGGGGGAGGGGTGACGGTAGAGGGGACAAGGTCACTTACCACATAGCTGCCCCCGGTCTGTTTCTCCACCGCGATATCCCTCCTGTCATCATCGGCTGCCGCGTTCTCCGTGCCTGCCGCAACATGCATCAATAGGCATTTTAAGCATCAACACGCTCATCAACACATGTACCAACAGACACGTCCAACATCAACAGGCAGGTCAGGTATAAACAGGTACATCAGACAACACAGGTACCAACAGGCACGTCAAGCATCAAAAGGCACGTCAGGCATCAACATACGTAGCAACAGGCACGTCAGGCATCAACAGACGTACCAACAGGCACGTCAGGCATCAACAGGCACGTCAGTCACAAACAGACACGCTACATAAAAATGGGTACGTCAGGCACACTGTGGTTATTTATTTTACTATTCTATTACTATTTTTGTTTTTAATTTTAACTTTCATGTTAAAAAATAACTATTACTTTCCATTTCCCTTTGTAGAAATTGGGGAACATTTGGGTCCCCTTCTGACAGGAAAGGAGTATTTTTATCCATTACCGACGAATGCCGACGACAGAACGACACAATCTGTTTTTCTCTGACTAAGCATCTCTAATTAATTTATTCTTTTTAATTATATTACTATTACAGTATTAGTATTATTTTGCCTCACATAACACAGCAAATCTCGAGGGGGGGGGGGGGGGGGCGGGCGGGGAAGGAAGGGGTGGGGCCGGGGGTAATGGGTAGGAGAAATGACCCACATTACACGCACCATCGATAAAGCCGGACAGGTCGCGCCCGTTCTTGAAGACGAAGCTGTAGATGTCCTCAAACGTGTCGACGCTGTCGGCCGGAAGTGACGCCATCACCGCCTGGCACAGCTCGAACAGGCTGCTCACGCTCTCGCTCTTGGCATGCACAAAGATGTCGCCACCTGCGTGTGTGTCACATTGGGGTAACATTGCATTTTCATTCGCTGAGCCCACTTGGTGTGCTTAGTCATACAGCAGAGCATGCGAAGGGTTTAAACCCTTCTCTCTTCTTTTCCAAGTTATATAAAATAGACTGCATTTAGTTATTCACTAAAATATGCAGAAATTCATCGTGACGAAAATTTTACAAAATGGCTGTCGAGGTATTTTTGCAACAATGTATTTTTTTTCGCAAATATCCCGTTTTTTTATTGTCAAATTTACCGGTTTATACACTGTAGGGAAATTCCTTGCCGCGCTTTTGCAATTAACAGAGATCTGGATAATCGTATATCCACTAAAACCTCCGTTGGTGAACACCTCTACTTAGTGAACACCCTATGATTAGTGAACATTCTTTCTTCGAATTTTAAAGTCTTAAGAAAATCATGTTTCTTTTAGTGAACACCTCCGTATAATGAACATTCTGGAGGCCCAGAAAGGTGTTCATTATGTAGAGGTTACGACAACGAATTAGGAATCATGCAGAACCTTTGGATCGTCCATTCAAAAAATAAATAAATAAATAAACAAAACAATTCATACCACTGCTGGGCATATCTCCGAGAGGGCCCTTCCTGTGCGGGTAGTTGAAATTTTTCTTGGTCCTTCCCGCCACCTGCAATGCACACACAAAAACACAATGTGCCATTGCGTTTTGGAATATTTTGATGTTAACAAGAGTCGCGCCTTTGCATTCAGTCCCTTGCAGCCAACTTGTTAAAATAATAGTTTTCGCGCTGGCCGGCGTGCAGGCAGTGGCGGACACAGATTTTGATCAAGAAGGGGGTGAGGGGGGGGAGGGGGTCATCTTTAGAATATCACCCGAAGTAGCCAGTTTACGAGCCAAACTTTTTTTTCAACTTTTCCTAAGTTTAATAGTGAACTTTTTTTTTGGTGGGAGAGGGGATGGGTAGGGAGGGTGGCTGGAAGTAGTGGTTGCAACCCCAGAACCCCCGCCCCCCCTCCACCCCACAGGTAATACGACTTTGCCCTCCCCCCCCCCCCCCCAACCATTTATTTTCAAAAAAAAAACAAAAAAAACAAAAAAAACAAGCTAGTTACGTCACCTGGCCGTAGAAATTGGGACCGAAGCCAACACCGGCCAGGACCTCGTTGTCCTCATCCCTGTCTGCAGGGGGACAGATGGCGTCGACCATCTTCTGGATGGACGCCACCGCCTTGGCGCACGCCTTCGTGTCCGCCGTCGGCTTGACGTGGATCCACAGGTAAAGCGCGTGCGACTTCCCTTGCGAGAACACCTGCAATAGGTCACGTGACAAGTCACATGCCAGGTCACGTGCAAAGCCACGCGATGCTTGAAAGCTTTTTTTTTCAACAAAAAATAGTAACAATAATAAACCCGGCCCATTTTTCTTTTTTTTTTCTTCTTCTTCAATATCCTTAATTAGATACGGTGGATTACTCTGTAACACGCTTACAAAAGCATAACCACGATTGTTTATTAATTTTTATTGTTATGTATTTATTTATTTTCATTATTAGTATTATTACTGTGTGTAGCTTGTTTTAAACTAGATTCGCGACACTTGGGACTTGCAGCCACGTTTTTTACCCTACCTGTTGCTTCAACTCTTTAGTCCTGCATTATTTCAATTCGGCGTCATTTTTTATAAGTTGACGCACCGCATCATTTTAGCATTATTAACACTTGACAAACCTTTGGCTTGCAAGCTGTTTCTGAATTTGTGCGAGCAGCCGTTGGTATCTTTTTTTTTCTTGACACTGAACGGATTTTTTGTGTCATCTACTCAGCTGACACGACGGGCCCTAGGGCCACGAAACTTGGGACTTAGGTAGAACTCGATATAAACGTGTGCATGACACTTATTTTTTCCTTCGATTTCGTTTCCTTGTTTAAAACGCCATGTGAAAAAAGTGTATTTTTTGCAGGTTAACGTGGAGCATTTATCGCACATCACAGAACACACAGTTGCTTAGCTTTGTGCGAGCTGTCACTGCGTATGCCTGATCAGTCAATAAAACCTTAAGTCAGCAAAAACCAAACACTACTCGGCTTATAAGACGTATTCAAGCTGTGTTGTTTGCAATATATCATTCAAGAAATAACCCATTGAAGGAAGTATTTTGGCGTTATAATTCTTGTCAAGTGTTTAACATTACGCTAGCGAAATAAGGTTCCAGTTTACCATGCTTTAACTCATGTTACTACACGGAACAGACAAAGGTGTACGTCTTCCAGAAGCTTATTGCACGGTCGTTGAGACGGTCCCTGTTCTTACCGACGGCTGGCTCTCCGGTGCGGCCGCGGCTTTCACAATTCTTTTCGACTTAGTCTTTTCTCTGCAACATAAAAATAATAATAATAATAATAATAATATAAACAACAATAATATTTCAATAAACAAGTCTCGATGTTACAAATGAAGTAAAAGATGTGACCACAGAAATAATTAACCTGATCTATATCAGACTTTCTCACCAACTCATTTGAAAGATTAGCCTAAACGGCAGTGGTATATACTTCGGCAAAAAGACTAGAATTATGTATGCACGTAAATTTGTATAAGTAAGTGTTAAAGTAAACGTAAATTATGCGTGATACAGATATGAACGCTGCACTGCGACGAGAGCTTACAGATACGCTTGCGACAAACGCAAAAAAATATGTTGGAATAAAACGCAAAAAGTTGCAATTTTTTATTGCGACTTATTGCATTTTATTGCATCTAGCCGCGATCCAATATTCCAGAGGACGCGTCCTGAGCATGCAATATGTTGCGACTTATTTCACCCTGATGATAAGATTACACCTTGAGCAAACATTCACGCAAGCGATTTAATCCCCCTGCGCATTCACTCCAATTGCATGTACTCTGTGTAATCAAGTCAATGTTTCAGCTGTATGTGTGGACGTGTAATAGGCTGTATTTGTGTTTAAAATTATTGTATAAGTACATGTTCTCGGGCGACATGAAATAAAATTAAAAATGGAATGCCAGTGTTATGTGCTTGGGAGATTACTGTCCAAGGAATGCCAGTGTTAACTAATATTAAGAAAAAGCTTTTAATTTGAAATTATCATCTGTGGAACGTAGTCAAGTTTTGTTCCTTTCTTTCTCATCTGTTTTTATTTGCCATATTTAAGTGAAAAGCGAATAAATTTACAGGAATAGTGTCTTTCGTTAAAAAAACACATCAAAAATGTAGCTTTCTGACCGGAGGGGGGGGGGGGGAAGTGTGAAAAAGAAATGGAATTACAAATGGGAAAAAAATATACAATTTTTATTCAGGCCTGTGGGAATCCGCGACATCTCGCATCTGGACACCTCGCATCTGGACACCTCGCATCCGACAACTCGCATCTGGACATCTGGCATCTGGACATCTCGCATCCAAATGAAAAAGTGGACATCTCGCATCCGTTATTTTTTCTTGATTTATCATTGTATTTTGGCGGTGGGGGGGGGGGGGGTAGGGAGTTAGGTGATAATCATTTTATTCTGAAACTGTATGCTACTACGTGGAATGAATAACATTTTCACGATGCATCAGATTTTATTCTAATTAACCACTAAACAGCAATCAGCTGTCGACATCACATGCTTACCACGAATCTAAGACTGCTAAGATCGACTAAAAACTTAACATATTATCAAAATACTGTCAATATAACATGTTTAAGTGCAAAATCTTAGTCCATTCAGTCAGTCAACAAAGTTTACTCGTCTACCACAGACCCGGAGGCTCATTTCTTCTTCCCACTTCATCAAGAATACTTCCCAGGAAGTTCTCGGGAAGAACTGATACACTTCTTCCCAGGAAGTTCCCGGGAACTTCCCAGGAAGTTCTCGGGAAGAACTGATACACTTCTTCCCAGGAAGTTCCCGGGAACTTCCCAGGAAGTTCTTGGGAAGAACTGATACACTTCTTCCTAGGAAGTTCTCGGGAAGAACTGATACACTTCTTCCCAGGAAGTTCCCGGGAACTTCCAAGGAAGTTCTTGGGAAGAACTGATACACTTCTTCCTAGGAAGTTCTCGGGAAGAACTGATACACTTCTTCCTAGGAAGTTCCCGGGAACTTCCCAGGATGTTCTCGGGAAGAACTGATACACTTCTTCCCAGGAAGTTCTCGGGAAGAACTGATACATTTCTTCCTAGGAACTACCTAGGAAGTTCCCAAGTAATGTGAAGGAAGAAAACAGACTAGAATCCTATATTTTCTCGTCCATTCTGCTGGAAGAGTGTTATCGAACACAAACAATTGCGGCTCGCATTTGCGCTTGATTTCAGCTTAACACTTTTTTAATATCAAATTTCATTAGTACCTAGTAGTATTTAACAGGGCTGGTATGATTTAAATCACTTGATTTAAATCATGATTTAAATCGTGATTTTAATCAATTTAAAATAATCACGATTTTTTATTTTTTTCTATTTAACATGTGTGTCATTCAGGCTGTGTTCATTGAAGGCACTTGGAGACGCCTTTGTTTAAACAAGGCATTTCATGTGTTACGCTTATTAGTGCACATGAGCATGAGGTGGGGAGAAGGGGTTTAGCTAGGGGCAGCACGTTTTAAGCAGGTTACTGCCTGTGGTGTTTGAAAAGAAACCCTTGAGTCTCATAGTATTATGACTGGCGTTTTGCTACCGATCGCTCAAAAAATGAAGAACTTGAAGACAGTTATCTGCACAATTGAAAATTTAGGACAGCTGTAACAGATTTTGTGAAATGTAAATGTTTTTGTAGTACAAGAGAGTGTTTCGAGTCTTCAATTAAAAGGTGGTGCTTTTGGATATTTTGTCGGTTTTTTTTCAGTTTGATTTAAATCAAAAACATCTTGATTTAAATAAAAAAAAATCATCATTTTTTTTGAAAAAAAAATCGGATTTTTTTTACAGCCCTGGAATTTAATGAAAAACCGTTATGAAAATGGGCGATAATAAAAGATTTCACAGAAAAAGTTTCAAAAATAATTCAAAAGGCATATTCTCTTACATTTTTAAACCGATATAATTTATTTTCAGTATAAGGTTTCCCTAGGGTATCTCCACCTGCATTTTTGATCCAATGTCGTTCATTTTTGGTATGAAGCACTCCAAAGGGATCCTGCATAGGATTCATGCTTTTTAGTCGATCGGGCAATTTTTGTACTTTTGCAGAAGCGGATCACTTCTTCCTTGGAACTTAATTCCTAGGTAGTTCCTAGGAAGAAATCTATTACTTCTTCCCGAGAACTTCCTAGGTAGTTCCTAGGAAGAAATCTATTACTTCTTCCCGAGAACTTCCTAGGTAGTTCCTAGGAAGAAATCTATTACTTCTTCCCGAGAACTTCCTAGGTAGTTCCTAGGAAGAAATCTATTACTTCTTCCCGAGAACTTCCTAGGTAGTTCCTAGGAAGAAATCTATTACTTCTTCCCGAGAACTTCCTATGTAGTTCCTAGGCAGAAATCTATTACTTCTTCCCGAGAACTTCCTATGTAGTTCCTAGGAAGAAATCTATTACTTCTTCCCGAGAACTTCCTAGGTAGTTCCTAGGAAGAAATCTATTACTTCTTCTTACGAACTGCCTTGGAAGTTCCAAGGCAGAAGTGACACATTTCTTCCTAGGAACTTCCTGGGAAGTTCCCGGGAACTTCCTAGGAAGAAGTGTATCAGTTCTTCCCTGGAACTTCCCAGGTAGTTCTTAGGAAGAAATGTATCAGTTCTTCCCGAGAATTTCCTGAGAAGTTCCCGGGAACTTCTGAAGAAGTGTTCTTGGTGAAGATGGAAGAAGAAATGAGCCTCCCGGTCTTCGGTACTTGTCTCCTTCCATGTTTTGTCTGTTGATTGGGCGCCATCTGATGTTATAGGCAACACCTCGGAGGAAGTCTTCAATTGATTTCCTACCATCAGCACGATCGGCACACAGATTTTTTAGACGTTTTTGGAGTTCGGCATATTCCCGTCGAAAACGTTTCTTGGGTGGGTCGCCCCTGGCATCTTGTTCCAAAACAGTGCTTAACAGTACATTCCTCATGCTTGATTGCAGTGATCATTGCCCAGATTGACGGATGTTCGTATCCAAAGAGATGGAAAAATAGATTATTCCAACCCTCGCACTGATTATTTGTGCGAGGGTCATGACGAAGAGTTGCACTGTGTACGTTCCATATTTTCGGCGGGTATCGTGGATGAATTCCCCTAACTCGGATGCCCCCTTGAGGGTTTGGACGACGACGATACGTTCCCTCCACGTACTTTTGAGCGGAGTAATTCAGCAGAGCCTCGGAACCATCTGGTACTGTCGCACGAAGATGTTCGAGGCCAGCGCTGACGTCCTCTAAGGGTAAGAATGCTAACGCATCTATTTTGGCACAGAACAATTTGAATTCATCGTCGGCTTTGTAGCGTTCAACGAGCCCCAATTCCTGGACTTTCCTCCAAGTAGCCTGAGTCAGATGGTAAAAACAGGCTTTTATATCCAACTCTGATCCAAGCACCTGGTCGAGGGCTCGCATTACAGACAGTTCGAAGTCACAGAGCAATGCTACTGGATCAAGCGGCAGATCGAGCGATTCGCAATAATCCACAATAGCCTGGAAGAATTCGGCATAAACGGCCTGAGATTTGCCCTGCAGGAGACTGTACACGGTGGAGACCACAGTGGTGCCAAGCGGCACGCGAATCACATAAAGCTGAGTGAATCCAGGAGGGGCCATCGAAAAGTTCCCATCCACGAACCATGTATCTGAAGACGCCAGAAGACGGAGGGCGGCACGCGAACCGAAAATGAGAATCCGACTATCCGCGTTTTGGCCATTGTCGTAAAACAGGAATGGCTGAGGTACATCGCTTGCAGTTTCGCACCATTCGCCTTCAAGGATCAAGTCACCAACGGTCTCTGGTACTGGCGGCGAATTTTTGCGTCGCTTACGTTGAATAACTTTCTTCAAGGCCTCATCGTGGCCCATTAAGTTGCGCGCATTTTCAGAAATATTGGCACGAGCAGCCGCGATCATTGTCGATGGACGTTCTTGCGTCTTTGTTGCAAGCGCCTTAATTGTTGTCTTCGTTTTGGCGGCTTCAACCTGAAAAATAAATAATATATGTACATTAATATACACATTTAAAAGATGTTTAAAAATATATATTAAATGAGAAGAAACATTTTACATTAAGTTTTAAATTAAGTTATTATAAATCCCTCTAAATTTATTTTCACAATAGATAATTTGTTTCAAGTAAGTGACGTTTTATTTATTTATTTAGTTTTCATATTATACTTTTACGTATTATTAACAGAGGTAATGTTATTATTACCTCTTCAGGACAAGGGTCATGATTGTGCTCATTTGCCAACTGCGGGTCCAACATATCCCCTGAAGTTGTCAGAGAGCCTTTACAGTTAGTCTGGCGACGAACGCATCTCCAGTAAATTCGCCCAGACTTGTTCGTTTTGTTGTTCGTGTATATGAAACCATCGAGACAAAGCTTAGGTTTGCCCCGAATACTTTCGATGAATTCCATTCTAATTTTACCATTCAATAGCAAAACCCATGATTTTGGACTTCAATATCTTCCTTTATACACCCTACCTTAAGGGATGTGGATTCGTGACTACATCTTACCCGCCGCATTTTCGAACCTGTGCACGTTTCCCTTCCAAACCGTGCATCAAAGATGAATTTTTAAAAATTGAATAGATCAGTGGGATTAGTGGATGTGGATTCATTCTTAATAGTCATCCGCCGCACGTTCATTAAATCCTTCATGCTTTTAAGTGCCTCTTTCGAGGGATCAGCGTATGTGGATTCGCGCTGCACCGAACGTTGAACTACTCACTACGGCATTCACTGAGTACAAATGTAAGTCTAACTCTTGAATTACTCCGTAAACTGAATTCAGTCACGGATGCGAGATGTCCACTTTTTCATTTGGATGCGAGATGTCCAGATGCGAGTTGTCAGATGCGAGATGTCCAGATGCGAGATGTCTGGATACCGCCTGTGGGGGTGGTTTTAGTCTTAAACTGAGGATAATATGGGGTGGTAGAAAAGGTAAACGGTCATCTGCCCTCCCCGGTCAATTGCCCCCCCAGTCAACTGCCCCCCTTTTTTGCAATCCGGTCGACTGCCCCCCCCAACCCCCTCCTGCAACTTGACGGGGTCGTCATCTGCCCCCTTCCTTTTTTTGGTAGAATTTTTTTTGAATTTAGGCAATTGTGATGTCCCCGTCTACTTCGTCTCTGAAGGGTGTAGGACAAAATACCACCGGACATAATACCACCGGGCAAAATACCACCGGACATAAAACCACCAAGGAAATGAAAACTAGGACAAAATATCACCACAATCTTTTATTGCTTTCTCTGATCACTGGAGCGATTTATAACTGAATGTAACTAAAACAAACATAAATTACATTCACTGAGGACATTCTACTTTACTGTAACTGTTATTTTTTGTAGATCCTAGTTAGTTTATTGTCGTGGTTTATTGCTGTTGATATTGGTTTAAATTCTACTCATTTTAGTGCCCTATATATATGCGGAAAGTCTCGCGCTATGGCACTCCCTTATCAATAATGACATAATGGAGTATTTGCTCTTATTCCCTGCGACCTACTGCATCTGACTTTTATAATCCCTAAGCCGTCTCCGTTTCGCGTCTTATTTGAGCTTCTTCCATGACTGGACGCCACCGAGTCTGCGTTGTTACGCTGTACAATAAAAAGATATCATTGGTGGTATTTTGTCTTAGTTTTCATTTCCTTGGTGGTATTATGTCCGGTGGTATTTTGTCCGGTCGTATTATGTCCGGTAGTATTTTGTCCGGTGGTATTATGTCCGGTGGTATTATGTCCGGTGGTACTTTGTCCGGTTCCCGTCTCTGAAACAGTTGATCTTCATTGAGACTGATCCGTAAACTAATTGCAATTCTAATTGCAATTAGTTTCCTATTGGTGAACTACAATTTACCGAGGTGCAATACATTCAATAAAATAAATATAATTTTATTTATTGTGTCTCTGTAAGCCAAGAACAAAAGAAAAAACAGTCGACCGGGTTGCAAAAGGGGGGGGGGGGGGGGCAGATGACAGTGGGGGGCAGTTGACCAGGGGGCAGTTGACCGGGATTCGGTAGAAAAGGTTTGAAAAAATTTAGTTGCTATTTAGTTATCAAATTTTTGACTTAAAAAGCGATAATTTCATAATAAAAGAACTGAACACATATCCACATGTGAGTTAACACAGCATTCTTTAAATTTACATTTTACACCCTTTCAGTCTGGAAAATAAATGGCCATGCATACTGTAAAACAACATGAAATATTTAAACACTGCTAGCATCATACCATCCCACACAATACTTCTTGTGTGCAAACAAAATGCGCATTACTGGGGATTAGTACAGTACACAATGCAAAACATCAAAAGACAATGTGTTGCATAACACTCAGGCAAGTGTCAATGTATGTAAAATTTGTTGCGATTCATTGCGGCCTGCCAAATGCATTTTGCGACACGCAGGACGCGTTTTGTTTCATTTTTCTGCAACAAAATGCATTTATTTTTTGAAATTTATTGCGACTTATTTTTGCGTTTGTCGCAAGCGTATCTGTACCTGTCTTTCCTGTCACGGACTGTCTTGTAAGCAATCAGCACGCCACCACCAGCTGCCAGAAGACTGCAGGGCACCACTAGCTTTTTCCCGTCGAACATAGTTTCTGTGCGCACGCCCCGCCTCGGAACTGAGGTAAACGAAACAAATCAAAAATAAAAAAACAGAGGTTTTACAATTGGCTTTCACTGTGACCCGTCAATAATTACATTTGGAAGCCTTTTCATAGATTCTTGGTCTTTCCTGTCAAGAAAAGCAATGATCTTTTACAAGATTACGGTAATATCAGACCTGATTTATGGACAAATAGACTTGCAACTGTGCCGTTGAATAACCAGAACTGAGCTCTTGTATGTGTGTATATGTGTGCTCATACATATTTCATTCTTGTTATGTTAATTATTGCAGAATATAACAGAAGAGAAAAGCATCTTCGACTATTGGGAAATGTCAAATATTCTCAGCCTTTGTTGATTTTTTGAAAGTTTCAACAATAACAAAATTAAACGCTGTACTTTTGTATCACTCGCATTATCAGTCGTTTTTATCAACAACTATGCAATTCACGACTTCGTTTAGTAAACATGCATTGCTGCAGTTCTTTTATATCAAATGAGCATTATCTCAACAATATAGACTATCCAAACACGTTTTCTTCTCGTTACATCCCTCTTTGGAGTTTCTTGGTGACCTCTGACTGAATACGCAGGGCATAAAATTCACGGGGTCCCGGGGACCCTGAAATTTGACCCTGGGGTCCCCAGCGACCCCAGAAAAAAAGATGATGTTCTCTTGCAACTGTTCATTCTCATCGCTAAGATCGAAAATGATTGATTTTTTTCATTGTTTAATGTAGCATCATTCAATGTTTCTTTTTAGTTGTTAGAAGTAGTAGTTTTGTGATTTGCATGATATCACTAATCGCGTTTATTTTATTATTTTTTTTGTTGCAATAAAATTGATTTTATAGAATTTAAGTTTTGTTGCCCGAAACTGTCGGGACCCCACCACTTTAGCTCGGGACCCCTGGCTTCAGAGGTCGGGGTCCCGCGGGACCTCGAGGTGAAAAGTAAATTTGTTGCCCTGACACGCATGCGCAGTCTTTTGTGTCCCTTAGTGATTTTGCTTTTTCTCTGAATCTCGTTTTTTCCTTAATGTTTGCTTCATTATATGTAATGACAGACATGAGAACAGGCCGGGCCCTACAAAAGCGGAAGACACGGAGTGTTGATATTATATTATTGTGTATTTATAACTGGGGGTTGGGGCGCGAAGCTCCCCCCCCCCCTCCCCCCTCACTCCGTCCCCCTTCAAGAAAAAAAACATCGTTTTTCTAAATTGACTAAATTGTCAAAATGCTGCTCAGGTTCGCCTCAGTATCAGCCCACACTCCCACCCCCCCCCCCCTCTCCCCACCCTCTACAAAGTGCACTTTGAGATCTCAACGGATTTTGCATCGATCTTGCAGACCACAAATTTGAAGCCCAAAAAAAGCGGAAACAGCTGAAAAAGCGGACAGTTCTTATGCCTGTAATAAGCAACTGGCTTGGCCATACATATCTTCTCCGGATAACAGTTCGTGCTGTTCTCTGCAATTGGTCCTAGTCCTTTATTTCACGCTCTTGAAGGATTCTTTCCACTTTATATTAGGGCTGTGCGGTTAAACCGGTTCACCTGAAAACCGCGGTTTTTTATTTTCGCGGTTCAGTTAATCGGTTCGAAAATGAAAAACCGTTTTTTTTCCGGTTTTTTAAATCTTGTGCTGTGTTTGCTGTTTGCTTATTTATATTCGTTTACTTTTGGCAATTTGTCTGCAAAACACAACGCAAAGCCAAAAATAGGTTTCGTTGCTTCCCGTTTTATTTTACACACCATCTTTCGTGCGGCATGTTAACAAAAGATGTGCAACGTCAAGGTTTTCAGTTTGATCGACCTAAAAATGTCGAACTTATGGCGTTATTTTACAATGGATGCATCACATAAATGGCGAAAAAATTAACCCAGCCGACTTTGTCGGACTGGGTTAGTCGTATCACTGTACGGGGCTTGAATGTATGTGCGTATATTAAACTTTTTCTTTAAAATGCTACTCCTCCTACAGTTTTGCTCCAATCGTTTTGATATTACGCACGAATGTTCCCTGGGTGGTTCCCCACCTGACTGTTACTTTTTTTTACGGTTGACGAAAAACTGACAAAATGGCGGGCCTTTTTGCCCGTTTTGACCCATTTTTTAAATGTTACTGCCCCTACAGTTTTTTAGATGTTACGCAGGGGTGTTCTCCTGGGGTTCGCCTACCAGGCTATTTTTTTTTTTCGCGGTTCGCCAAAAACTGCCGAAATGGTAGAACTTTGAAGTTTGGCAAAAGCTTGAATAAATGGCAGTAAATAACTGAATTGTCAAAGCATTCATTTCTCTCAGTGTTTTTCGAATAGTTACAAAATTTTAATCGAAATTGGACTTTGTTTTTCTTTCGCAAATGACAAAAAAATGCCGAAATGGTGGAATTTTAAAAATTTTGTAAAATTGTGTAAATGTCGGTAAATAGGCGAATCGTCAAAACCCAACCTCCCTTTTCGGGTAGCTTCAAAATTCGAATTAAATGCATTTGACTCTTTCCTTGTTTGGTAACTCGGCTGGGTCATGTCCTTGGACATACTTGTTATGTTTTGCCAAAAGAATTGGACAATTTAAAATTGTTGAATTATTTTAGTTGAAAATTGAAGCAGGAAGTCAGTGCAATTGAACTGCTGATTTTTGCGAAAAATATCGATTTGTATACATAGCAAAACAGAAGTCCTGGTTGGGAAGTTATACTAGTTTTTGATGTGATAAGTAAAATCACTCTATTTTTGGCCAATAACGTGTCCCATGAAAAAACCGGTTAAAACCAGTTTTTTGTGTTAGAAAACCGGTTCGAACCGCGGTTCAGTTTTCCGAACCGGTTCACAGCCCTACTGTATATACAGACAACTGTTTGTTTCACTATTGGTTCCACGAATTTCTAAGCATTAGTATGTTGTTCTCACGACATTCCCTGTCATCCATCACGAAAGGCAGCAGTTTCATGGTGGTAGAAGCCTTTTCTATGTTCAGTTTGTATATATTATTCTTTCTTCTGTCGATTTAATTGCCGATATGTTGAAGCTTAATACTTCCTCTGCCTTTTTAGTAACCAAAATGGTAACGGACCACAGTGAATCTGAATTACATAAATATTTGATATCTCTTGTTGTACATATCTTGTTTTGTGTTTCACCTTTTTTAACAGCAAAGTCAGCAGGTTGCTTGGAAGAAAGCCTTAAACTTGTTCACACAATTGAGGTAAAGTAACCTAGGCCGTACGCCAGGTTTTAGTGAGTACGTGTGCGTTTTTGTTTTCATAGTGTTAATGCTCTTATCGCAAGTGTGTAGTCCCTTTGCATGTAGGAAGGATATGACGCGTAGCACATTTCCATGTTTTGTATTAAGTTTGCATCTCTTGCCAAGGGCAAATAGCCCGATTTTTTTTTAGGCAGGATCACTCAGATATTCATTTTCTTGGTACAGTACTAATACACACACTGTTGGTGTTTATTTAGTGCCAAAAGATACGAAATGTTAACAAATTCACGAAGCATGACCTGCTCACGCAATTCCAGACTATCTGCAAACTGCTTTGAAAATATGGGAAATGTTATTTCTGGGATAACCTTGATTTTTTTCTGTGGTTTCTAGGGCGGGGCCGCTTTCTTACAGTTCCTTTCAATGACCGAATCTGTCGTCACATGGCGTGTGGTGGCGTAAAACAACTGGTCGTCACATGGCGTGTGGTGGCGTAAAACAACTGGTGGCATCCAAAGTTTTTTTTTAAACTTTACCCCATACTCTCAGCTGCGAAAAGTTCTTTTTTAGACCCCAACCGGGCGAGCCCGAGGGGTCTATAGGACTGCCCCCTGTCCGTCCGTCTGTCCGTTCGTGTGTCACTTTGGATGCTCTTTTGTTTCCACGCAAGTTCTCCGAAACTATTTACCCTAGGCATATGCAACCTTGTTTAACTAGAGCCTCAGTAAGGCAGGATCCCCCGTGAAGCAGTAAAAGTAGAAAGAGGTGAAGTCACGCTGCAAGGTTTCAGGTTCCTACGACAATCCCTTCCATGAGAAGTTGGCCGAACAAAACAAGTTCAAGCCAAAAATTCACCATATTTGACAATTTCCCACGACGTCAATTTTTAGCCCCTTCTGACAATAATGCCACGTTGCACATCTTTATATATATTTTTTCACCATGCATGGTTTCAGGTTCCCATGACAACCCTTTCTATGCGAAGTCGGCCAGGACAAAACATCGTCTCAGGGGCTAAGTTCAAGCCCAAAATTCACAATATTTGACAATTTCCCACGACGTCAATTTTCGGCCGATTTTGACAACAATGACACGATGCACATGTTCAATATATATATATATTCACCACGCAAGGTTTCACGTTCCCACGACAATTCCTTCTATGAAAAGTCGGCCGGACAAAACTTAGTACTTTTGTGGACAGACGGACGGACCAGCTCATAACTATATCCCTCCGGTTCACGGGGGATAACAACGTTCCTTCAATAAACCCTTCAAACGTTCCCCAGTTGACATATAAGCAAGTACTCCATGTCAGTGAACGGAACGCATTTAGGTATTGAAAACAACTAGTCTATAAATGAAGATGATAAGTCATGAACCATAAGGAGTATTTATTTACAACCGTAGTCAGCAGAATCGAGTTAGTTTCGATAGCGCAGATACGTGTGCTCTGCTGTATCACTCAATTGCATTTTAATCGCTATTTGTCTAGAGTATGCCGGCATAAGACATCGCGCAGCATGTTTTATGTAAACAGGTGTTTTCTCCCCCCCCCCCCCCTCCCACCCTCAAGAGTCATATTAATAACTATGCTATTGTTCTAATTGTCTCCGGAGCACGTCAATTCAATATATATAAAAGCAACCCAGTTCTTATTTTTGCAGTAAGAAAAGATTCCTATCAGGCGAAAACTCAACAGTCTGTAATTTAGAATAAAATATTTAGGAATTAAAGCTGAATAATTATAAGTATTACACAATAATCATAATGTAAATTTACTATTATATAATTATTATCTTTTTATTATTACATATATTTCAAGAGAATTTTAATTATTTTAAGGATGATTTCAAAAGGTGAAATATAAGTTTTCTGAGTATTTCAACTGTTTTTATGTTTCTTGTAAGAACTGACAACAATTGACCCGAAAAAGTCACTTTTGGAGAAATGGCCGGGACTGATTTAACCTGGTAAATCCCCCGGACAAATCCACCTGAGATTTGACCAAGCCAACCCTGTTAATAAAGGAATGGCCAGAAGTTTCAGTGCGCGTAACTTTTGCATTCCGTGACGCTTGATCTAATCAAATGCATTCGCTTAGGCAACACAATTGACGCGAACGTCAATACCCCAATTACAAGTTCCAAACACGAAATTGAGAAAGATGGTAAAATGAGAAATTTCACATAGACAGGCTGAAACCTAGTTTGAGAAATAAAAAGTGTAACGATCAACAATACGAGCGTAGCGATACAAACGACGTAGCAGAACGAATATGGTGAAGGTCTGAACGTGAATCAATCAACAAAAGCGATACAAACGATCTCGAAAGATGGAGACGTCAACTGAAAATAAGTAAATAAACAGCTGCATGATCAATCTAGCAAGTTTTCTCATTGTTTTCTTCAACAACAAATGATACTTTCAATTTTACATTAAAAATTATGGGATACACTTTCACAAATATATGGCGCTTAGGATACTCAAAACTAAACTGAGCAAATCAGGTTTCCTTCTTTCTGTACCAAGTTTCCCATTCAATCATTCATCCCAGTCTATATATGGACTGAGACTTGCACCACCCTTAACCGGATTTGAACACAGGACCTCGAGATTGCAGGGCCAACGCTTTAACTGAGGTAACTGTAACCTCCTTAGCCCCAAAAAGCCGGATATGACAGAGAGATCTACAAAGCATCAGTGCAACTAAGGAGGAGCTGACTTAGGGCTACCGGCTCAACCAACGAAATGAACGGACCGCGGTTACAGAAAATTCAATTGTGTCTGTGTGGACATTTCGATGGTGCATGTCATTTTAAACCCAGTAGATAAACACATAGTCGACGCCTTTTACAACTGTCACTTGCCATGTTGACAACTTTTTAAATGCGCAATTGTTATGTAACGTCTCGCCAATAGTCCACGAAAGCTGTCCCCAAAATGCTTCCGGTAAACTTTTCCTCGTGTATTTCTTTCCATTTTGCAAATGACAATTCATGGAAACAACCGTAAAATATTCAGTATGTGCTTATGAAATTAATGCCCAAGTCAAGTTAACTTACCCTGGGTAAAAACCCTGCTTCCACGCAATAATTTGCCGAAATGTCTCAGAGAAGCCATTTTCCTTCGCTAGTTGACCTTCACCTTTGTCAGAACACGAGTCGGCGAAGCTTTTTTGGTGGGCAACCTGTTTTTTTTTTTTTTTTTTGCTTACGGGAGCCTCAGAGGGAAACATTTCTATTTTATTTTCTTAGCACAAGGCTTAGTAACTGTGGTGGTGATGCATACAACTTCAGAATGATATAAACAAAGACTTCACAGCATTCTTGTAAGGTGTCTCCTATAGCTAAAATATTGAGTCGTTTAAGGATTGAAAATAATACCGTTAATCTTGTTTTAAAATGATCAAACGAGTTAAAAAAAAAAATAGAAAAAAAAACAAAAAAAAAAAAAACAACAACAACAACAAAAAGAACAAAACAAAACAAAAGATGATAGCCGAATCACGTCCAAAAATGTGCATAAAATCGTAAAATAAAAAAATAATAGTCTTAAAACAAGCCTTTCAAAGAACAAGTTTATCTTTAAATTTTGGGGTTACATATGTCATAAGACTAAAGCGCCTGGTTTTCGACAAAAACCATTCATGTTATATTTCTATTATAACGATCGTCTAAAATAATGTTTGCCTGTAATCAGCCATTTGGGTAAGCTATCTTATTGTGCTTTTGTCCGTTAGCACCGATGACAGCCATGACTCTTTAACATAAGTAACAATGCTCGTTCGCAAATTATCCATTGAGCAATTGCATAGTGTATTTCGGTAATTAGGAATTTATGCAAAACAATTCATTAAGAGTTGGCCTCAATATGAGTAATGTCAACAAAATATGTGTCGAAACACCCACCACGGGCTTTTGTAAAATGCAATGAATACCAATTGAAGGTTTTTGTGATAAATGTTCACTATTCTTGTAAAAGTAGTGTAGAAACGCCGGAATCAGCTCACTTTTTGACGTCATACTGTCTGGACCGGAAGTGACGTCATGTCTGGAAGTGACGTCATCATGTCTGGACCGGAAGTGACGTCATAGTGTCTGTTTGTTTCTATCTGCTTCAGTTTTTGGATGGAGCGCGCGTGCGTGTTGGGATGACGTCATGATGAAGGGTAAACGTCACAGCAGAGTGTGCGTAAACGACACGTCATTTTGTTTTCGTAATTTGAAATAGCGGACTTCCGTTGAAGTGTGGAACTTTGCATATTTGCAACATGTCGCCATTTTAACTGTGTAAAAAATGAAAAAGTGGGATAACTTTCGTTATAGTTGACCGATTTGAATGAAAATCTCACTGTTTGATTCAGTTTTATATCTAGTTTTGTTATAAAGTAGTCCTAGGCTATTTGCACCGGTGGCTGTATTCATAATGTGACATGCCGCCATTTTAACTTTGTAAAAAGTGAAAAAATGAGATAACTTTCGCAATACTTAGTCGATTTGTATGAAAATTTCACTGTTTGATTCAGTGTTATGTAAAGTTTTGTTAAAAGGTGGTTACAGGCTATTTGCGCAGCTGGCTGTATGCATAATGTGACATGCAGCCATTTTAATTTTGTAAAAAGTGAAAAAGGTGGGATAACTTTCGTTATAGTTGGTCGATTTGAATGAAAATTTCACTATTTGATTCAGTTTTATGTAAAGTTTTAACATTAAGTGGTCACGGGCTATTTACACCGGTGGCTGTATGCATAATGTGACATGCCGCCATTTTAACTGTGTGAAAAGTGAAAAAGTGAAATAACTTTCGCTATGGTTGACGGATTTGCATGAAAATTTCATTGTTTGATTCAGTTTTATGTAAAGTTTTAACAGTAAGTGGCTATAGGCTATTTACACCGGTGGATGTAGGCATAATGCGACATGCCGCCATTTTAATTTTGTAAAAAGTGAAAAAGTGGGATAACTTCCGCTATGGTTGACGGATTTGCATGAAAATTTCACTATTTGATTCAGTTTTATGTCAAGTTTTAACATTAAGTGGTTATAGGCTATTTACACCGGTGGCTGTATGCATAATGTGACATGCCACCATTTTAACTTTGTAAAAAAAATGAAAAATTGAGATAATTTTCGCTATAGTTGGTCGATTTGCATGAAATTTACATCCACCGGTGTAAATAGCCTATAGCCACTTACTGTTAAAACTTTACATAAAACTGAATCAAACAATGAAATTTTCATGCAAATCCGTCAACCATAGCGAAAGTTATTTCACTTTTTCACTTTTCACACAGTTAAAATGGCGGCATGTCACATTATGCATACAGCCACCGGTGTAAATAGCCCGTGACCACTTAATGTTAAAACTTTACATAAAACTGATTCAAATAGTGAAATTTTCATTCAAATCGACCAACTATAACGAAAGTTATCCCACCTTTTTCACTTTTTACAAAGTTAAAATGGCGGCATGTCACATTATGAATACAGCCACCGGTGCAAATAGCCTAGGACTACTTTATAACAAAACTAGATATAAAACTGAATCAAACAGTGAAATTTTCATTCAAATCGGTCAACTATAACGAAAGTTATCCCACTTTTTCACTTTTTACACAGTTAAAATGGCGACATGTTACAAATATGCAAAGTTCTACACTTCAACGGAAGTCCGTTATTTCAAATTACGAAAACAAAATGACGTGTCGTTTACGCACACTCTGCTGTGACGTTTACCCTTCATCATGACGTCATCCCAACACGCGCGCGCGCTCCATCCAAAAACTGAAGCAGATAGAAACAAACAGACACTATGACGTCACTTCCGGTCCAGACATGATGACGTCACTTCCAGACATGACGTCACTTCCGGTCCAGACAGTATGACGTCACAAAGTGAGCTGATTCCGGCGTTTCTACACTACTTGTAAATGAGTAACATTAAGCGTATTCACCGTTATTTTGTATTGTTAACCTTTGTTAGATTGACTCAAAAAAGAATTAATGCCAAGATGTTTGAATAGAGCAAGAAAACGCCCAGTCAATAGTTGGACCCGGGAGGCGGAACCAGAGTGACGTGCAAGTCAGGAAAGGAGCGCATCGTTAAGGCTTTAGTGAATAAGTGTTCTGGCGTTTCTATATATAGTTCAAGTTAGCACTAATAAAATATAGCAGTGTTCATCAAAGTTGGATTGTTTTAATACTGTGTAACGACTGCGGATAACAGCATTATTTCACTTATTCCAAACAAAAAAACACACAAAATTTGCAAAATAGCATAAATACATGATATAACATGGGAGATTAATATTTATCTACTTTTTAACACTACGCTTCCATATAAAAACTGTAAAATATGCCTATTAATTTTCCAGAAAAATCAAAATAAAAAATTACTTATTGAATAACGACCTCTGGTGCGCGGGCTCTCCCAGAGAGTCGGAGCTGTAAAACATGGACCAGGGTATAGAGAAGGAGCCCTAAAACAGGGGCAAAGCAAAGAGCTGCAGCGGCAATACACATGCATGAGCAAAAGTCTTAAGCCGTAAAATGATATATCAGTTGCCAGGGTATATGAGTTGCCAGGGTAAGTGACGTCTCAGTTATCTTAGGTAAAATATCACTGTGATAACGGAAGTAATATCACTGCTGTCATGGAAGGAATGACGTAATGATTTTCATAGCAAATTCCAAATATCTTGATCGCGAAAGCTTCCACATTTGCTTTGAAGCAACAAATACTTATCACATGTTGTTCCTAAAAATTTCTCTTTTCCATCACCACATAACATGAGGGTATAAAAGGGCTGTAATTCCATAAAAGCATTTAGTTGTCACTCACACGTCAAAAAAAAGTCAACCTAAATAAGGAAGAAGGAAGGGCTGCTGCTGTGTCAACGTGTTCAACGCCATTTCAGTCATGTCATGTTAAGAATTAGTGACAATAAATGTATTTAAATTGGTATTTCTCGAGGCAACCTGAAGTATTTAATTTCTTGATACTCATCTTTAGTAGCAAAATATCGTTAAAAATATATGTGGCTTCTAATGTCTTAACGTTGGGTACCTTAGTCATTGTTTGGGACATTATTGCAATTGTAAAGGTTGGACGGTTTTCAGCCCACTGCAGTGTTGTGAACAACTGGCAGTTTCGAGGAACTAACCGCACCATACCACGATTCCAATTAATGGAGAGTGATAGCCCCTACACTCACAATATGTTTCATTCATACAAATGAGAAAAAGATATTAAATACTTCAGTTTTAATTTCGACAATATTAGATTGGGGGCAACGAAACCATCACTATTGTAGATTAAACCGGTTGTGGGAATTGAACCCCAAATACATACGGACTGGTTGACACGCCGCCTATGAGGCATTGTTGTCGGAAGGGCAGAAATAAAGGATTATTTTATTTTAACAACAACATAGTTACGAGTATGGTACATTGACGAGACTATATCGGGTCGACTGAGGATTGATCACATGACGGAAACAGGTATATCTAAGTCGACGATGCGACGAACAGTTCCACAAAGTCTATTTCGGCGCCGTCTTCTTGAACGTATTCTTGTCGCTGGATTGCGAAGCCCTGAAAGAAGAAAGGCCATTATGAATCACAGATTCAGCACCAAGAAACAGACCAAGACTACTCAAATTAGTTTACGTATTAGTTGTGCATTCTTACAAATAGTGTTTAATAAACGTATTTAGTGAGGCCAAACAACCAACATGCAACAAATCCCACACTAACACACCATTAGAGATGTACAAAGAATGTCTGATCTGATGGGCCTTATTTGAAAATTTCTTTTCCCTTACATCAAGTCCTTTCACAAGATCGTCGCATGACAGAAAACCTTGTTTCCTGCGACTTTAAGAGTCAATATTTCTCTTAAGTACCTTCTGGGAAAAGCTTTTACGCTTCATAAAGAAAAACTTGCATCAAAGACTGCCATACTCCATGGGCGTTTGGCGATTCCGGACGCACGGTAATCGCACCCACAAAGGTAATCAAAACAGTTCAGGCAGACTTAGAGCAACATTCAATAGATCTTTCTGTCTGTTCTGCCAGATCTTCAGCAGAGCCTGCAGCATAATCGGAGACGCTGGAAATGCTTATAATACCACACGAGGTCAATGCCACACTAAAGAATCGATCACCATCGCCACAAAATCCACATACAGAAACATGTAGGATGGAATACGATGGTTGAGATTTTTCACAAGGAAGTCAACCTGAGGGGAACCCCATTGGGATTGACGCAAAATCCAACGAAATGGTAACTCGATCAAAGCTCATTACGTATAAACGATATGCCCCAGATCGGCAAGAACATTCAGCCTGCCTGCGATGTGAGATGACGCCATATCGGCGAACGCGTGCCGCCCTGCTTCGAAAAGCAAGAGACCACTTTGTGATTGTCTGCAGGGAACTGAACCACATGATCTTGGAGAAAGGTGGAAATAAATTGAAATGCATTTAGAACAGGATTCATTTCCAATACATTCATATGCAGTGTCTGATCCTTACAAGACCAATGCCCTTCCATGTGCGACCGAACCGTTGCAAGATGCATTGCTCCGGACCTGCCTCGGCTTGGGCGGAAGAGACCCGTTCGCCTCTGAGTTTGAAAAGACTGACTTGACGTGACCAGCAGATGGCGAAAGACATGATTAAGATCGAGGCTTGGCGCGTTTGCAAATCTTCCATATGCACATATAACGCGTTAAAGTAGCAGAAATCGATTGCAACGGCGTGTGTATAGAAGGCGATGAACGCACAATGTGTGTTCCCTTCCCTAAAATGATGCACACCTGATGGTGATGGGATGCACCCCTGGCGATGACAATGACACTATCTTAGTCTAAAGATTGAGCTTTTTAGACTTTATTGAGAAAACAGTGTCCGATTTATCAAATGTCGCTGTGTCAACTGGTGATGCAGGTTGATAAGCCCTCGACTGCGTAGCCTGCCGTCTTTGACGTAAACCCGAGCTGTTTCTCTTTGTTTCAACAATAACAAGCATGTCCAAGGACATGACCCAGCCGAGTTACCAAACCATACTATTAGGTCAAAAAATGAAGTATGTAAAATGCATTCAATTCGAATTTGAAAGCTACCCGAAAAGGGATGTTGGGGAGGTTGGGTTTTGACGATTCACATATCTACCGACATTTACACAATTTTACAAATTCCACCATTTCGGCATTTTTTTGTCATTTGCGAAAAAAGCAAAGTCCAGGTGGAGAAGCACCTAAGAAACTTTCGATTAAAATTTTATAACCATTTGAAAAAGACTGAGAGAAATGAATGGTTTGACAATTCAGTTATTTACTACCATTTATTCCAGTTTTTGCCAAACTTCAAAATTCCACCATTTGGGCTGTTTTTGGCGAACCTAAAAAATAATAGCCTGGTAGGCGAACATCCCTGCGTAACATCTAAACGATTCGAGTAAAACTGTAGGATGAGTACCATTTTAAAAATGGGTTAAAACGAGCACAAAAGTGCCACCATTTTGTCAGTTTTTCGTCAATCGTCAAAAAAAAAAGTAATAACTAGGTGGGGAACCATCCCGGGAACATTCTTGCGTAATATCAAAACGATTGGAGCAAAACTGTTGAAGACGTAGCATTTTAAAGAAAAAGTTTGACATACACACATACATTCAAGCCCTCTATTGTGATACGACTAACCCAGTCCGACAAAGTTGGCTGGGTTAAAAATGAGAAAATTGATTCATCAAGGTGCATCTACCTGTCACAGCTATTGTCCAGCTTGAACTGTTCTATGCCCTAACGGCTATGCATTTCGTGCTAGGGTCACCAGCTCTCTGGACGCAAGCAAACAGTCTGTGATCGGTTGCTGTTCTAGCTAAGAAAATGACATTAGTGGGTAATAACACTAGTTTCAACGGAATCATTAAACCATCAATGCATGATGTTAAAGCATTGAAATTAGTGATGGCTCAGAAATCATCTCGCTGTAAATTACCTGTAGGTCCTTGACAAAAGCTGGTTTGACAAAACCTAGAATTACGGGCGTGTAGGAACCAGCGAAGTCAGCAGTAATCCATAAAAAAACCAAAACAAGACAAGCGTAGACTGCACATCCCCCCACCTCCCGTGCTCGTATACACTACATATATTTTCTTCCCTTAAGGTATAGTAAACGATGAATAGTTCTAAAGATATACGGCCTGGATAAAAGCAGTTACAACAAGTATTTTCTTCGTTTGCTTACGCCTTGCTTTGCTCGCAACAAACTTGTTACTTTGAGTAAGAAGGGTATTTTAACAGAAATGGAAATTAATAAAGACGAAGTGTTCCCTACCATGGCAAAGTCACAGCTTGTAGGTTACGACAAAGTCGAAATTGTCAAAAAGGAAAATCGTCGAAATTGTACGTTTTGAAGAAATTGAAAAATAACCTGACATTGCACAACTACACTTTACATACTTTCCAGCTGTAGAGTTTTATTGGTCTACGGCCAATAGTAACAAAGATAGAGCCTGGACAGATTTGTCCGAAAAACAACAAAGTCCAAATTGTGAAAAATCTCCAAAAATAACATTTTTTTAAGAAATCGAAAAATAACCTGACGTTGCACAACTAAATACGAAGTATTCCCTACATCCTGGACAAACTTTTCTGAAAAAAATAACAAAGTTTAAATTGCGAAAATCACCAAAATTATATTTTTTGAAGAAATGAAAAAATAACCTAACGTTGCACAACTACACTTTATATACGCGATGAAGAGTAACAAAGATACAGCCTCGACAAACTTGTTCTGAAAACGACAAAGTCCAAATTTTCAAAAAATCGCCAAAATTACATGCTTTAAAAAATTAAAAAATAACCAGATGATGCACAACTACACGTTATATATTTTCTTGCTGTATGGTTTATGGCGTTTCTGTATCCATGGCTAGGGCGGCGAGGGATAAAAACAAGCCATCGTCGAAGGCACAGACCCCAACTGGACACAATAATCAGTCAAACGCAAAAAATTTCCAAATTTCAGCAATTTTTTAACCCTTCGAGAAATCCAAAAACGATCTGTCGCACAGCTCCGCTACTCAGCCTTTCTGTGTGTAAAAGCAAACTGAAATCGGTTGAATGGTGCCGGGGATAAAGCGCGTACAAACTGCATATAATGAGGTCAAGGGAAAAATGAATTCAGTTTCCGCATTTTTTTTTTAATTTTTCGAGAAATCCAAAAATAATGCTTTGTCGCACAGCAACATTACTCGGTCTTTTCGGTTGCAAAAGGAAATTGAAATCGACACCGGAGATATGGCGCATATAAAGTGCATATAATGAAATCAAGCACAAATTTCAAAGTGTCCGCCGTTTTTAAAATTTTCCTAGAAATCCAAAAATTAACGCTTTGTGGCATAGCTCTAGAACTCGGTCTTTGCATGTGCAAAAGGAAATTAAATTCGGTTGAATGGTGCCGGAGATATAGCGCGTACAAACTGCATATTATGAGGTGAAGCGCTAAAAAATTTCTCAGTTTCCACATTTTTTTAAATTTTCCGAGAAATCCAAAAATAACGCTTCGCTTCAGTTCAATTACTCGGTCTTTCTTTGTGCAAAAGGAAATTGAAATCGGTTGAACGATGCCGATGATACAGCGCGTATAAAAATCGGACGGAACGGACAGACGGACGGACAGAGGTCAATCCCATAGACCCCTCCAATCTGATAATTACATACTTTAGACTAATTATGCTCAATAGCAATTACATAGTCCTTACATAGTCATATAGCCATATGATGTGACATGGTCACATGATGTCACATAATGTCACAGAGTCACAAAAGTCACCAAATAAAAAAAAGTCACTTACCACGACTCTTTTTCCAATTCGTCTCCAATCTGTCACTTCCTTTTTTCCAAAGAATAACCAGTCTTTCACTTTGTCTCCTATGTGTATTCCAACCAATCCTTCACTTGTTCTTCACGTAATATCCAACAACAGCACAACAGTACAACAGCAAGAGCAACTGTTTTCACTTTTTTTCCATGTGTATCCAACAGCAGCCACAGCATGAATGAAACACATGTCCACACACAATGTGTTCTTATAGGACTGCTGAATCATGTCCTGGGGGGGGGGGGGGGGTCCCCATGGCATGATAGACAGATGGTGGAAGTCCTCACATGGAGGACCCGGGGGGGGGGTCCGTACATATCATGTCCTGGGGGGTCCCCATGATATGACGGTATGATAGACAGAAGGTGAAAGTGATGCCCGAGGGCGGGATCGATCCACCAACCTTCAGACCATGGGTCCGCTTACGAGTCCTCTGCTCTACCAAGTGAGCCATTCAAGCCGGAAGGTTAATGATCGGGAAAACAATCCTCATACAGATTTGGAGTCACATGACACATGATTGACAGGTCACGTGACTAATGATGATTGACAGGTCACGTGACTAATGACGTCATGATGATTGACAGGTAACTTAGGGTTATGCCTCCTAGGGGGGGGGGGGGGGGAGAGGGGGGTCTGATGACGTCACTTCCTGTTTTCGAACTCTCGTTTTCCTACTACTGCAGACCCCAACCGGACACAATAATCAGTCAAGCGAAAATTTTCGAAGTTTCGGCACTTTTTTTTTAATTTTTCGAAAAATCCACAAAATAACGCTTCGTCGCACAGCTCCACTACTCGGTCTTTCTATGTGCAAAGGTAAATTGAAATCGGTTGGATGGTGCCGGAGATATAGCGCTTAGAAAAATCGCACGGACGGACAGACGGACGGCAAGACTGACAGAGGTCAATCCTATAGACCCCCCGGGTTCACCCGGCTGAGGTCTAAATATGGAGGCGATTAAAATTTCTTGTTTATCGGATCACGATAAGCTGGAAATGGTTCGTTCAGGTGGGTGGCACTGCACCTACAATGATTGGTCGGTTGGCTGACAACACAACAACGTCGAAACCCCTTCAACGTTTACATTTGCGATTTCATTACGGATATCGAAAACCAATGCTAGCACATTGGAAAACCCAGAGGGATGAATTCGTAGTGTACAATCTGGTATTTTCGAAACAATATTAAATTAAATTCAAGATACCACGATCAAGAATTCGCGTTTGCATGGTGCCCTATCGGGTGAACTTTGCTGGCAAATTTAAAAGAAATCTATCCGGATTTGTGGGACAACTAGCATTCTTTGCATTTTTTTCCGAATATATCTGGTTATATTTTAAAAACGATTGATCATAACTGCGATACACGCTGCATAATTGTGTTTTTTTGTTTTTTTTTTTGAAAACTGGGTGGGCACCAAACAAAATACAAGCCTCGTTTCAGGATTTGGAAGTAACACAAGATTTGCTTAGGATTACTTTCTTTTTAAACTTCACCCGAGAACAACAACACTGAGACACCATATAATATATATGGTGTTTTATTCGAATATTTTTTATTAGAATAACAAAATTATTCGACGCACAAAATGCTCTCATGTCGACATTATCCTAGAAACTTTTATCTGGAATTTTTTTGGTTTTTTTTTTTTTTTTTTTGCGCCAATATTTTAGCTTATCTTAGTCTAATCGCTGAAAAAAAAGCTGTCTGGAGGACCATCGGGGGGTACATTCCTGCGAAATCTCAAAACAATCTGATCAGAAAAGCAGGAGGAGTAGCATTTTGAAAAATTGTTCACAGATACATAAACGGATAATGGACAAGTGTCGGGAATGGCCCGTCGATCAAAGTCGGCTGGGCTAAAAAAAAACACCAGCACAAAACAGACTCGTAGAGGTTGGCTGTTGGACAACAACGTAACAGTGGCGCAAATCAACAGCAATATGGCAACAAATTAACTTCCCTGTCACGAACATTCTATGAATATTTAACTCTTAACTAGACTGGCAAGCGTGGTAAATAGACCATTCTAGAGTGGCTGCTGGTACCAGTTTACATATTTACCACATAATCACCGCTTCTTCAGAATATCTCCCATCGCAAACTAGAGCAGTGTGCATAGCACACATATTCCCCACAGCCCCCCCCCCCCCCCCTATCAGTTAAACACGGCCATCAATAGTCAATCAAGAGCTGAAATTTTTTAAGTCCAGCTGGTGCATTTTACTTGGAAGAACCTAGCCCATTTACAATACCAATCTGTGTTTGTTCCCACAGAAGCTACATACCAAGTTTCATTAAAGTCCTTGCAGCAGTTTTTAAGTTATCGTGTTAACAAGCTCTTGATGACAGACCGACACACGGTCGATCGCATATATTACACACACACACCCCCCCCCCCCCCCCCCCGTGGGGAATAAATAACATAATGACCTTTTCTAATTTTATACCAATTCAAAGGCTTTTTTTAATATTAAAGACGCACAACTGCAGAAGCTTTTTCGTTGACATCACTCAACTCGCATATCCATAAGAAATATAAAAGTTTCAACTTCTAATCATTATATTATTATTTTGTTCAGAATTTGGAAGTTTCTAACGTAATAATGCGAAGTGAAACAAAAAAAAGCTTCTATTTACCCGGGCATTATTTAAAAACATTCCAATCAGCGTCCACTTCTTACCCAGCTTATTAAAAAACATTCCAATCAACGTCCAAATTTTTATTCTCAGTCAAGTGTAAATTTAGAGATAGACGAAAACATGTTAATTTTCTAATATCTTTTTATTCTATGCATTTTATTTCCATTTATAGTCACGTGATGTACACTACTATCCACATCCACCTCCTTGTCACTACTCTACTCGTACCAAATCTTTTGTCCCCACTTTGTTTTCCATCTATTTTTCCCGTTGATTATTGACAGCCTTTGAGAACTCAACTCATTTTTTTGGCTCCTTCAGAGCCATCATAATTATCGAGCATTTACTCTATCAACTCTTGAAACGTAAGGAAACTTATGAAAGTAGCCAAAACCAATCATTTTTCTTTTTTATCTGAAATACAGAAGTCACACTACTGAAGGCAAGGTTATCCTTTGAGGTCTTAACAGACCAGTTCAAGAAACGGCATGGACCTCATGTGAACGTTTCTTTTTTCTTTTTTTTTTTAAAGTGATTTGAAACATGCAGATTTCACATAAAATAGTCAGATAATATCTGCGCGTGTTTATTCGTTAAAACATAACATTCCTAATATATATTTAGTTTTACTTGTTAAACAACCAAGTTACGGAGCTGCCACGAAAGAACAGCCTACTGATAAGTGTACAGCCCATAGCTCATGAGCCTCGACCGGCTGAATATTTCCATCGGACTTTTGTAGCTTTAGTCAAACTCGGAATTGTTTTAAAACTGAATTCAAATGCAGTATTGCGTTTACAAGAATAGAAGTGTTCAATAACGTAATTACTCAATACCCTCCCACATCCCCCCTTCCCTGAACGAATAATTTAAAACTGAATACTGCCACTTGCAGATAATAAACTCAAAAGACCAAGACGATCAGCTATCTTGTTTCTCTTCAATTGTTAAAAAAAAAAAACAACTGACCGGCCCCAGATCCTTTTCAATTTATGAAAAAAAATCTCGCCTTTTCTATTTCATAAATTATTTTTTGCCTTGCTTTTTTTTCTAAACATTTTTCAAAATTTTAATTACTTTCAAAGGATTTTTTTTTAAATTGCCAGTTTCTAAGAAATCCTCGGGCAACAAGAACAGGACTTCCGGTTCAACATCAAGAATACTTATACATAAAAGTACACATAATTGTTGGACCAATTCTGTACAGCGTTAATCCAAAGGAATGACTACAACACTGTTGTCAACCGCCACTGAAAAAAATCAATCATAAAAAAAAAAAACAATACAGCTATAAAGTTTGTGCCTATAATCATTTGTAGACGCCAACAAGAGCTGGCCTGATTGTCCTGTCGTGTAGCCTGTAGCCAATTTTATCGACGGCCATGATGGTATTGGCAGCCTTGCCCTCCACTGGATGCGCGTACAGTGCCTCGTGCAGATTGGGGTCGAAGTCGTCGCCCTCTTGCGGGCAGATCTGGTACATCCCGTGGCGGTTGAAGACCTTCTGCAGCTGTCCCTCCGTCATCGTCAGGCCGTCGAACAAGTCCTTAAAGTGGCTGCTGCCGCCGCCGTCGCCGGCCCGGGCGCTGGTGGCCACTTCGGCCGGGACGCTCTCGACGGCCTTGTGCAGCACGTCGGCCACCTCGAGCAGGTCCTTGCAGAAGCCCTGGATTCCGAACAGGCGCGCGTCGTCCGCCTGTTTGCGCATGCGCTGACGCACGTTCTCGTTCTCCGCCAGCGAGCGCTTGTATTTGTCCTGCAAAATAAAATAAGCTAAACAAGTAACAAAACAACGATTTACATGTATAACAACGTCCAATGTGATGTCAATGTGCGTGCGTGAAGTCACCAGTGTTTACGCTAGCAGCTCGAATTCCTGGGGGCCCACTTCGCAGAGGTGACCACAATTTGTAGTTATCACCGACTGCGTTTTATGTTGACGTCCCCCCCCCCCCCCCTTTACACACCCTTACCACAAACCTATCCTAGACCTAATTTGTCACACTTACCCGTGGAATAAAGACCAATAAGGACCACAAATACGTGAAACAATTAGGGAAAATGAGCTCCGGACCGGGTCGATGTACGAGTTATAACTTAATAACGTAACACGTGAGTGACACTGCCCACAACACACAGCTTCAAGTTCCCCCAAGAAGATACACTCTCGATCAACAAGCTAAGTGCAGTATTTCAACCAACACAACTAGAGGAACTACTACACATCTGTACAACAACTTCTAGCTGCCAGCCCCCCCACCGCAAATTTGCCCACCTGTAGCTCATTCAGCTGTGCTGTAAGCTTGTCCTTCTCCACCTGCAGTCTCCTGTCGGCGTCGGTGGGCGGGGCGTCGCCGGTGGGCGGGGCAGCAGTCGTTGCCTCCGCTTCCCCAGTCTGCTTCGAGCTCTCCTCCGTGCTGCGGGCACGCGAGAAGAAACTGCCAAACAACTGGCTGCAACATCAAACACAGGCAATAAGAGACACTGCCTGCTTCGGCATTACACATTTTGTTTCCACGCATTCGATAGAGAAAAACATGCAGCCTGGTTGGCGATTGTGATTTGAGAACTAATGGTACCCATGTTTTTTTTTTCAAACGGAGCAGCAAGTTGGAAAGAATAAATAAACCGGAAAGCGCAGTATTTTTTCTTTGCCCTTTTACACCCACCCTATTTCGAGGATTAAACTGGCAAAAGTTATTCAATCTTTGTCCAAAGTTTGTGAGAAAAGATATCAAATAACACCGAATTAGTGCAGCTTTGAATTTTTTGTTTTGTGTTTGGAACAAATTGTGAAGATCATGTTAACTATAAGGACACATAATTCTGAAGCGACATGAAAGTGACAAGCAACACGAAAACGAAAGCTGAATGAGTGACGAGTGAGTGACGATTGAGTGACGAGCCAGTGACGATTAGCTCGGATGGTTAGAGCGCTCGTCTGGTAATCCCAAGGTCCAGGGTTCGAATCCGGGTCGTGGTGGTAAGCGGGGAATTTGGCGTTCGCTCCAACTGCCTTAGCTAAGCGACAGCAGTGGGTTAGATCACGTACTGCATTCGCTAAGCGAATCCAGTCTGTTAGATCAACTACTACGGAATTCAAAATTAACGTCCACTGATTCTTTCGGTAATCCCTAAAATAAATTAAGACGGAAAAATCAAAACCTTTATCCAAATCAAAACCTTTATTTATTTTGATAAAAACAAGTACGTATTTGTGAAACACAAGCAGGCCCCAACCGCCCCCCAAATTCATAGGGGTATAAAGCGATGACGGACAGACGGACGGACACCCCAAACCTATAGGGCCCCAATCCAAAGGGTTGGGGCCTAATTACAATATCTATGGAGTGCCATTAAAATCCATAGCACATCCGTTTCCAGAAGGGTATGAGTTATGAGCGACGGCTGTGTCAAGCCAGTACTGATATGGATCTGTCTTGAATCTAGAAATCCTGTCACTTCCCTCTTGCGTATCATGTGTTGTTTCTGAAAAATTGATGTGTCTGGAGCTGCGAAACAGAGATAGCACGTTTTTTGTTCTGTCTAGACTCTCTCACTCTTGTTATTGGTTGGCTCACAAATACATCAACGCGTGCTTTTGGGGCTTTTTTGGATGGATATGCCGTTTCGACTGCAATTTTGTCTTACGAAATCATACAGAAATGACGAGGAAAAAACATAAAAAAATCTAATTTTCTAGCAATGTACGCACTTTCACATTTAATAAGCTGTCATATGAACTTATCCAGGCATTTCATTTAAACCTTGCACATGGATAGAATAAGGGTTGTAGTTGTGCACCTGAGTATACAGATACGCTTGCGACAAACGCAAAAATAAGTCGCAATAAATTTCAAAAAATAAATGCATTTTGTTGCAGAAAAATGAAACAAAACGCGTCCTGCGTGTCGCAAAATGCGTTTGGCAGGCCGCAATAAATCGCAACAAATTTTACATACATTTACACTTGCCTGAGTGTTATGCAACACATTGCCTTTTGATGTTTTGCATTGTGTACTGTACTAATCCCCAGTAATGCGCATTTTGTTTACACACAAGAAGTATTGTGTGGGATGGTATGATGCTAGCAGTGTTTAAATATTTCATGTTGTTTTACAGTGTGCATGGCCTTTTATTTTCCAGACTGAAAGGGGGTAAAATGTTAATTTAAAAAATGCTGTGTTAACTCGCATGTGGATATGTGTTTAGTTCTTTTATTATGAAATTATCGCTTTTTAAGTCAAAAATTTGATAACTTAACATCAACTAAAGTTTTTCAAGCCTTTTCTACCACCCCTTGCCGCCATGTTATCCTCAGTTTAAGACTAAAACCACCCCAACAAGCCTGAATAAAAATTGTATATTTTTTCCCATTTGTAATTCCATTTCTATTTCACAATTCCCCCCCCCCCCTCCGGTCAGAAAGCTAACTTTTTGATGTGTTTTTTTTTTAAACGAAAGACACTATTCATGTAAATGTATTCGCTTTTCACTTAAATATGGCAAATAAAAAAAAAATGAGAAAGAAAGGAACAAAACTTGACACTACTTTCCACGGGAGATAATTTCAAATTAAAAGCTTTTTCTTAATATTAGTTAACACTGGCATTCCTTGGACTGTAATCTCCCAAGCACATAACACTGGCATTCCATTTTTAATTTTATTTCATGTCGCCCGAGAACATGTACTTATACAATAATTTTAAACACAAATACAGCCTATTACACGTCCACACATACAGCTGAAACATTGACTTGTTTACACAGGTATCCGGACATAACGGCGACGGCCAAAACGGCGACGGCCATAACGGAGAAGACCAAAACGGCGACGGCCAAAACGGCGATGGCCAAAACAGCGACAAGTGCAACCCTGGACAAAACGGCGACGAAGATTAATTATTCAATGTTGAAAATCAAAATACAAAGAATAGTGTTGCCAGATAAATCAGTTCATTTCTACTTGAAGGTAAGTATAATTTGAACCAATATTTAAATTTTAAGGGTAAAATAAAATGGATAATTTAACACTTATTTTTTTATATATTCGTAATTGCAATTATACGCTAATGCATCGTGTGTGTGTGTGTGTGGGGGGGGGGGGGTAAATAAGTACATTTTGAAAGACAATTGTATTTTGCGACTGTGCCCACTTATCCGTTGTTGCACGTGAATCCACATCAATAAAAGGCAAAATAAAAATGCCACTAAAATAACTTCGGAGTATCAGCAATGAAAGACCGATGTTTGTCCGCCTTAATGAGCTAATCTGTGTCGGTTATGTGAAATGTTATTATATACGAATTCACACCAATGGAAGATAAGATTAAATTTTATTTTTCCCTGAGAAAATAATTTTCAGTTTTACCTGAGAAAAGGTAAGTGAGTAAATCATTCCTAGAGCAGATTACTGAGACAGTGACTGGTGACAGGAAGGAGGTGGTTAGGGAGGGCAGAAAGGGCATGTTGGGAGAGAAGCACTGTGTTCAAATTCATTTATCTCTGATAGTCAAATAAACTGTGTTGGCAACGTTGTTACTTTTTGTGTTTTTTTTATTAAGCGTTTTAAAGCATTAACTTAAAAAAACTCCGTCGCCGTTTTGTCCGGGGTTGCACTTGTCTCCGTTTTGGCCATCGCCGTTTTGGCCGTCGCCGTTTGGTCTTCTCCGTTTTGGCCGTCGCCGTTTTGTCCGGGATTCGTTTACACAGAGTACATGTAATTGGAGTGAATGCGCAGGGGGATTAAATCGCTTGCGTGAACGTTTGCTCACGGTGTAATCTTATCATCAGTGTGAAATAAGTCGCAACATATTGCATGCTCAGGACGCGTCCTCTGAAATATTGGATCGCGGCTAGATGCAATAAAATGCAATAAGTCGCAATAAAAAATTGCAACTTTTTGCGTTTTATTCAAACATATTTTTGCGTTTGTCGCAAGCGTATCTGTAGGTTTCACCGTCGGCTGAAAAATTTGGCCTACAGACGTCGTCGAAAATCTAAAAATTTCAAAAATTCTGGTATTCAGGTTTCAAAGCTGTGCGACCAAGGCAAGTTAACAAAGTGGCCCGAACAAAAGGGGGCACATCAGGGTTGCGGACGGGCAGCCGGACACGAGGCGTTTCTATATCCCCCACCAATGGAAGTGTGGCGGGGGATAATAAATTGATTCCTGCCTTGGGCTTGAAACTACAACCTCTTGCTTCGCAGGCGACAACGCGAACCGCTACATCTATAGGAGACTGAACTATAAATATTGCCTATAAAACCGACAGCGGGAGACAATAAAAAATTCACCATCAGCAGGGCTTAAACCCACGACCTCGTGATTATCAGTCAAATACGTTACCGAATGAGGTATCGGGACAAGTGGTTAGGTGACTGGTGAAGGAACACAGAGTAGGAGAACATTGTGATTTTTTTTTTTTTTTTTGTAATTTTGCCAACGCTTTTGGTCAAACCGCCAAACAAACAAAAGCCTGATGCAGAGGCTTGACGGAACATTCCTTTCAAATTTCAACGCAGTCGGGCCGGATTTGCCATGAAGATTAGCACTTCTTTGAAAAAAAAACAAACAAACAAACTAGAAATGTGACCTAGAGGAAGATGAATGACCCGCCCTAAGCGAAATTTTAAGTGAAGAATTTGTATTTGGTATTCATAGACAGAAATCGCTAGCACAAGTTCAAGACACAAAACTTGTGTACAAACTGTTCATTAAATATGACTGAAAATTGCCTAAGTTCAGACACTCACCACAGCCTGACCCATTGGTCGATTTCGGCCAAAAGGGGAGGTGCGCATCTTCATTGTATATCTAATCATTTCCAATGGCTTTGGGATTTATAGATACAAATCCCTAGCCCAAGTTCATAACACAAAACTTCAAGCTGTTCATCAAATATGACTGAATACACTCACCACGGCCTAACTCAAAAGCCGATTTCGGTCAAAAGAGGAGGTGCACATCTTCATTATATACCTAACCACTTCCAATAGCTTTGAAATTTATAGACAGGAATCGCCAGCACAAGTTCATTACACAAAACTTCCAAGCTGTTCATTAAATATGCCTGAAAAATTGCCTAAGTTCAGGCACTCACCACGGCCTGACCCATCGGTCACATTTTCAGTCTATATCTAAAGGGGAGGTGCACATTTTCATTGTATATCTAATCATTTCCAATGGCTTTGGAATTTCTAGGTACAAATCCCTAGCACAAGTTCATTACACAAACTTGACCACCCAATGCGTTACGCACGGCCGGACGGACAAGGAAAATACTATATGACCCTCCGACTAACGTCAGGCGGGTCATAAAAAAAGTGTGGAGGATTGCCCACTGAACATTCCTCCCAAAATTCAAAACAATCGGACCACAAATACAGGAAGAGTAGCATTTTGAAAAATTGTTTACACAAACAACAGCCGCCAGATGCCCCTAAGTGATGAGTATAGCCCACCGACAATAGTCGGCTGGGCTATAAAAGAAAAATCTAACTATCTTTGCATACACGCATTTCGAAATGTGAGAAGTCCTATTTTCGTTTATAAAAATCATACAACATGTCATTTTGCATGCATTATAACCTATCTATGAATGCGAGTGAAACGAAATACTAATGAGCAGCATATCCAATTTGGTCAAGTATTAACTATTCCTGTTGTATGGGAACGGTTTTTCTTTTACAATGAATTTATTGGATTATTGGAAGAAGCCAAATAATTCACATAAAATGACTTAAAGAGCTATAATTTTGGTTTTTTTGCAAGTGGACAATTTAGACATGCTGTTCAATTGCTTGTTGCTTCCCTCGGTGTATCTAGAAAAGTTTTGTCCATTTTTTTTTACTATTTCCTTACACGATTAACCAAACACGTTGCATTCGAAACGTCATTTTTTTGCAGATTCCAAAGTGCGAATTCCCTTATAACACGCTATTATTTAAAATAAGAATATGTCAAGCAAATAAGAAACCCTGTTTTTTTTCAGAGCATTTGGTTATTGGCAATTAGTAATTGACGCTATAGTAAATTATATAAACGTAAAACCGTAAGTGAAAGTGATGTGTAAAATTTTTCTACTTTATTTAGTGGTCTTATATACATGAAATATACGATTTACAATTTTCGGTGGTATATACACGGAATATACGACTTAACAACGTGATAATTTTGGGTCGTATATACATGGAATATACAACTCTCAATGTTTGGTCGTATATATGTTGCAGGCCATGAGTGAAACCAGGCTATGTATACATAGCCTAGGCTATGAATACATGGCCTGTTGCGACCAGGCTATGTATACATAGCCTAGGCTCTTTATTCATAGCCTGAATTTGCAGCCAAAATATTTCACTCATGGCCTGAAATGTCTGGTGACATTGATTGCTATCTTTATTAATTATTTATGAGTGTTTTTAATTGCAATATTAATTTGAAATTTTCAACACTAATTGAAGTTTGTTTATTAATGATTTATTGGATCTTCAAGTTTTTTTTTTATTTGGAATTAAGTCATCCTGACACTAAACCCCCGAAATTGTCTAGAAAGCAATTGCCGTGCTATTTCTTGTGAACTTTATTTCTCAATATCAAAAATATAATTAACAAGCTATTATTTAAAATAAGAATATGTCAAGCAAACAAGAAATATTATTATTTTTAGCGCAATTACTTGTTTGCCGTGTTATGATAAATTGTTTAAACGTAACACCTTGAGTGAAAGTGATGTGTCAGAATAGCCTACTCCATTTTATAGTCGTATATACACGGAATATACGACATTTCAATTTTCGGTCGTATATGCACGGAATATACGACTTTTCAAATTGTCGTCGTATATACACGGAATATACGACTTTGAGTGCTCGGTAGTATATACACGGAATATACAACTTTCAATGTTTAGCAGTATATATACATTGAATATGCGACTTTTCAAATTGCGGTCGTATATACACGGAATATACAACTTTTCAAATTCATAACATCACTTTTTTTAATTTGAGGAAGTGAGTATACACATAAGAAAGGTTATAAGACTTATAACCTTTAAAAAGTATGAAGAAATCAATTTTTCTAAACTTTATCAGCAAACAAAGTCAAATTGATAGGTTGATTATATACTATATCGGTTTATCGTGTTTGTGGTGTGTAAAATGATGTTAAGTGTAATTTTTAAAAATTATTGCACAAACACTGGAGTAAATAATTCTACACTTAAATGATCTTGATATTGCACAAGTAAGCGCCTAATACGTTCTGGACTTTTTTTGCGCTGGTGTCAACATAAACAACGCTAGCAACACAGTCGTAACCCTCTACGACCCGAACTAGTTCACTTCGTTACCAGTACTTTTACCACTAAACACTACTTTGAAAGATATAAAAATTTTAACAATTATTTTAATACCAACTTTCCGATATTTCACCAATAACTACATTCAAAACGCTACAAATTAGCCATTTTCCCCTATTTTTGTGAATAAATTCCTACGCATCTACCAAGGCAACATGTAAACAACCGCCATTTTCAAATACGAACATTAAATATGCATTTGATTTTTAAAGGTTTTGGGACGTTGTTTAAACCTCCCACAGCTGAAAACGACAATACTATTAAATTTAGTAACTATCTTCGTACCATAAAAAGGTAAGTTGGTAAATTAAACGAGAAATTAAGATAAACATTAGAACCTCAGCTGGTCACGAATACCAGCTATCACGAATTATCACCCATAATTTTATCTTAAATTTTCCCCGTTAAAACGGTCTTAATTTCTAAAATAAATGTCATGTAATATTTTCCAATACCCATTTTAGTTATTTCCGGCATATGAAATACAAAAAAACGTATGTAAAAATCTTAAAATTGAATTTAAAATAGTTTATAGTTACTTCTGGTTTTCACAGAACCGCCAAAACACACGTTTTAAATAGCCGTTTAATCGTAAAAATACTGTTTATATGCCTAAAAATTTAATAAATACCAAAACTTAAAAGCATGATACGCCTGAATTATAAACAAATTCATTTTTTTAAATAGTTTTCTACGAGTTTCATGAGTTTTGAACATGGCTTTCCCAGTCAAAATTTTAACGTTCGAGTAAAAGTCTCGATGGGACTTGAACCCCAGACCAAACGATTTGAAGTCCCACGCTCTATCAACCACGCCACTGGACCAGTTGTACGACTGAGACCTGTCATTGTAATACACCTAAAAAATCAATATTTCAGTCCTGGACGAAATTCACATTATATTGCGTCCTTACCACAACAGCAATTTGGAAAGTCGTATATTCCTTGCATATACGACTGAACATTGAAAGTCGTATATTCCTTGTATATACGACTGAACATTGAAAGTCGTATATTCCTTGTATATACGACTGAACATTAAAAGTCGTATATTCCGTGTATATACGACCGAACATATATAAGACCACTAAATAAAGTAGAAAAATTTTACACATCACTTTCACTTACGGTTTTACGTTTATATAATTTACTATAACGCTAGTTACTAATTGCCAATAAGCAATTGCTCTGAAAAAAACAGGGTTTCTTATTTACTTGACATATTCTTATTTTAAATAATAGCTTGTTAATTAAAGATATCAATAAATCAATGTAGTTCTCAATAATTTATATTTTGCTATCAATAATTGAATTTTAAATGCCAAAAATTTATTTTTGAGATCGAAAAATCAAATTTACAAACTTAAAAAATCTTAAAGGAGACACACATTTGCATAAAATATAACGAATCGACAATTAAATTTTGGAAATGAAAACTTGAATAATTGAGATCAATAATAACAACATAATTTTTGATCTCAAGAATTGCTTCTTTTTTGTGCAGTAAAAAATTTAAAGAAAGATTTTTACATAACATGAGTTTTAAATAATTTTAATTTCAAAGTGTAAACATTAAGTGTAGCTTTATAGCGTAAATCAGAGCAACATAGGGTTCATTTTAATAATGAAATATTATTCAAGTTGTCTTGAGTAAATTAAAGGGGTTTATTTGTGCTTAATTTGCAGCATTTTATTGAATTTTATGTATTTTTAAATGTACATTATTGAAACGGTTTGCTGATTCAGATTGAGAAATAAAGTTCACAAGAAATAGCACAATTTCGGGGGTTTAGTGTCAGGGTGACTTAATTCCAAATAAAAAAGAAATTAGAGATACAATAAATCATTAATAAACAAACTTTACTTCCCTCTTAGATCTAACAATTGCAACTGAAACACCCACAATTATCAGTCGTCGCCATAAAAGACATATCAAAGAACAGGAATTTGTTGTAAAACGGGGATTACCGCTCACAAAGGCATGATTGAAGATTTTCCATCTTAGACTTCAATTAGAGTTGAAAATTGCAAATTAAAATTGCAATTAAAAACACTCATAAATAATTAATAACAAGTATTCAGTGAACACTAACAGGCCCCAACGCCCCCAAAATTGTAAGGGGTCGTCTATGGTTTTGAACCTGTTGGCCAGTTTAGGCCAAGAAAAATAAATGTCCTGCTCAAAACTTTAAAAAACAATGATACTGGCTGGCGGAAAATCTTTTTTTACCCCCAAAATTTAGCAGATCACGTGACCGAATTTGGCCAAAATGGCCTAAAGGCACATCTACAAGTCGAGACTTTTCAATTGAGCCCAACATCAAGTCTCTAGGCCTCTGCGTTCTCGAGATATCGCCTGTACAAACACAAGTCGATTTTTGCGTTTTTTGGCCAATTTGGCCAAGATCACGTGACTGCATTCGGTCAAAATGTCTTTCAAATGAGCCAAACATCAAGTCTCTAGGCCTCTGCGTTCTCGAGATATCGCCTGTACAAACACAAGTCGATTTTTTTGCATTTTTTGCCAATTTGGCCAAGATCACGTGATCGAATTTGGCCAAAATGGCCTAAAGGCACATCTACAAGTCGAGACCTTTCAAATGAGCCAACATCAAGTCTCTAGGCCTCTGCGCTCTCGAGATATCTCCTGTACAAACACAAGTCGATTTTTGCGTTTTTTGGTCAATTTGGCCAAGATCACGTGATCGAATTTGGCCAAAATGGTCAAAAGGCACATCTACAAGTCGAGACCTTTCAAATGAGCCCAACATCAAGTCTCTAGGCCTCTGCGTTCTTGAGATATTGCCTTACAAACACAAGTCGATTTTTGCGTTTTTTGGCTAAGATCACGTGATCGAATTCGGCCAAAATGGCCAAAAGGCACATCTACAACACGAGATCTTTCAAATGAGCCTAACATCAAGTCTCTAGGCCTCTGCGTTCTCGAGATATCGCCTGTACAAACACAAGTCGATTTTTTTCGTTTTTGGTCAATTTGGCCAAGATCACGTGATCGAATTTGGCCAAAATGGCCTAAAGGCACATCTACAACACGAGATCTTTCAAATGAGCCTAACATCAAGTCTCTAGGCCTCTGCGTTCTCGAGATATCGCCTGTACAAACACAAGTCGATTTTTGGCGTTTTTGGCCAATTTGGCCAAGATCACGTGATCGAATTTGGCCAAAATGGCCAAAAGGCACATCTACAAGTCGAGACCTTCAAATGAGCCAAACATCAAGTCTCTAGTCATCTGCGTTTACGAGATATCGCCTGTACAAACACAAGTCGATTTTTTGCATTTTTGGCCAATTTGGCCAAGATCACGTGATCGAATTTGGCCAAAATGGCCAAAAGGCACATCTACAAGTCGAGACCTTTCAAATGAGCCTAACATCAAGTCTCTAGGCCTCTGCGTTCTCGAGATATCGCTTGTACAAAAAAGCGATGACGGACAGACAGACGGACAGACACCCCAAGTCTATAGGCCCCCAACCCTGTAGGGTTGGGGTCTAAAGATAGCAATCAATGTCATCAGACATTTCAGGCCATGAGTGAAATTTTTTTACTGCAAATTCAGGCTATGAATAAAGAGCCTAGGCTAGATAGCCTGGTCGCATCAGGCCATGTATTCATAGCCTAGGCTATATATACATAGCCTGGTTTCACTCATGGCCTGTAACATATATACGACTACAAAATGAAGTAGACAATTCTTACACATCACTTTAACTCAAGGTGTTACGTTTAAGCAATTTATCATAAAGCAGCAACAACTAATTGCGCTAAAAAATTGATGTTTCTTATTTGCTTGACATATTATTTTAAATAATAGCTTGTTTTATCCCCATCATCCCTAACCCCCATGCACTTGTGAACAGAATTATAGCAAACTGAACTTGTATTAATCTTTCATTTACGTTTATCTCATATAATGCAGCCAAAAGGCCACAATTTTTCTTCAAGATTTAAAGTTTGAAACCGCTTATTGGTGCTGTAATTGCATGAAAAGATAAATTTTAAAGAAAGTGAGGTCAAGAAAAAGCCATGGCTATGCCTACTCAAACTTTGGGAGTCCGAACAAAAAGCGCAAAAATTTTGCACTTCGACCTCAAGCGAATCAGTTAAAAAATTAAAGAAAAAAAAATAAAGTTCATATTCAGAACATATAAGCAACTGTAATTTAGAACTTTTTATAGAGTTTTATGAAGTTTTTAAAATAGGACGCGAGTCCAACATCACTGTTTGGTGCAAAGGAATTTGACATCCACGCGAAATCTGCCATTTCTTTTCATCCGGTTAGTTTGTAGTCAAAACATAAATTTCGCGCATATTGATTTTTTTTCGGAACGCCCAGTGTGAGTTGACTTATAAACCAGTTCACGCTTTCAGTAGAGGACACTCGCAGGGTTCCAGTGGTGGAAAATATTCAGAAACAAATATGGAAAATACAGAAAAGTTGGTTTTCTCTGCAATGACGTATCTATAAGGTGTCCAAACTTCACTGGATAGTGGGAAAAATTACTAAGGACATTATTATAATGAATTTCTTACACAAAAAGGGATCTACAAGGGGGAGAAGAACGAATGGTTACAGTAGATCTAAATTGGTGAAATTGAAAAGAACATCTTCTGCGGCTGAAATCAATTTTTATTTGTCAAGTACATAAAAATTAGGAATATTTGAGTTGAAAGGGTTGTCAAATTTATATATGGCTCATTCAGTTTAGTTAGAATTGAACGTTTTATTGTCACCAATCACGATCTACTCCAACCAATTCTCTTTCCTCTATCTCGTATCTGTTAAGTACAAGCACAGGACAGAGAGATATTCTAAAAAGTAGAATTGGAGTGTTTTTTTTTTAATCTATGAAATTATGAATCGGTTTATAAGCCAATTCCCACTTTCGAATCTTTCCGGTGGAGATGTTGTTTCGACTGCAATTTTTTGCGATAAATTATAAAGAAATGATAAGAGAAAAACATCAGAATTCTAATTGTCTTTCTACATGCGCACTTTCAAATTTATAACGCCATCATATGATCAATCAATCAATGATCTTATTCAGTCCCTTTAATAACCAGCATGTGAATATGTTTCTAGAAAAATGGAATTTTGATAATTTTTGCCGTTTTTCCCCATTCATTTGTTTATATCCCTACAAGGAGAGAAACATAAAATTGAATAGCACATCGTAATTGGCAAAACTGAAAATGTGTTCTTTTAATGCGACAACAGCATTTGCGGCGGTTGTTCCATGTTTATTGACAAACTTTAAGCCATGCCATTCACTATTACATTCTTATTATGGGTCATAATAATTTTCATCAGCCAACAGACGAGTTTGTAAAATAACCAATTACGATGTGCTGGTCAATTTGAATGTTCCATGCCTTGTATCCAAACTGAATTCAGCCGAAACGCAAATTTTTTTCCGCGAAAGTCAAAGTGTGAATTGGTTTATTGAGGTGCAGTCCAAACGACGTTTCTGTCTCTTGCCAAAAGTGTGAGATTGTTTACTATAATGCAAAATCCTATAGTAAATATTTCATCGAAGTTCTCATAATATGAATTATTGTAATTTTCTTCCTTTATTGCATAACGCAAACGACTTCACATTCTGGCCAGTGACAAAGGTCAAACTGGAATATTTTAAGCATTCCATCACTTTGGACGTTTCTTCTTCCCGAAATTTATTACGTATCATTGTCGAATCCCATACTTATTTTGAATCGTCTTCCTTTGAAATAAGTGATTAGAAATTGAATAATTTCTGCAAAACTTTAAACACATGTTGGCCGCCATGTTTGTTTTCTTCGGTATAACTATTCGCACGGACACGGTGCAGGGAATTAATAAAGGTGTGGGATTACGTGATGCTTGTAATGGTCGTGCGCATCACATTATCTGTTTTCTGTTTCCATTCCTGGCATCCATCTTGTAGCTTTCATGCTCTAAACTCAAGAAAGGATGCAGTTACAAACTGTTGTATAGGCTATTATTCAAGTTCCCGGTAAAAAATGAAATGTTTTTATTTGGTTTAGGAAAGGTTGAAACTTTTTCTAAACCAAATAAAAACCTTCTAGTGGTTAAAAAAGTGTTAATTGAAACCAGAATAAAACGTGTTTTCCAAAACCATTTATCAACCAATTTAGTAAAGAAATCGCATACACTCAAAAAACAAAAGAAACTGATATCAAATAAAAATCCTCGGGGAACCGTTATGACGTAAAAACTTTCAAAAAAAAAAAAAACAAAAGAAACTGATATCAAATAAAAATCCTCGGGGAACCGTTATGACGTAATAATTATTGATCCATATTTTTTAAAATAAAATTATTAATTATTGATGTTATTATATAGCTTGAACCGTTTATATTAACTTGCAGCACTTTATTGCCAAGTAACAATAAATCTTCAGAAAATAAACTAAAAGCAGGAATTGGGTTATTATCATTTTCATCAAACGCCAAAATCTTTTTCTGTTTTACCTTTCTTTCATACATCAATTTTGCATGGCACTTGCTTATACCAGACCACTGACTAAAACGAGTGCAGCGACTGCTATACTCAACGATCGGTTGAAAACAACAAAACAACACCAAAAAAGCAATTATTCTTACAAGGAAAAACTGGCGACGGAAACTCCGACTTGAATGACCAAATAATGCAACAAAATGGACTTAATATCAACTCTTAACGCCTTCAATACCAATAAAGACAATGACGCACCACAACAAATAGCTAAACCAAAACGACAATCAATCAAGACGAGAAAGACCAAACAAAGACGGCAAAAATAATGGTTGGCAGCCCGGTGATATGTGCAATAAAAGAGGTCAACACTTAGGATGTGAACTATGCAACAAATGGTTTAGTGCTTAATGTGCTGATATCACCTATCAAGACTTCAGCATTTTAACAAGTAATGCGCATGCTCTCCTGTTTATATGTAAAACCTGTGTACCTAAGCACGAAGAAATATACAGTAAGTACAGAAGGAACTCACAAGGCAACACCAACAACAATAAGATGCACGAAAATGGAAGAGCAAATGAAAAGAAAGGTTGGAAAATATTGAGAGGACTTTTTATCAAATCACAAGGCCAAATAATACACGGGTCAGTAAAACCGAGGAAGTAGCAGAAGAAATACCCAAAACCAGCACCAACATGATGGAATCATGTGCAAACAAAGTGAAAGAATTAAACAGTGTGTCTAAAGAAATTAAAGAAACTATAGAACGTAGTACTGAAGTTACACAAAACGAGGGTACACAACCAAAACAATTCATAGATTCACTTAGAGAATACAATGAAGGAGAAGCGCGCATATTGAACCTTGTTGTGTTCGGACTATCAGAAAAAGGCCAACTACCACCACAGCTGACAGGTATATGCCGGCACATTGTAACAAAAGATATAGAAGTAACAGAAATCAAAAGACTAGGTACAGCAACCAGCAGTATAGCAAATAAGCCACGACCACTCCTCATTAAATTGAAAACTGTTGAACAAAAGAGAAAAATCCTCCCGAATGCCAAACGGCTGCGAAAGTCACCAACATTCCGAAATATATTTATTTCCCAAGATATGACGCCACAAGAAAGAGAGAAAAATAAGCGACTCATCGAGGAACTTAAACGAAGGAAAGCGAACGGGGAACAAGACCTTATCATACAGCTGGGCGAAATTGTGCGAAGAAACAAAAATCCAAACACACACAAAAGTATTATAATATAATAGCAACCAGAGAATAAAGAAACAAAAACACACATAAACAATAGATATAACTTTCCCGTTCTGTTCTGTTCAAACGTGAGATCCTTAAAGAAAAAATAGACGAACTATCATGTGAACTACAGATAAAACAACACTGATATATGTGTAATAAATAAAATATGGTTAAATGAAGATACATCCGAAGATCCACCACAAATAGACAGTTACCAGATGATAAGAAAAGACAGAAAAAATAAAAGAGAGGGGGGGAATATGCCTGTACATAAAAGAAAAAGCACCTTTCCAAAGAATGGAAATACTCAAAAATAAAGAAATAGAATCAGTTTGGATTAAGATCAGACCAGGTAAATTGTCCAGAGAAGTTACAGCAACCTGTGTATGTGTCGTATACCAGCCACCATTGGCAAACCAATCTGAATTGAAACAACACCTGTGGGAAGGAATTGACAGATAACAGAGCAAATATCAAGTGGAATCGTTATACTAGGAGACTTTAATGCCTTTCGAGATAAACACACCGTAAACGGAAACATTAAACAAATAATTAAACAGGCAACCAGAGGAGAAAACACCCTTGATAAATGTTTTCCTAACCTCTCTGAATACTACAATAATGCAGAGATAAGACCAAGCATTGGACGATCAGATCATGAATCATTTATTGTAACACCAAAACCTATATACAATAAACCAAGAGGATACACTACGACAAAACCCGTAAGAGTGAAAGGGCAAAATGAAAAAGCATTGTTCATATATCACCTCAAAAGAATTAACTGGACCTGTGCTTTTAGAACACAAACGTGCCAAGAAAAGATTAAAACGTTCAAGAAAATAATGAAGGATCTCATAAGTCCACATTTCCCAATGAAAACAATCAACATCCACACGAAAGGCAAACCCTCGTTTAACTCAATATTTAAAGAAATGCTTCTGTTAAGGCAATCAACGAAAGCACAAGGAGCTCAACACGTTCAATAAAAGTGAGGAATAAAATAAACCGTATGAACAGGACACTAAGAGAAACCTTTTACAAAAAATTTCGTAGAGCGGTTCAAAGGTTACAAGTATTCAGTGAACACTAACAGGCCCCAACGCCCCCAAAATTGTGAGGGGTCGTCTATGGTTTTGAACCTGTTGGCCAGTTTAGGCCAAGAAAATAAATGTCCTACTTCTGCTCAAAACTTTGAAAAACAATGATACTGGCTGGCGGAAAATCATTTTTTACCCCCAAAATTTAGCAGATCACGTAACCGAATTTGGCCAAAATGGCCTAAAGGCACATCTATATCGTATCGTATTGTTCTTTAGATCCCTTTCAACTGCTATGGTCATATAGGGATCCCCCTGCCACATTATACTGAAATGGGGCATTCCAGCCCTCCTTCTAACCCTTCATTGTGGAGTGCCTCACAGGGTAGCAAGGAGGAGTCCCAATTTTAAAGTCTTAGGTATGACCCGACCGGGGTTTAAACCCACGATCTTCCAGTCTCGAGGCAGAAACTCAAATCACTGGCCACCGAGGCTGGTAGGCACATCTACAAGTCGAGACCTTTCAAATGAGCCCAACATCAAGTCTCTAGGCCTCTGCGTTCTCGAGATATCGCCTGTACAAACACAAGTCGATTTTTGCGTATTTTTGGCCAATTTGGCCAAGATAAAGTGACCAAATACGGCCAAAATGGCCAAAAGGCACATCTACAACACGAGATCTTTCAAATGAGCCTAACATCAAGTCTCTAGACCTCTGCGTTCTCGAGATATCGCTTGTACAAACACAAGTCGATTTTTGCGTTTTTTGGCCAATTTGACCAAGATCACGTAATCGAATTTAGCCAAAATGGCCAAAAGGCACATCTACAAGTCGAGACCTTTCAAATGAGCCCAACATCAAGTCTCTTGACCTCTACGTTCTCGAGGTATCGCTTGTACAAACACAAGTCGATTTTTTGCGTTTTTTGGCCAATTTGGCCAAGATCACGTGATTGAATTTGGTCAAAATGGCTAAAAGGTACATCTACAAGTCGAGACCTTCAAATGAGCCCAACATCAAGTCTCTAGGCCTCTGTGTAGGGCTGGGGCCTAAGAAACCAGTGATATCAGAAGTTGGTGGAAGTACATAAAGTACTGGGATAGTTGAAGTACATAAAGTACTGGGATAAAAACAGACACACCACCACTTAATCAACTAGCTCAAGAAACCTGTGGCGGAAACAATCATAGACTAGCAAACAAATTAAATGATTGCCTTTACAATGTATCGAGTTACCTACCTGCTATTGAAGCCACGAAGTATAAAAAAATCGGAAAGGTTGAAGATGACTTCATCATAACGGTTAAGGAAGTAGAGGATAACCTCACAAAAATCAAATTAGGAAAGGCACCTGGCCCTGACTGCATCGATCCTTGGATTCTGAGAGACCTAGCTCCAATAATAGCACCACTAATAACAGCCATCTTTAATTGCTCAATCCAAGAAGGATACATACCTGAAGTATAGAAAGTCGCAATAATATCTCATGTACCAAACTAGAATATCCCGTACAAGCTTGGAGTGCAGCTATCACAAAAAAACAAGAAATTGCACTAGAAGCAGTACAGAAGAAAGCCATTAATATAATATTCCCAGAATTAAGCTATGAAGCTGCGATGGAAAAAAGTAACTTCATACCCCTAAAAGAAAGAAGACTCCGACTGTGCAAGAAGTTCTTCATGCAAATGCAGAACCCAAACAACGTCTTACACAGACTCCTATCAAAACCCCGAAATATGAAATGTTGTAATTTGAGGTTTCTGTGTTTATCACTTATTTCCTATATTTCCTATGATATTATTATACCACGTATTTCTTGGAACTGATTCCTTTTTTCAATGCATTGTATAACTCATTGTAAATCTACGTGTAGTTTATTTGCTTAAGAAATATGAAGCTGAAAGCATGATCTTTTATTTAATCTTAAAGAACCCACATACACAAAATGAACTATACTCTAAGATCAGCCAATAAACTTCCTTTACCACAAGAACCGCAAAATGCAAAAACTCTCTCATACAATATTGCTTATCTAATCTACAGGATTAAACCAAGATAAACTACTAACAATTGGAATACAATACTAAAACTAAAAGAGGCAATGAAACTTGCAAATTTTATAATTTTAAAACTTGTAACGAACCTTCTTCATTACTTTAACTATCTCTAAATGTTATTTTTTCATACAGGATGATAAGAAGAAATGTATTTATGTATATACCATGATTTTTCAACATGACGGTTGCAATGAGTTTTAATAAATTTTATTCTGATTCTGATTTTTAAGAAACTGCAAGGAATACTAAATTGCAAAAAGAACTTTTAAACCTTGTCCTTCCAAATATTGTTTTATCATTTTGTTTCTTCCCGCAATGTATAACGACCAGGTAGGGTTATTTATATTTTTACGAAATGAAATGGAACCATCCTAACCTCTATGTTTCTGTAACTACTGGTCATAAAATTAATGGCGATGTATTTTTTTTCGGTATTTCAAGTTAAATTATTTTAAATAATAAATTTAGCACGTTTTTGTACTTTTGCGATACAAATGTGAAAGTGTTCTGCTTTTTAGATGCGCTTATGTAATGTAACGCTGATATCAAACAAAAAAGTCACATTTTCCAGTATTCAAAGCTACGTCATATTGAAATGTATTATTAGGCGCAAGTGAACTTAATACACTCATAGAAAGTCAGTTTTACGAGACTCCTTATATATTAACATTGGCTTTGGCAACATTAAATATAATTCATGCATGACTTCATTTTTCACTTCGTTACACAAATGGTAATTGTCTACGAAAAAGGTTTGTGAAACGAAACGGAATAATTATTTGTTCTGCGTGACTTTAGACTGTCTGAGTAATTTTAGACTCCGCATTGTCTGTGTGACGCTTCAAAACGAAATATGTAGTTTATAATTTTCCTATAAGATGAAGTGCGGAAACCAAATCCCTTGTTTACACATTGCTCAGGAGATCGCGTTTCAGTTCTTGACTGCAAAATCTAAAAAAAAGCTTTGTTTAATTGGTACATGGTATAATCATATAAAACAATCTGCTTTGTAACTTATAATATAATATCTTAAACAATATTTAGTAAATTTTGATACAGTTTTTGTCCAATAAAATACTTATTATTGCTTACCTATGGATTTACGAAATTTATGTGTGGATTTGTCATTTATGGATTCGTTATTTAACTTTCACATTTTACTATAGAAATATGTGAACGTTGTTTACTGATGAAAAGCAATTTGGCTTATTTCGTTCCGCTTCACAAATTAAATATTAAAAATTAATATCAACGCCGATATATAATTTCCAGAACGCAACGAAATGCGCTAAAATGAAAAAAAAGTGGTGAAAAAACTTGACTTAAAGTGTCTCATAAGAATGCAGAATAACCGTATTACATATGTCAGGACGGATGGAGTTTTGTTTGCATAAAGACCATAGTTGAAGAACAGAGTTTCGTATTTTTAGATACACTTTAATAGATAAACAATAAAACAGCTTAAATATCATTCCTGTCCTTCTGATTTATTCATATGATATTGTTTCTTATTCTGTTTCGTTCCGCAAAGTATAATCAACGATAATTATAACTTGCAGAGCGGAAAAGGTATTGACGGAAGTGCAAAGTTGTAAAGCAGTTTTTGCAATTTTATATTCCTTGTATAAAGGTTATTTTAAAGATACATCTTAAAAGAGACAGTCGCCTAGTACTTACGTGATTTAAAAACACGAATGTTTGACAGAAAAACTAAGTATGACTAAATACATAAAGAGCTTTATGTTTATATATCTTCTGTCATTTTCTGAATGGCTCCGTTCCTTTCTGCAAAATATAAATAACTCTCCCGTAAAGATATAATTTGCAGAAAGGAACGAAATGAGAAATAAAAAAGATAAAACGAATTTGAAAGGTTTGTTTCACATTGGTTCAAGTTAATCTGTTAAGATGTCAAAACAATGAAGCAAAAAAAAAAAGAAAAATAAATAAATAAATAAACAAACATTTAAGTGAGATTTGGTAAGGTTGTTTAAAGTTTAGAATGTGAATGTTGTGTGCTGAGGGACACCTCCATGCAAGACTGCTCTTCGCTCCGTTCCATTCCTTCTGCAAATTACAAATAGCCACAAGAACGCATATATACATATCTTTTATTTAGGCATTATCAAAACCGAATGTAATTTTAAAATAGGCATTATCGGGACCGCGAAATCATTGGGACCAAAAGCCGGTCTCGAAAATTTTGTCTTCTGTGCTACCGAAAATTTTGTCTTTTGTGCTACATGTAAATAATTTGCTGAAAACAAAGTTTTGGTGTTGTGGTACAGAATTAAGATCGGAATATCATTAGCACTCCATTATTCTGCGAGCGTTTTGTTATTTTGATTGAGTTTTAGTTTCATTATTTTTCTCTTGCATATATTATATATTCTATAAAATAGACATTATCAAGACCGCCTTAAAATTTCGACTTTGCAACTAATATTATACACCCAAAGATCATTTATTTTTCTTTTATGCGTGATTTTATATCTTAAATATTGACTTTCAATGAAAATTGCTAATAATTCAAATATATTCACAAGAAAATTAAAAATATATGCAAATATAAGTGGTTCCGCTAATGCCATATATATAATATATAAATATATATATATATATATATATATATATATATATATATATATATATATATATATATATATATATATATATATATATATATATATATATATATATATATATATATATATATATACACCTACCTTGCGACCTGGGGAGACCATGCTTATAAATAATAGATGGGTAGATGGGGAGACCAAATGTATATCCTTTCTCTTCCGCATTTTATCTTTTGTTATCGCATAGATATCTTAATTAATATTATTATTAGTATCTGTTATAATTGTTTTGAAAAAAACACAACAATAACGAATAAACAAAAATTCGAGGTCTCCTTTATTCGACCAACTGCCAGAAACACACCCACTAAAAGAGACCGTCTCCTTAATTTTGTATATGAACCCGGTTCTCCAAATGATCACTTCTAGCAGAGTCAGTGGACTCGCTAAATCTCTTTTTTTTAAATTTTGTAATTTAATGATTTACTGGCACTTAATACAAGTTTTAGAGGGGAGTTATTCGGAATAAAAACAATTTCACAGTTTTCGTCTATTTCCGCGAGAGATGTGGTTACAAACTTCAGGTAATTTGTTTGTATTGTTTACATCTACCCGCCAGAGACGAAGAGAAGTAACTAATGAAAATAACTTGTAAGAAAGGAGTTAAAGCAAATAACAAAATATTTGAAACTATTACATGCAGCCTGAAGACTACTTGACATATTACTGTCGTGCAAAGTAAGCTCTTATCTTATGTTTTAGCACAAAACCTATATTATCCCCCATTTCTTTACAGTTACCAATAGTAAAACTAGTCCCAGTGGACCCTTTCTATTCTTGACAACAAGTTCACGTCACAACCTTGCATCTACGAATAAGAATTAACATTTTCGTCACGTGATCAAAAAGTGCCAGTGCTTGCGTGGGGGCAAAACGCAGTTTCTCGTTGTTTGAATACCAAATATAACAGTATTTTTCTTGTTGTAGGCCGATTGCATACATTTTGGCCTATTTGTCACATGCTAGAAAGCTAGCTCTTTGTATAATTTTTACCGTTTAGAAAAGTTTTACTACTTAGCTTAAATATCGAAGAATTTGTATTGGTATAAAACTGCTATAAACTCCAAATATCGCTCATTATGCCCCCAGTTACTCACAAGCCAAATCACACTTAGGGTGCTCCTAATAAAAATGTGCAAAGTTCTGCGTTTCGAATAAAAGTAACCGGGTAGAAAATGAAAGAAATGATAGAGAGATTTCACCTAAATGTCAAATTTTCCTTGCACCAAAGAGCAGTCAGGTTTTTAACAACTTCTGTGCTATTTAAAAATGTATTATAAGTTTCAATTTCTTTTATGTTTCGAGTATAAGCTGTTTTTGCGATATTTCTTCCATATTTCTCTGTCGTTTCTTTCATTTTTTTGGTTCCATCGCAGTCGAAAATCAAATTTCTTTCGCAAATTATTCGAAACACCCAAAGTGTGACTTGGCTCATTGCATGAAGGTGTCTGCGAGATGACTTGATCAATCTTCCTAGGACAGAAATGGTCACAGTTCCTGTAATAAGCCAGTTCTCATTTTCGGTGGAGGTGTTGTTTCGGATGCAAATATTTTTGGGATAAATTATAAAGAAATGATAAGGAAAAAACATCAAGTTTCTAATTTTCTTTCAACATGCACGCTTTCAAATTTATGAAGCCATCACATGATCTTTTAAAGCTATTTTACATATTATTCAGTCCCTTTAATAACCAACATGTGAATATGTTTCTGGCAAAATGGAATTTTGTTGATTTTTTTTTCGTTTTGTTTTCTATCATTTGTTTATATCCTTACCCCACCTGAATTCAGCCGAAACGTAAAAACTTTTCTGAAAAAGTCAAAGTGCGAATTGGCTTATTGTAGAGCCATAAGCCAATTCGCACTTTTGGATCTTTCCGGTGAAGGTGTTGTTTTGACTGCAAATGTTGGGAGAAAAATTATAAAGAAATGATAAGGGACAATATCAAAATTCTAATTTTCTTTCAACATGCACACTTTCAAATTTATGAAGCCATCACATGATCTTTTAAAAGCTATTTTACATATTATTCAGTCCCTTTAATAACCAACATGTGAATATGTTTCTGGCAAAATGGAATTTTGTTGATTTTGCCGTTTTTTCTATCATTTCTTTATATCCTTATCCCAATTAATTCAGTCGAAACGCAAAAACGTTTCGGCAAAAGACAAAGTGCGAATTGACTTATTGTTGCTGTGGGAGATAATGGGAGATTTTATATCCTGATCCCAAGAAAACATTTTTCGCAGTACAAAATTGTTGTTTAACCATAGAAACTGTGCGTTGTATTTATAATTGGGTCATTTGTGTGATGCACTCTTTCTAAAATAACGCCAGTGGTCTGAGTCATGCGCCGAGATTAGCAAAACTGACATCAATGACACGGTCTATTATAGGAACTATCGCTCTTGCTGTCATAGGAAGACCGCAAGAGTCATCTAGGACTAAGTTAAAACCAATAATCATGGCACCAAATTGTCCGTAATTACACTGACACAATTCGGATATTGGCAATAATTATTGTTTCGGGACAGGCCGTAACCATAGCCAACCTGGTATATTCACCCGTAAACCAGTGGCGGCATTCGCGAAAGTGTAAGTTTAAACTTAGAGTCAATCTAAGTGCAAAAATGTAAGAGTTAACTTTCCCGTTGGTTTAACTTAGCGGTATTCACAAAATGTTAGTTTAAGCTTCCACTCAAGTATCAGTTCAAAATTCTAAGTTTACTTCGGACTACACTTAGATTTCTAAGTTCAATCCCACGCGATATTTAAATACCTGGAGTGCTTTGTTTACCTTGGCAACAATCAATTTATTGAGATTAAATGAAGAATATGAAAGGGTTTTTATGAGGGAAAGTGTTTCGAGATAGGAGTAATCCGTTTGAAGTTTACAATGACGGTGAACTTTTAACTCGATATGGATTTTCAAGAGAAGATATTCATTTTTTGGTGGAAAATCTCGAAAATTTGGAGTATGAAACAAGAAGAAGCTTTAACGCTCCGAAACATCTAAAAGCCTCCGATATTTACATTGACAACCAGTTTATACGATTACGATTAGTCGCACTCTTTATGAAAATTTTGCAATATTGACTTAGAATGTAAGTTGATAAACTTACGCGATGAATATGGCATAAGTAAGTAAACTTACGTAAGTTTAATCTTGAGATCTAAGTTTAATATCTAAGTAAATAAACTCAGATGTTCGTGAATACGGCCACAGATACAAGAGAATGTAACTGTCGTCAACTGTACCTCACGACCGCCACTCCCGAAAAGTTAATTTCATCCCGTATCAAAACATCTATTTTACAAAATAAAACATTTCCTTAAGTGTTTATTCAAACACTTATTAACACAGAATAAGAACAAGGACAGAGATGAGAATTTTTCTTTGCATGTATGCTTTTTTGGGTTCGACTGCCACAGGTTGCTTGCCTAACAATTTTTATGCAATGAACTGGCAATCTCCGGGCGAAGCACAGCAAGACAAGTATCGAACTATGCCACAACAGCATGTGAACCTGGTTTTTGAGACAGGCTGTCATACCATATTGAACAGTGATGGTTCATTTTTCCGTTTCTGATATTTTTCCGAGATACTACCCCAGATGACCCCTCAAGGCCACCGGATGTTTACACATGAAACGATATAGTATATTATGAATGTATATCACCTACGGCCGCATTGAAGGCCAGACTTGGAAATCTTAATTTCGAAGTAACTACAATTTGCCATCCTTTTTGGGAGGGAGGGAAATGTGGGAGCTTTAATATATTTTCTGCACCCAAGGAACGGGGAAGGGGAGAAGGGGAAAATAAATACAAACAAGCATTTTTTTTGGCTTTTCAATCTTTATTGAGTAAACATCAAGTTGATGCCATATAGCTTATTTAAATCGTTTTCCGCCCAAGCATCACATAACAAATAACAAAATGTAAGGGCACATACACAGGACAACAATGGGAGATCCATCGCGTCATTTCATTTCTCAATGTAAATTTACTTTGAGATTACTACACGACTATTTCTTTGAAGAACTACTAAAAAATGACAAACTTTATTGTATCAAAATAATTTTTTTTTAAATCTTTACATTTTTAGAACTAAAATCGCGTTTTGTTGTTTTTGTTTTATTTCTATTATTACTTTTTCTTTTACTACCAGTAAGTTAGTGTAACTGAGATAATAGTAAAGGATTTTAAATTTTTATTTTACAGACAGCATTCATGAAAATAGTAAATAGAGGGACCAAGTGTGCATCATATATAATAATCAATTATATATAACCCAAAAATACATTTTGGGAGACCATGCTTTGGTCTCCCTATTTACTATTTTTTATCTATGGTCTCTCTAAGTGACACCTTTAGTGTCTTTTAGCATATACAAAAGGTCTCCCTATGTTGGCATATTCTGTGTGCATATATTATCAAATGTGTGCATATATTATCATATGATATTTTAAGTGTCATTGTAGGTTCAACTCCTACAGGGTGCACGCATAACGATTTCTTATGCGGAGTTACTGCGCTCTCCGGTGGTGGCACACCAAACTTTAGTAATATTGTAAATAGGGGGACCAAATGCGCATCATATATAATAATCAATGACATATAACCCAAAAATACAACTTTGGGAGACCATACCTTGGTCTCCCTATATACTATTTTTTATCTATGGTCTCTCTAAGTGACACCTTTAGTGTCTTTTAACATGTTCAAAAGGTCTTCCATTGTTGGCTTATTCTGTGTGCATATATTATCAAATGTGTGTATATATTATAAACTTTTTTGTTAGTGTCATTGTAGGATCAACTCCTTCGGGGTGCAGGCATAATGATTTTTTATGCGCAGTTACTGCGCTCTCCGGTGGTGGCACCTCAAACTTTAGTAATATAGTGATAAAATATATGACTATCCCATCAATACCCCTCACTCCTCAATAAAACATTTGAGCCGCTAGATCGCTTTCTCAACATATCTTCTAGCACTGGCTATTGTTTCACTTCCTGCACCTCCGTCGCAATCATTTGTTTATTTCGCTTTGCTGGAGGGGGCGCTCTGCTCAGCTCTCAAGTAGTTCTTCTTTAATAAGCACGCCCGATCTGCCCACCATTGATCTGATGCATCCGCATAATGTAGTATTTTAATAAAGAATGCAGAAAACACCTGTTTTGTTCACGCACTCTTCTCAGTATTTTGTCACTTCAGATACCTTCGAAAAATGCAGCAGTTTGAATGGAGGCTTCTTCCACATTGGGTACACAGTTGGTGTGCATTGAAGATGCCCAAGTCGCACTTGTCGCAGACATCGGTATTTTCTGGCGTTTCTAGTCTGGCAATGACGCCATCATTTGCTTTCTTGTGCTTAAGGAAGAAGCCATCACTGAAATTACGAAATATGCTCATTTAAATCTCTTATATATCAATTCATGTACTTCATTATCGTACCGCTTTTAAAGTAATTCTAAAACAAATGAAAACACAATACCATACATCTCTATATGCTTCAAAAATAAAATATTACATGACAAACCACGTCAAGTCCATATCCTTCGTCACAATTGAAATTCCTATTAGGTATACTGAAATAAGGTCTCGTGTCAATCATTAATTCTAACATTTTGAACACTTTAACCTTGACAAAGATATAATATCCCACACCTGTTAACAACATTCAATACTAGCACAAGCAAATGGGAAAGTACATCTGTAGCTTCTCCTGAGGACATGACACCATCTATTGAAGCTTTCTTGTCACTTGTATTCTGCGGAGTCTGGTTTTTATTCTTGTAAATCCTCGGGTCGCGTATATGCCAGGTTCGACAGGTTATCCTGCAAAAAATATATCCAATAAACGTTCGATAATTTTCAACATATTAAATGAAGCGAGTGACAACCTTTTAATCAGTACGAGTACTATTTCTCCTACATTTGAGTGGGCCACAGCGTCATATCTGTAACATGTAGGGAAATTTACTAATATCAACAATAACAAAAACATATGCTCTGTAGTTCCAATCTTCTAGTTAATGGATATGGGCAATATCAATTTGGAATATTATGAAAAACAAGTTGCTGATAGTGCACCGTGAACGAAAATTGGCATGCAGCAACTGAAGTTGGCTTTTGGCCTATCTGGGTCACATTCACTTCTTTTCTTCCTCTCATGGATTCTTCCTCACCCCGAGGATTTTAAAAAGTATGAAAGTACGAATTGGTTTATTCAAAACTTTTGTGCTCTATGTTATAACTCAAGTATTAGTACTAGTCAGTCACCAGGTTCTACGACATCTAAACCCTGCCAGGGATCAGTATTTCCATGAATAAAAACTTTAATATCTATCGCCGAATCGCAATTTTATTTACCTTCTAAAGTTGATAAAGGAGCAATCCGCATTTGAACGTGGCTCCTTGCAATTGGCACATCGCTGCAACACTTTCAACATCATGGCAATCCTGGCTTTGTACCTAGGAGATTATAACAATATGCGGCAGAAAATGACATACTTTCAGTCAATGGCAAAGCTTGGGCTAACAACACAGGTTCTTCCAGGCTTTTCCGGCAAAAAAGAACGAAATATATTGCTGTTTTTCTGTTTATCTGCCGTTTCAGCACAAGTTTTTTTATAGGTTTCAGATTTGCAATTTTCGCAATATTGAAGGTGTGACATCTCACGGCGTTACTAGACCGCACACGCGCCAAGGATCCTAGACGACTGAACTTCTAATGTAATTGTTAAATTCCTCAACGTGCTCTGAAGCTGGGCTATGTTTTTGGAATACGCCACTGGAAAACGCTATTCCAATCTGCTGTTGTGGTCGCAATAAAACTACCAGTAACCTAGGACCGTTCGCCACTTTTCAATGGTTTTAGCGCAATAACTCTCATCTTTTGGACGCGATCCGGAGATGCTGTTATATGTAGCAAATTCAGAATTTTACACAAGTTTTGTGAAGTAAAATGTCATGATTTACGAAAATGCAAGGCCGGTGTATTTTTTTGGGCATGATTTTCCAGCTGTAACTCGCCACTTTATTCTATCATCCCGAAATATAAATTTTAAGTGCAAACTGTAAGACTATCAACTCGCTTTTCAAAATGACTGCTAAGAGCTATAATGGTTACACATGAACACAAATCTTACTTGACATGCGTATACTGACGGTTTACTTATAGCAGCTCTGTATTTTGCATTCGAGAACCGCGCATAACAGTAGTATGAAAAGAGGGGTTTCACGCCACTTTGTGACGTCATACTGTCTGGAAGTGACGTCATCATGTCTGGACCGGAAGTGTTGTCTGGAGCGGAAGTGGTGTCTGGAGCGGAAGTGTTGTCTGGAGCGGAAGTGTTGTCTGGAGCGGAAGTGACGATAAGCGTTAGGATAAGCGCGGCCATGCATGAGGTTATAATGACGTCATGATGACGTCATACTGTCTGGAGCGAAAGTCTGGAGCGAAAGTCTGGAGCGAAAGTTGCTTGATAGTGTTGGCCGAGTCAATCATCATGAAGCCAACGCACTCCACCTGTCAATCAGTGTAACCATGGCAACCCTAAAAAGTGATGACCTCCCCCCCCCCCCTCGAAATTGTGATTTTGGCATATTTATCCGTTTCAGACGATTCTGAACATTTTTCATTTTTTCGGTCGACCGACCCCCCCCCCCTCCCCTCGAAATTGTGATTTTTGCATATTTATCCGTTTCAGACGATTCTGAACATTTTTCATTTTGTGGGTCGACCGACCCCCCCCCCCGAAATTGTGATTTTTGCATATTTATCCGTTTCAGACGATTCTGAACATTTTTCATTTTTTGGGTCGACCGACCCCCCCCCCCCCCCCCCCCCGAAATTGTGATTTTTGCATATTTATCCGTTTCAGACGATTCTGAACATTTTTCATTTTTTGGGTCGACCGACCCCCCCCCCCCTCGAAATTGTGATTTTTGCATATTTATCCGTTTCAGACGATTCTGAACATTTTTCATTTTTTTGGGTCGACCGACCCCCCAAACCCCCCCCCCCCTCGAAATTGTGATTTTTGCATATTTATCCGTTTCAGACGATTCTGAACATTTTTCATTTTTTTCGACCGACCCCCCCCCCCCCCCTCGAAATTATGATTTTTGCATATTTATCCGTTTCAGACGATTCTGAACTCAGCAGTACAACTGTAAGTGAGACATTCATATACATAAGTAAAATTCTGCTGAGTCAGCAATTTTTGAACAAAGTTACACACCATATTTTGATTACATGGAAGTAATATAAAAGCATGAGTGAAACATGTCAACTAGTCAACTAGTAATACATTGTGTGACGAGAAAAGACTTCACAATGTCAGCATTACTTCTTGACAGATGTATGACTATGGACGACGTCTTCAAAGTGAATTATACTAACTATGTGTTTTCAAAGCTTCCTACTTTTGAATGGGATTGGATGCAGCAAGTGAAGAATTTACATCTGCATTGGGAAGCTGTCGGAAAGACTATTCCAAGTGATTTCATCGACTCGTTTCTACGTGACTGTGAAGATCTACATATACTATCAACTTATAACATTGATTTAACATTTATCATATCAACTTACGACATTGATTCAGCATTTATCAACGCGAATACAATTTGGGCAGAGGAGCTCATGTTAGTTGTAGCTGCAAGAATCATTTTACTTTATGATGATGATGTTCCAAATAATGTATCAGACCTTGTTCGATTCAACCATGGACGAGTTGAAGTGAATTCAAACGTTTGCAAGAAGTTTGAAAAGCTTGACTCAGCAACCAGTTGGGTATAAAAGGGAGTGAACTCAGCAGAGTGGAGTCATTTCTCAGCAGACAGTTGGAGGGAGTGTATCTTCATTACATTGTTGCAGCCATGGAGAACAAGACAAGCAACGCAACGCAGCGCAGCAGCAGCTTTAAAATTAGTGCTAACTTAACCATTACTGTGGAGTATGGAGAATATGGGCCATTTCTACGCATCACACGTGGAGAGAGATGGTGTGCTTATTCACCATCTTTGTGGAAGATTGTGTGCCAGAGCTTGAAAAATTTACGCAACATTGGCTTCAAACTATACTTAACGCAAACGAAGTGGCTTGAAGTCATTTCATACTTGGATATGCGTTATGTGAGTTTTGTGCGCACGTCACGGTTTGAAGGGAAAGAATACACACATCACATCAACATGAATGATGGTGAATGGGAGACACTGCTTCAGGAGATGGACAACATCAACTCAGCCCTATCACCATGTGAGGAATGTCATGACAAGAAAACAATCATCAAGCTGCAAAAGGATGGTCGGATGAAGGTGTCAAAGCTATCCAAGAAAAGGCTGACTGAAGTTCAGTTGGAGAACATGAACGTGCAAAATCAACTTGGACTTACCTGTGACTATTGCGGTGCTTGTGGATATGTGGAAGATTATCATTGCCACTGCCACATGTATAATTGCAAGTTGTGTGAACCAAACAACTTCTGCGGCAAGTGTGGAGTACTTAAAGTCAGTGAAGCAAAGTAAAAAGCTCACAAGACACACTGAATCAAGATGGATGCATGTTTTAAAAATGCTTATACTGACTTGATGATTGCTAAACTTGCTTGCTATGGCACTCCAGACTATCAACTTTATCATTTGGATGCTTTTTGGGATGTTGTACATCATAGTCTTGATGTGATTGAACTGCATTCAAGATTTCTTGGAGAATGTTATAAAATTGGAATAGAAGAAGATCCTGACTTTGACTTTGATTCTGCACTTTATTCTGCTCGTACTGATGTTGAAGTATATTTCACCGTAGTGGATCATTTGAGAGATTGTTGTAAAGAAGAAGAGGAAACCGAGCAGCTTTATCAGGTAAGAGAACCTTTTAATCATGTTTATGACAACATAGTGAATTGATAACAATGTTTTTCTTACTAGCAAATTTAGTTTTATGTGAGTGGTTTCAACGTAAACAAAGAAAGAACATGATAGAAGAGGCAGCAACTATATTAAAAGATATATTATTACAGGAAGAAACCGATATGTCAGAATAAAGAAGCAAAGTCAACATGGAGAATCTTGTACTATTCAGCGGTCATAAGGACGTTCTTTCAAACATGTTTCCAACACGACTTGAACAGTATGGACATGTGTTCAACTCAAGTGAAGCGTTGTATCAATATGAGAAAGCAGTGTTTCATCACCGTCAAGATATTGCTTCAGCCATTGTGTCATCCAGAAATGGATATGAAGCAAAACGTATTGCTAAAGTGATAAAGCCATGTCCGTTATGGCATACAGTGAAGAGAAGCAAAATGCAAGATGTTTTACAAGTCAAATGGAATCAGTGTGTATTGTTTCGCAACAAGTTGAAAGAATGTAAAGACAAAACTTTAGTTGAAGCAACGTATGATCATTGGTGGGGAGCTGGTGTGAAACAAGTGTCATCTGGATATCCTGGTCAGAATATTATGGGAAAGTTGTTAGAACTGTTGTGTGAGACTTGATGTGCAGACGTGTGAACATGGAGAAGTGTGTTAAGTGAACAGCAACTGGAAAAAAACTTGCTGAACTTGACAGACTTGTATTGCCGGAGCAGCATAACCTGACAGACTTGTGCTACATTGCCGGAGCAGCATAACTTGCTAAACCTGACAGACTTGTGCTGCAAGACTCACAAGACTGCATAATGGCGGACATGACACTGAGACAATATATTGTGCAAAAAGCTTATTGTCAAGAAATGTTATCCGCTGTAAAAAAGTTTGCCTATTTAGTCTGTCCTGCTTGTCAACAGGAAGAGTGTTCAGAACATACTTGTCATACTGCATGTGTTTATACATATTGGAATGAAGCTAAATATTACATTCATTTAGATAAAGTGTTAGATAATGCAAATCAACGTTGTGAGAAATATGGTGTAGATGCTATTACATTGGATGAACTCAGTCATTGGTTAATGTTCATTGAAGACCAATGGTCTCCAGTGATTCATACCATTGTATCTATACTTGATTTGTAAATACATGTTAGTTATAAATACATGTTAGTTATAAATACATGTTAGTTAAGTTACTATGTTAGTTAAGTGATGTTGGTTGAGTTATAAAATAAAAGCTGTTCTGTTGAGAAGGTGGTTTTCATTCGGTGTGACCATGTCGACGTGGAAAGACTACTTGACCAATATTTACTTCAAACCTGGACAGCCTGGAGCATTTGCTGGTCCTTACAAACTGTATCACATCTTACGAAAACATAATCAACCAGTCACACATTCACAAGTGAAGAAATGGCTACAGGATCAAGATGCTTTCAGTTTACTCCAACCTGTCAAATACAGGTTCAAAAGACAACGTGTGATTACACGTGGCATTGATGATATGTGGGATATTGATTTGGCTGATATGGGAAACATAGCTCCCTATAATGATGACATACGCTTTTTACTCATTGTCATTGATGTGTTTTCCAAATATGTCTGGGTACAGCCAATACCTAATAAATCACATACTAGCGTCATACAAGCTTTCCAAAAGATTTTTCATGACACACGACGAAGACCGCGAACTCTAAGGTCTGATAAAGGAACAGAATTTAAAAACAGATGGGTTAAAGCATTTTTGAAGAAAGAAGGCATTCATGCTTATACCACAAAGAATGAAACAAAAGCCAACTTTGCTGAAAGAGTCATTCGTACTCTGAAGGGAATGATGTATCGGTATTTTCTACATAATCAAACTTACCGTTACTTAGACATTCTTCCAGACTTGGTGTACAATTACAACCATAGACCTCATGGTTCTCTTCCTAATAAATATGCTCCAGCCGAGATTCGTAAAGACAACGAATCAAAAGTGTGGAAGTATATGTATGTTGACAAACTGAAATTGAAACCGAAGAGGAAGAAGAAGTATAAATTTAACATTGGCGATCATGTTCGTATTTCCCACATTAAATATGTGTTTCAACGCGATTATCACATCAAATGGACGCAAGAAGTCTTCATTGTCACACATCGTTGTAAGAAGCAAGGAATACATTTGTATCGTGTGAAAGACTTTTTAGACGAAGATATTGATGGCCATTTCTATGAAGAAGAACTGCAGAAAGTGACCAAAGATATTGAATCTGTGTATAGAATTGAAAAAGTCTTGAAAACACGTAAAAGACGAGGTGTTAAAGAATTATTTGTCAAGTGGTTAGGTTGGCCAAACAAGTTTAACAGTTGGGTGAAAGAAACAGACATTCAACAATGAAGCATCCATTTACATGTTTGGTCTCTGGACCTACAGGCAGTGGCAAAACGTCTCTGGTGAAGGAAATTCTAGAACAAAAATTGATTCAACCCTCTCCGAAAAACATTTTATGGCTCTATGCAGCAGATCAGCCTTTGTACAAGGGAATGAAAGGCGTGGAATTTTACCAAGGCATTCCAGATGACATTGAAGAGCGTTTTAACCCGAAGAAACCAAACTTACTTATCATTGATGACTTAATGACCAAATGTCATAGTGATGAGCGTATGACACGTCTCTTTAGTGTTAGCAGCAGTCATCAAAATCTTAGCATTATTTTTATTGTGCATAATTTATTCCATCATGGGAAAGAGATGCGAAATATTAGTTTGAATACACATTATATCATTCTGTTTAAAAATCCGAGAGACAGTCAACAAATTAGTACATTGGCGCGGCAAATGTATCCTGGAAGATCTCAATTTCTCATAGAAGCCTATCAAGATGCTACTAGCAAACCTCATGGTTATTTATTCATTGATTTAAAACCAAAGACAAATGATCAACTACGTATTCGTACAGGCATTTTACCAAAAGATACACATTATGTCTATATTGATAAAGCAGTGTATGAACAAGAACCAAGTCATTTGACCATTCGCAGTCAAGATGTCTAAACGTATTCGAGCGAACCAGCCGTTTCTTCATTTGCTTGCACGCAGTGGGCCTAAACGACGTAAATCCTTGCTACAGCAAGCTACAAAGGAGGAATTAACAAGCTTGTTTGAAATTTGTTTGAATATATTGCAAGGACATTTACCCTTAAGCTCAAAACGGTTTAAGGAATTTAAACGTGAACGTCATACGCTTCGTACTCTAGCAGATAAGAAGATATCCCTTCGACGAAAAAAGAAGTTGATTAATCAGAAAGGAGGATTCATTGGAGTTATTGCTAGATTGGCATTGCCCTTGTTAGCCAAACTACTGCTAAAATGAAACATACGATGAAAATGGTCCTCATTCCTGAATATGAATATAAAATGTTGCTAGAAAAGAAAAATGATATCAAAACGAAAGTGAATAAACTTTTACGTGGGAAACGAACACGTGAAAAGGCTATAGAAATGTCTCAACTTCTTGGTCGTCATTTACGAACAAGTCAGTCTAGGCAGCAAAAGCCCTCATCATCATCATCATCACCACCTGAAAAGCCAGAAAAATTATTTTTAAGTCATTTTCAACCTATCTATCATGGAAAAGTAACACAACTTTTAGCCGAACTGAAGAAACATGGTGTTAAATGGACAGAGAAGAATGAACTTGTGTTGAAAACGGGCGATATTATCACAAATTCCAACATGGTTGATTTGATGAAAGAAGCATTGGTGGCGACAAGAAGAAAAGAACGAGTCAAACCATATGGCTGGCATCCATTTATCCAGGAAATTGTAGATGCTAATATTCCAAAAACAATGTTTAGTAAAAAGACCACTCGTGACGACATTACAACAGAAATGAAACAACGTCAACAAAGACAGTTTCCTGAAGGATGGGAAAATTTTTAACATGGCTGAAAGAGTTATGTTGTTGTTGCCAAGAAGATAAACCAACTATTCCTGTAAAAATAAGATGTACAAGCGCGTGTTGTGAAGGAGAAATAAAAGACCATGTGAATGAGGATGAGATTTGGCATACTTGGTCGAATGGCGCGCGCTATCGTGAGGTATATAGGCAACGTCAACGCACCTATACCATTTAGTTCCCATCATGGAGTCGACAAGCTTTTACATCACTTTGCCTAGCAATGCGAGTATGACCTATTATCCCAACAACAAGGCTTCGAATTATCAAATTCGTATGCCTCGAACCATCTATCTGAATGGAAAATATGAAGTGGCTTTAGCTGAAATTCAATATCCACATACATGGACAACGATGAGACAGGGCATGGACTACTCTATTCAGTATCGACAAAAACTATTCGATGATCCTATTCTTAGCACTCTCGATATTCCTTATGGGTACTATAGAACCATACAAGAACTATGTGAGGCAGTCAATGAAGAAGCGACTAATGCTCTGAAACTTACAGAAGCTATTCGGCTAAAGTATGATAAAATTAGACGACGTGTGTTTCTATTTCTCGATTATGGTTATGAAGTGTCTTTTTCCGCTGGATTAGCTGAGATTTTAGGATTTATCCCAGATCACTGGTATACTGAAACATGTATAGCTGACCATAAAGCGGATGTGAAACAGGGGTTTTATACACTGTATGTGTATTGTAGCATTTGTGAACCACAAGTTGTTGGTGATTATTATGTTCCGTTACTACGTTCTGTTGGCATACAAGGCCATGATGGCGATATTATCATGAAAACGTATGGCGAACCGCATTATGTTCCTGTAAACACATCCAAATTTGACATGATAGAAATGAATATTAAGGACGACACAGGCCATAATGTTCCATTTCAAACTGGAAAGGTGATCTGTAAACTTCATTTTCGACCAAAAGCAATATGAAAGCTTATACACACGATCCGTCTGCATATCGCAACCATTTTCTTCGTCAAGTGGGCGGGGAATTACCAGGATTCAAAGGAGCGCGAATCCAATATGGCGATGGTATTGGTTCAATACTGGGATCATTGGCTCGCAAAGCTATTCCACTACTTAAGGCTGGGGCTAAGATCGTTGCGCCACATCTTAAGAAGGCTGCAAAGAATGTCGCGAAAGATGTGACGGGCCGAGTAGCAGAACGTGTGTTTGGTGAACAAAAGCGTGTGCAACCAACGAAACGTGCCAGAAGACGAAAAACAGCCAGACGGATAACATCAAAATATCGCAAAGATATCTTTTGAAATCATGTCTCTCATTCATAATCATTCGTGTGAATGTAGTCTTTCTCCATTGGAATGGTTTCACGTACCACCGACGCAAACTGCTGTAGAGAAAAGTTATAATGTTGACTATCAACCACTGACTACCATTAGAGAAGGCGCTCCAATAGAATTCTACATTCCTGCGAGTACAGAAGAATATCTAGATTTAAAGAACAGCAAACTTCATATTGTATGTCGCATTCTAAAGGCTGATGGAACAGCGTGTGGCGCAGATGATAATGTCTCTTGCATCAATGATGTGTTTAATGGGTTATGGTCTAATATTGAATTGTTTCTGAATGATCGTTTGGTTTCGCATAGCAACAATACTCATGGTTATACCAGCATTATCTCTCATCTCATCCATGACTCGGAAGAAAGTCTGCATTCTGAGCGCTCTATGCGTCTCATGTACAAGGATACTGCTGGGTCAATGAATAGTCATGAGGTGAAAAAACCTAATCATGAACAATATGTATCCGGGTTTCATGTCAATGCTGACGGTGGTGACTTGGCTGAGCAAGGCAATAATGGTTTACATCATCGTTATTTGCATACTCGTCTTAGTCGTGATGTTATGCTCACAGGTGGTTTAAGGATAGATTTGTTTGAGCAGGATCGTTATCTTCCGAATGGCATCAGTTTGAAATTGCGTTTCCATAGACAAAAAGATGACTATGTATTGATGGCTGCAAATAATACCTATAAGGTAGAAGTGAAAGAGGCATTTTTAACCATTCGCAAAGTGAGGGTGAGTCCAGGTATTCAGTTAGGACATACAGATGCATTGATGAAAAGTCCTGCCAAGATCATCATCACTAGAAAAGAATGTAAAGTCTTGGCTATTCCAGCAGGATTTCAGTCTTTTGTGAAAGATAACATCTTTTTGGGTCAATTACCAAATCGTATTGTCATTGGTCTGGTTCATAATGAAGCTTTTGGTGGATCAGTATTGAGGAATCCATACAATTTTGATCATTTTAATCTGGACTCTATGCAACTGTACACGGATGGTGAACCAGTTCTATCCAAACCTCTCAAGCTTGACATTACACAGAACAAATACCTGAACGCTTTTGAAACGCTTTACAAATCGTTTGATCGGTTGAATGGTGAGAAAAGTTCCATTATAAAACGGGAAGATTGGCCTAGAGGTTATGCTTTATTTTCGTTTGACTTAACACCGGATTATGATGGTGATGATCATTTCCCCCTGATCAAGCATGGGAATTTGCGGCTAGAAATGAACTTTGCTACGGCTTTGCAACCTACCATCAATGTCATTGTCTATGCTGAATTTGACAACATTATTGAGATCAGTGCAAATCGCAGCATCCAATTCGACTACCAGTCATGAACACGAAGCAGATTGATGCCATATTGAGTCATGATGTCATGACCAAAGCCTTGTTTCAAGGCGTGTTTGCCATGGACCAGTTACCGTCTTTACAACGCGGTGCCTATGTGATCAACACAGACGATCAAGATGAACCAGGAGAACATTGGGTGGCAGTGTATTATGATAAAGACCCTGCAGAATATTTTGACTCTTATGGACTGTTCCCTCTCGATGATCGTTTAGATATGTTTTTAAGAAATGACTATATGTATAATTCTATCTCATTACAAACGCCAATATCATCGTCATGTGGTTTTTATTGTGTATATTATATATTACATAGAGCTCGAGGTCAGAGTATGTTTGATATTGTGAATATATTAAAAAGAAAGGATGGCGATTTTATTGTAAAGGATTTTGTATATAGACATTATAAACCACTGTTTTATTAATGTTGTTGTTATATTAGTTAAGTTGTAGTTAAGTTGTTGTTGTTGTTATATTAGTTAAGTTGTTGTTGTTAAATAAAACAAACCAAGTTTTCAAACAACTGTCTTGTTTATTGTGTTCTATTTACAAAGTTTACAAACACTATTTACAAACTCTTAACTACAAACGCTATTTACACTATTTACAAATTCTTAACTACAAATTCTATTTACACTATTTACAAATTCTATTTACACTATTTACAAACTTTTATTTACAAAGTCTATTTACACTATTTACAAATTCTTAACTACAAAGTCTATTTACACTATTTACAAATTCTTAACTACAAAGTCTATTTACACTATTTACAAACTTTTATTTACACTATTTACAAAGTTTACAAAGTCTATTTACAAACTCTTAACTACAAAGTCTATTTACAATCACATTCATTTTTCAATACATTCATCAATGCATGCCATTCATTAGAATCTAAATTGATATAGGTATCATAGACATTACATCCGTGTTTGTAAATGCTATGAAAGCTCACATAACGCACATCACCAAACTTTATCACTTTCACAGTTACATGTTCAGACAGTTTCAGTTCATATCCTTCTTCTAAGTCTATCACGCGCATAGGTTGTGGCAGCTCAATGGATTTGGTACCCCGCATAAGTTGTATTCCATGCTCTTTGAATTCAAGCGTCAGGTTCTTTCCAATCCAATGCTTGCAACAGCGCGTTCCATTCCACGGTGCTGAGGGTGATGATGTCGCAGTCTTCTGTAAGCTCGTCATATTGGCGAAATTGTACAAACACGTCTAGACCGTTCTCAGTCACACGCACTTCTAATTCATTTGAGACTGCTAGGAGAAAGCCGGGTATTCTCAACTTGTCTAGATGATCCTTCAACACGGATTGGTCATCAAGCGATAGGACGAGATACTGTCCAAAATGTCGTAGCACAATATCATCACATAAGTTTCTCATGTATGAGAATCCATATGTTATGGGTTCATAATCCAACACATAGTCGTCTTCCATCTCGTCCATGTATTTTATACTCGGATGATGTCGAACAGTGGATGCTGTATCGCTTCCAGGAATCGTAAGACTGCGCGCCAGTTCTTGATATCAAAGAGGATCAAATCTGTATATGGTGTATCTGGCACAACTCCCTTATAATCCTTTGGATAATCCTGTAAAAGATTTCTACAGAATGTCACACGTATGTTAGAATCATATTCAGCTACCGTCACTTCCACTTTATTTTCAAGTCTACGTTTAAACCCAGGTTCAAGTGGTATGTTTTTAAAGTCTTTCCACACTTCAGGTTTAAACCGATGATAACTTGTCTTAGAATCTAGTATCACTTCATTCCTCTCATTGACAGTAAGGTAAACACCACCGTTCAGCATGAGTGCATTCATGATTGTTACCTTGTTATGACTTGTCGTCTTGTCTACGAAGCCTTTTATCCACTTCTTTCACCTGCTTCTTCAGCATTTTCCATTCAGGTATGGTCAGCAAAATTCCCTTTTTCGTTGGACGATTTTTTCCAGTCCCCTCATCTCTGAGGTATTTGCGAATGTTTACCACACCTTCATTACTTTGTTTCATAATCTTGATATACTTTCCATTGCCTAGAGAAAGCATTCCATCCCACGACTGTGGTGTTGGTGCCGTCGCCGTCGCCGTCTCCACTTTTAATTTCTTGATGGTAGTATCAGGATGTTTCACATTCATGTCTTTCACCGTATCAGCAAGAGTATCCATATCCGTTGTTGCAGATCTTTTCATGTTGACGCTTCAGTGTTCACACCTCAACTGACTCTAAAGTTGAAGTGTCTCCCCCTTATATACTGTAATGCCCATGCGCCAAAGTGGAATAGCCATCACTCATCACATATCGCTTGTCATCAAAGGGAGAGAGAGCCACTTTCCTCAACTTCTCCGAGAAAATCTGGTGGTCATGACTTCGTATGATGTGCCCTGTAGTCATCGTTTGCGTTTGGTTGAACAAACTGTCTCTATACTGCTGATGTTTCATCCGTCTTTGACACGCGCGAGTGATGCCTTTGGCCGTACGTTTTTCTTTCCCACCATATATCATACTATACATTTTCGGCCGAAGTCCAACAAACTCTTCAATGGGAATGCCCGCCGTCTCATCTTTCATTTTCCCAAGCACTTTCTTGTTCACGTTGGAATGTAGGAAATGATCTGGGGGATAGTCACTTGTGTCGAACAAGTCGGCATCTTCCTGCATGTCTTTGTAGATATCTTCCGTTTCTATGTCATAACATAGACTGTCGGTGTCGCTGAACAACAGCTTGGCGTCGGGATACTTGGTCATGATGTAGTTGTAATGAAAGTGGAACATGAGCACTTTGCTGAGGTCGAGAATGGTGAACCCAACTTGAATGGGTTTATCCAGAAGCAGATCCACTTTGCGCAAATGTACCGCGGTCAAATCTTCGTTGAAAATTCTAAATTTGTGGAAGGAAGGTTTGGCCACAAGTTTCTTAAACCGCTTTTCCTGGTGAACAAGTTCCACATTGATGCGCTTTCTTACATTTTCCATGGTTTTGCCAAACACAGAGTTGTTCATCAGTTTGAAAAAGTCTTTCTCAAACGGGTTCTTGGCCAACTTTCTCTTTTCCGTGTTCAAGGAGATGTATTTTGCCAACCATTTGCTCTGTGCAAACATGATGGCACGATGCACCTTCGTGACTTTCAATCCCAGTGAGACATATTGCTGTAAATTTCTATAATGAAGCACATATTTCTTCTTGTCGCACAAGTTGGGAATGAGCTTTTCACTAGGTTTACATTTCATGTTTAGATCTTTCCGCAGCTTCTGACTATGTTTTGACAATTCTCCCACTTTGACACATTTCCGTTCTGGAGCCACTGGGTAGTGATTATGACGATCATGAATTGAATATGGGTATTCCAAATCCACTTCTAAAATGTACCCAATCTCGTCATCTTCATCCACAGCCATAAAGTCAATGGATTCTGGCTCGCTCACCCACATAAATCCACTTTGTGGCATGCTTTGTGACATGGCCCAGCCATACAAGTTGTTTGCATCCAGGTACGTCAAGTAGTTGGTGGGTTTCCTGGGATTGTAATCTGGTACGTAGGGGTTATTTGCTTTCGCATACTTGTGTGTGATGACAGATATTCCTCCACGTAGACCTTGTTCAACCATTTGGTACATGTCAATGTCGTTGATCAATTCCAATTTCACCTTTGTCGCTTTTAACATGGCATCCCACGACAGTCCTGGCGCTGTATAGTAGTGAGCAGGATCTAATTCATACGTGTTGAGACATACGTGACGAAAGTTTTCAAACACGTCAGCCAGCAGCAACACATCTGATTTCAGGTATAGGTCATGGTATTCGCCAAATGTAGTACAGTGGAATGTTTCCCACACCTTCTGCGCATGCACATAATCTTCATCGCTAATGTCTTCTTCACTGAGCAGACTGTAAAACTTGTCCTTGGACGGCAGTTGTGTTTCAGCAAACTTGGATGGCTCATCCACGTAATCGTAGGGGTACACTCCCTTTCTCAACAGTAACTCTTGTTGGTCACTGTCGTGAATGTGTGACGTCATGTGATAAAAGTTGTCTTTCCCTTCTGCTGCCAGGTTGGAGACCAACTTCTGTAGAGAAGTACTCATGAACTGATAACTGTCCGTAAATTTCAGATTGCTCATGGTGAATGCAATATATTTCTCAACGGTGTTGGGAATGACTGTAATGGTTTCGTTTTTGAACTTTCCAATTTCTTCCATGATCAAATGGCTGTCATAGCCTCGTAAATTGTGGAAAAACACAGGAATGATGAAAGAATCTTCAACATCCTGCTTATCCTTTCGAAATCGAAATTGTAAATTGCATTCATTATGTGCAGCTCCGCGGTATTTGCCATTGATATGATCATGATCTCTCACACGATCTGCTCCTAGAGGCTCATGACAAATGTAGCAATCTGTGGCGTTCTTATAATCCTCTTCATCTTCATGAGTCATCACCATTTTCTTTTTCTGTTGTAAACCATGCACAATACGATCACGCTCATTCACCATATGGTCTAAAAAGACTTTCACAGCATTATCTCCTCGATACACGACTGGAGCACGTGTATCATACTGGCTGACAACCACATAGGCAAAGCTGTTTGGACGATGATGTTGATACTTGTCTCCTTCATGCTTTTCGTGAAACATTCAAAGTCTGCATAAATGACAAACGGCGCTCGCTGTTGTTTGGCTACATTCTTGAACTTGATAAAAGGTTCCTTGGGGAATGATAAACGTTGTGCTCCGTGCTTGCCACACACTTCACGATGCTTGTCTAACAGATCTTGTCGTATAAACCCGTGAAGACAGTTGAAACAATAAAATGCTGCAGTCTTACGCTTTGATCGATAAGCCATCAGTCTGCTGAAATTCTTGATGAGGCAGTAATGTCTTGTCTTGTCATTGCTAATCAAAAGCAAGTTGATTTCTCTGGCGCTGTTGGCGCTGGTGTTTCGGCTGAGTTGTATGGGAACAACGACATCATGTTCATATCCAAACACGTTAATGGACACATCATTCTCCTTTTCAAACTTTGAAATGTCTGTAATCGGTGTGGGAAATGTCATGCCTTCTACCTTCAATTCGTTCTCAAATGGTGTGTAATGACTCACACGATATGGGTGTTGATGATAATGGTGAGGGTGAAGGTGAGCCAGTACAGACCATAAGAAGCACTTGTTGTCTTTATTCTGAATGTTTAACACACTTAATGTATTCTTTACTTTCTTCGGTAGTGGAATAAAACTGCTTGCTTCCAGTGGCGCTGACGTAGCTGTATGCACTTCAATGTACAGGATGTTATCCAACACCCAACCAGAACCTTGTCGCTCATGTTCATCAAACCTGGTAAACAATTCTTTATAGGCTTCTGGTACGTCCTTCTCAATATCTGTTGGATTGTATGCTGCATATGTTGGACTACTGATGAAGGCATTATCCACCTGTTCTACCATCACGCCTTCAACATTTGGTGTCATTTTCTTGAAGCGTGCATGTACCACAATGTACCATTTCATGCCACGGTTTAACGTCTCTAGCAAATGTCTCTTGATTCTATTCTCTTGTTGTCGCATTTCGAGTAGCAAATCCGATCCATCTTCAGGCTCAAACCGTCTTTCCTGTGCGTTTTCACCAAGACTCACTCTTCTCCCTCTCCCTACTTGCACTGTCTTTGGTTCTTTGCATACATGTGTGTCAAACGCATCCATAGATGGAAATATTTTAATGCATTCACAGCAGAGGAACGGATCAGGTCTGATAACACCATCTTGTACCGTCTTTCGTCTCTTGGCTTCAATCTGCTCAACAAGCTCTTCACGAGCACGTTTCAACCTAGCTGGTTTGCATGTATGTGTCACGAACACTTCCAGAGATGGAAATGTCACATCGCATTCATGACAGTAGACTGTTGCCATCGTTGTTGCTGTTGCTGTTGCTAGAACTGAAATGAAGTAAAATATACGTTTCACTCTTCCTTTTATCCCACTTCAATGGTGTGTTAACTCAGCAGAATGTATCACTAGTTGACTAGTTGACATGTTTCACTCATGCTTTTATACTACTTCCATGTAATCAAAATATGGTGTGTAACTTGTTTCAAAAATGTTGACTCATCAGAATTTTACTTGTGTATATGAATATCTCACTTACAGTTGTACAGCTGTTATACAGCAGAGACATCTAGCGGTGAAGTTAAATGGTCTGCCAAATGGTATTCATCCGCGAAGAAGCACTGTAATGGTGAAATTTTCAGTCAACTATAACGAAAGTTATAACGAAAGTTATCACAATTTTAAGTTAAAATGGCGGTAAAAATGCATACAGCCAGCTGCGCAAATAGCCTATGATCATGTTTAAACTTTACATAAAACTGAATCAAATGGTGAAATTTTCATTTAAATCGACTAAGTATAACGAAAGGTATTGTTTTACAAAGTTTCAATTAAGCAAATAACTAAAGTTTGTTTACAAAGTTTGTTTACAAAGTTTGTTTACAAATTTTCAATTATGTAAATAAGTCAAGTTTGTTTACAAAGTTTGCTTACAAATTTTGTTTATAAAGTTTGTTTACAAATTTTGTTTACAAATTTTGTTTATAAAGTTTGTTTACAAAGTTTGTTTACAAATTTTGTTTATAAAGTTTGTTTATAAAGTTTGTTTACACAGTTTGTTTACAAAGTTTGTTTACAAAGTTTCAATTATGCAAATAACTAAAGTTTGTTTACAAAGTTCACTTTTTATTTATAAAGTTTCAATAAACACTTACCGAAATAGTTGTCACTGGATGCCATCCCTTGATCTGATGTGATCCAATTGTAGTTCTACAACTTGTACTTCCTTGCTCCACTCACCGAAATGACTGTCACTGCTGTATGCTCATCCCTTATATACCCCTTTGATGGAACTTAAGCTGACTTGACAGAATGTTGCTCGCCTGGGGGGGGGGGGGGGTCGGTACATAGTATGTCCTGGGGGGGGGTCGGTACATAGTATGTCCTGGGGGGGGGGGGGGTCGGTCAACCCAAAAAATGAAAAATGTTCAGAATCGTCTGAAACGGATAAATATGCAAAAATCACAATTTCGAGGGGGGGGGGGGGGGGTCGGTCGACCGAAAAAATGAAAAATGTTCAGAATCGTCTGAAACGGATAAATCTGCAAAAATCACAATTTCGGGGGGGGGGGGGGGTGGTCGACCGAAAAAATGAAAAATGTTCAGAATCGTCTGAAACGGAAAAATATGCAAGAATCATAATTTCGGGGGGGGGGGGGGGGGTCGGTCGACCCAAAAAATGAAAAATGTTTAGAATCGTCTGAAACGGATAAAAATGCCAAAATCGCAATTTCGGGGGGGGGGGGGGTCGGTCGACCGAAAAAATGAAAAATGTTCAGAATCGTCTGAAACGGATAAATATGCCAAAATCACAATTTCGAGGGGGGGGGGGAGGTCATCACTTTTTAGGGTTGCCATGGTTACACTGATTGACAGGTGGAGTGCGTTGGCTTCATGATGATTGACTCGGCCAACACTATCAAGCAACTTTCGCTCCAGACTTTCGCTCCAGACTTTCGCTCCAGACAGTATGACGTCATCATGACGTCATTATAACCTCATGCATGGCCGCGCTTATCCTAACGCTTATCGTCACTTCCGCTCCAGACAACACTTCCGCTCCAGACAACACTTCCGCTCCAGACACCACTTCCGCTCCAGACAACACTTCCGGTCCAGACATGATGACGTCACTTCCAGACAGTATGACGTCACAAAGTGGCGTGAAACCCCTCTTTTCATACTACTCATAACAGAAAACGTGTGTAAAATCCTGTATTTGCTACACACAAAAGCATATCCGGATCGCGTCTAAAACACGAAAATTATTGCGCAAAAACCATTCAAAAGTGGCGAACGATCCTACGTAGGTTACTGGTAGTGCAGTTGTTTAGCTGAGGCAACGTGAGCGAAAGTCAATCACCTGCTTTCCACTCCTGTCCAGTTTCGAACCAGGGACTTTAGGATTACAGGCCCAAGGCTCTATCGACTGAGCTAACCGTCATCCCCATAAGCTAATTCGCACTTTCGGATTTTTCCGGTGGCGGTGTTGTTTCGACTGAAAATGTTGGGGGATAAATTATAAAGAAATGATAAGGGAAAAATATCAAAATTCTAATTTTCTTTCAACATACACACTTTCGAATTTATAAAGCCATCACATGATCTTTTAAAAACTATTTTACATATTAGTCAGTGCCTTTAATAACCAACATGTGACTATATTCTGGCAAAATGGAATTTTGTTGATTTTTGCCGTTTTTTTCCTATCATTTCTTTATATCCTTATCCCACCTGAATTCAGCCGAAACGCAAAAACTTTTCGGCAAAAGTCAAAAGTGCGAATTGGCTTATTATCTCGTAAATCGCTCGATACATACGTATAAGAAACAAGTAAGTATTTGTGAAACACACGCAGGCCCCAACCGCATACCCCAAATTCATAGGGGTATAAAGCGATGGCGGACAGACGGACGGACGGACACCCCAAACCTATAGGCCCCAATCCGAAGGGTTGGTCGTCGTCGTCGTCGGTTTACGCTTTCAGAGCAAAGCTCTATACGTTTCTATACAGATTCTCTCCACCTAGTACGGTTTTGTGCAAATATTTTGGCTTGTGAGATTGAGTAGATTCCTTTATTTTGTAGATCGCGTTTTATTGGTGACAGGTATGTTGTTTTTTGTCTTCCTGGGGGTCTTTTTACTGTTTCAATTGATTTTTTAAGAGCTCTACTTGCTGGTGTCGTTTCAGGTAATCTGCAGACGTGTCCAAAGAAATTCCAACGACGTTTTCTGATCAGAATAGACCATGGTATTTGGGTTGGGGCCTAATTAATGTTAGCAGCTCTGTACCTCCATGTTTACAAGCAGACTCTTCACGGTCGTTGTATGCACATCCACTAATAAAATAGTGCAAAATGTTTCAAGCAATACGTCACTATAGCATATAAAAAGAATTATATTCCATCACATTTCTGCTAAAACACAAAAATTATAGAAAAGAGGTGGTGGCAAGTAAGTATCCATATATTGCTACATATTATATCCAGCATCATACATAAATTTATACGCCCGAACTATTTTTTTATTCGAAACAGTCGGAAATTTGTACTTCCGCAAATTCTTCCGCAACATATGTGTTCCGACTGTTTGCGACGCCGTCGCAGGCCATTCAATAAGTAAATACAAAGCATACCTAAAATCCCGAGAATTTTCTTAACTTTATATATTTTATATATATTTATTTTGAACTGCAATACCATACTATTACATTTCATCTAAGAAAAAAATATTGTGCAACTATATCCATTTGTTTTCCGTATGTGGGATTTTTAATACCGTTCTTTCAATATGAAAAATTAGTATTTAACTTAGTTAATATTTAGATGGCTGCTAATGGGAGTATAAGTTTTTATAAAAGCGGTAAAATACAGAATTATACATTGATATATAATATTACGTCATAAAACCGACAAATAACCACAGAAACACACATTTGGTTCATTACTCGGTTTTGTATTTTAATTCGCTAGCGGCAGTAATACAAGCAGTAAATTAATTTAGTGCATTTGGTAACTAACTAGATTGGCCAGTGTTTTTGTTAAAACAAAAACGGATACGTCTCCCCCGCCCCCAATCAGTCACGTGGAAAAACTTCGCAGTAAACATTTCCACTACATATGGGTTCTTCTTGCCATGTTTCAGGCTAATCCAACAAACTGTTTCGGAGACATCGCAACAATTATGGCCAAAAAATTTTAAAATCAAAGATTGAAAAATTCGCCGAAAATACATTTTCAACGGAAATAAAGAAAAACTTCGCAGTAAACATTTAAACGTTTTGTGAGCTCTTCCTGCCAGGTTTCAGCCTAATCCAACAAACTGTTTCGGAGATATGCCAACAATATGGCCAAAAAAGTTAAAATTCAAAAATTAAAAAAATCGCCAAAAATATATTTTCAACGAAAATGAAAAGAAACTTCGCAGTAAACATTTTCACTATATGTGAGTTATTCTTGCCACGTTTCAGCTTAATCCAACAAACTGTTTTGGAGATATTGCAACAATATGGTCAAAAAAGTTAAAAATCCAAAATTGAAAAATTCGCAAAAAATGCATTTTCCACGGAACTGAAAAAAACTTCGCAGTAAACATTTACACGTTTTGTGAGTTCTTCTTGCCAAGTTTCAGTTTAACCCAACAAACCGTTTGGGAGATATCGCGACAATATGGCCAAAAAAAGTTCAAAATCAAAAATTTAAAAATTCGCCAAAAATACATTTTCAGTGGAAATGAAGTAAAACTTCACAATAAATATTTGCACTATATGTGTGTTGTTTTTGGCACGTTTCAGCGTAATCCAACAAACCGTTTTGGAGAGATAGCCTGCCAAAGTGAAAAAAATACACAAACCCCTCCTATGTTCAAAAATTTGCCAAAAATAGAATTTTTGAGGAAAGGAAAAAAAATACCACGGGCATCATCTAAACATGTACCCCAATGTGTATGTATGTTTTGAGAAAAATCGACTCATTAATTTTATAAGAACTCACTGCGGACAGACGGACGGACGGACACTCCAAATGCTATATATGTCTCCCTTAGGGGGAGACATATAATTCCAGTAGACCACGCCTATAAGTACATCAGGGTATATCGACATTGCGCTAATGGCAACGTTTTTATTAAGTCCAATGTAATTGTTTTTTTTCTGGAGTCAATCACATTTTTATATGCAAAAAGATGGTGTAAGTAACTAACGACATAAGGTTTTGTTGCCAGTTGAGAAATGGTGTCGCCTGATGACTTCTGACTTAAATTTATCACACATTTTTGTTGTCAGTTGGCAGTTTTTTATCTTCACTGAACTACTTACACACTTGTTTAATAAATAAGTGCCTAATTGTACTATTTTCTTGTTGTTTGCTTCTATGTACCAGTGCACTAAAATAAACAAACTGTAAGCTTTGAGTAATTTTATTGTTTCATAGTTGCTTTACACACATTTGTTTATTTTTAAAATTTATTATTCAAAATAAACAATAACATATATGCAAAAAGATGGCGTAAGTAACTGACGACTGAGAAACTGTGTCGCCAGATGACTTCTGACTTCACACATTTTTGCGTCAGTTGCTTTTTACACGTAACAGTTCTTTTCTCGTCATGATGCTTGCGCTGAGGCTGGCGATGATGGTTCACTACCACTGCAGGACCACGTAAAGCTTTTGCTAGCGGCCCAATCAAGTTGCGATATCTGACCAAGTAATTTTGAGTGAACATAATGAGACCATCATCTTGAGATTTCCCAACTAAGACATCATCTCCGTTGTAGTGATATGGCTCAATTGTTATCAAAGCCATTTTCATCTATTAAACATCTGTTAAACATAAATACAAGCGCACTAGTCATATTTAAACTGTACCACTGACAAAGTTTCGCTACAATATTTTCTATAATTAACCCCGTAGAAATTCTATTCATATCTCACTAGAAAGATGAAAGAAAACTGTGACACAACGTGACCTGTTTGTTAATTTCTTCGATATTTTTATTTCTATAAGACAGTTTTTCAAATTTTCCAATTTTAATGTTTATCTTGTATTTCACTCGAAGTTTCGCCACAATAATTTCTACAATTTGACACGTAGATTTTTTCTTCATATGTCATTTGAAAGCGTGAACAAAGTCATCAACCATGACATGGGCGTTTTTTTCTATTTTTTGCTTACAATAGGAAATAAAACTTTTATAATGGTGAGGTCAACCGTAATTATCATAACCAAAGTGCGCCGCTCGCCATTTGACTTTGACTAAGTTTTATCGAGTAATATATGTTGATAAGGTTATGTATCGGACCTGCTTTTTACACGTAACAATTATCTTCTCGTCTTGTCTTGACGGTGCGTAGGAATAATAACAAAAGCACAGTGTTAATCACGTGCGCTTGTTTACATTTTACAACGTTTATACTTATATTTAAATGAAGCAAAGCGAAACAAAAGAGGCTCCGCTCATGTTGCGTATTGGCAGATAACTTGAGCAAAATCCGAGCTCCAAGTTGACGGTGGTTTTGATTTCGTTCAGAAATCGGTCATTATTTGACTTATTTGTCTGCTTTTAGTTTTTTGACAATTAAAAAAATCAAAAGCTAAATTTATTAATGCAAAATTTACTAGAAAAACTGAAAATAAAAAAGTTGTGGACGGTTAACTTTTCGATATCGGAAGCTGGAGGGTCAGCTTCGGCTGTGTGTGTACTTTGGTCTCCCTATTTGCTATTTTTGTCTATGGTCTCTCTTAAGTGACACCTTTAGTGTCTTTTAACATATACAAAAGGTCTCCTTATGCTGGCATATTCTGTGTGCATATACAGTGAAACCCTGCTATTAGCGACAAAAAGTAACTGAATAGTTTTGCCCCTAATGGCGGGGTGTCCCCAATTTCGAGGTCCTGTTCTATCTGACAACTACAACCAAAATCTCCGCCTATTTTTCTTACACTTTTTCCATCACTAGCTTTGATTATTTTAACTTTATCACTTTAACTTTAGCGAGAGGTCGTTCCGTTTTCTTTTCACATCACCGATATTCAGACTTAACACGTTGTATAGCATCTTAACTGAGTATAAGACAATGAATTAATTGTTTTATTTATACGCATTTTAAAAGACAGAGCACATGTCAATAGAGTTCAGTCGTATTTAGCTTCTCCCTTAAGCACACATCTTTTGTAATAGCCCTATTGTCTTTACATGCACTGTACTCAGTACCCATAGATAACAATAGCGTAAAAAACTTGACTAAGTCTCGAGGAGTACGTCTATCCCCCGTGGGGGATATGGTTTGTGTAAGGCTGTTGCGTGTTGACTACGCAAAATTTAAAAGTGGAAGGATAGGAAGACGCAGTGTCTAACATTTAGACGAATCAATCCATTAACCAGTAGGCGCGTGAGAATGTTGTAGGTACGCTAAATACAGCGCCGATTTTGAAAAATCCGCCATTTTGTCAAGTCCCAGCCGGAAAATGCTTAATCACTGCATTGCGGAAGGTCTCAGGGAACTTGTGTGCAGAATTTGAAACGAATCCATCCATTTTTGTGGCCTGTAGGCGCTTGAGACTGCCGTATATACGCTAAGTCCAGTGCCAATTTTCAAAAGTCCGCCATTTTGCCCAATCCGGAAAATTCTTGACCATTGCACTGCGGAAGGTTCCAGAGAAGCCGTATACAAAATATGAAACGAATTCATCTATTAATGTGGCCTGTAGGCGGGTGAGACTGCCGTATATACGCTTAGTCCAGTGCCGATTTTCAAAAGTCCGCCATTTTGTCATTTTTTTCCGATCCAAAAAAATATTCTTAGTCAGTGCACTGCGGAAGGGTTTAGAGAAGACGTGTACAAAATTTGAAACGAATGCATGTACTAATGTGGCCTGTAGGTGCGTGAGACTGAAGCGTGACAGACAGACGGACAGGCCGAAAAGTTCAAAACTATATCCCTCCGTTCCACAGGGGATAACAAACACTACCGAGTAACAAGCTGATAGAGGTTGTTTATATAACGTACAAAATATGGACAGCAATTTGACTGTCCACAATAAAGGGATTTTTTTAAATGTGTAACGATTTCTTATGTGGAGTTACTGCGCTCTCCGGTGGTGGCACATCAAACTTTGGTAATATAGTAAATAGGGGGATCAAATGCGCATCATATATAATAATCATTAATATATAACCCAAAATGCAAATTTGGGAGACCATACTTTGGTCTCCCTATTTACTATTTTTATCTATGGTCTCTCTAAGTGACACCTTTAGTGTCTTTTAACATATTCAAAAGGTCTCCCTATGTTGACATATTATGTGTGCATATATTATTAAATCTGTGCATATATTATCACCTTTTTGTTAGTGTCATTGTAGTTCAACTCCTGCAAGGTGTACGCATAACGATTTCTTATGTGGAGTTACTAAATAATAAGGAAGCCCCGATCTGCCCACCATTGATCCGATGCATCCGCATAATCTAGTATTTTAATAAAGAAGTCAGAAAATATTAAAAAGCCACATATGGAGTTTCATGAAATTTTTTGCAGGAGTTTTTAAGTGTTAACAAGCTCTTGCTGACAGACCGACCGACACGTGGTCGATCGCATATATGCCCCCTGTGGCGAAAAATGAATAACTGTGAGTGTGGAGAGAGGGGGACAGCTGTTGAATGGGTTACGTATAAGTAAAGAATGTCAAAACACAGCAGAAAAGACGTCAAATTGGATCTGGCTGAAACGACACGACAAGCAATGGTTACCATCATGATTGTGCCTCATCTCTCTAAGACGGTGGATTGATCAACTACCGTGGCCCGGCCGCCTAAATGGTCTGATGATGAAACGGGCGAAACCAACAACCAACAAAAGGCGGTGCATCACTGATGACAAAGAGAGATTAAATGCAGGAAACAAGAAACAAACTTGTAAGCTATAGTTACCACACCTGGATACAACCCAGTGACCGCCGGGAAAGGCCGGCTACAACTCGGTAAGACGAGTTACGACCTGGTAAGACGGGTGACATTGGCAGAGACCAAACAAAGCAGCATGAAGGGTCGGCACCCCCGCATGTGAAGTTATTAATCGCTACAAAGAGACATAAGAGAAAATATCCCCACGGCGACCCGAGAGGGGGGAAGGATGAGGCGTCGGAACGGACGGAACAAATGGAGACGATCACGCTTCCGGAGAGAAACACGAACCAAGAACAACGAGTATGCAAGTGTGGCAAAGTGTTGAAAAATGAAAAGGGTTTGAGAATACACCAAGGAAGGGTACACAAAAACGAAAAGCAGCAGCAACGCACAGCCCCAGTGGTTGGTCAGGCGGAGGAGGTCCAGAACCCGGATGCAAACCACAGTGTTCAGGACCACCATGCTGTTGAAGACAGAGCATGCGAAGTAGAACAGCGAAAAGATAGGATTAAATGGCCAGCAAGTAGCAAGGAATTAGATTGGAAACATCTGGAAGATGATCTAGTAGGAATCTTGGAAACATCAATGAAAGGCAAAGTGACCGAGAAAATAAATACCCTCACGAAGATAGTGTATACAGTATCAAAGGAAAGATTTGGAGTGATTGAGAGGACACCATCTGTGAATAGTAACAAACACGAGAACCGACGAGATAGGAGGAAAGAAGAGGTGAGAAGAGAACTGAAGGCGCTCTCATAAAGATGGAAACAAGCAAAAGCGGAGGAAAAAGGAGCATTGGATGACCTACGCCAACAATTGAGAAAGAAACTAAAAAAGCTGAGACAAGCGGAACAACAACGTAGGAAATGTAAAAGGCGCCGTAAAGAAAAAGAGCAATTCATCTCACATCCATTTAAGTATACATCAAATTTACTTGGGAAGGAAAAAAGCGGGAAACTCACATGTAGTCAAAGGAAAGTTGAAGGACATCTAGCAACGGTCCATAATGATAAGAACAGAGAAGATCCACTCCCAGTTTTTTGACTACTTAGAAACATCAGAAAGACCAACGACAGAGTTTCAGAGTGGAGATATCACATGGAAGGAGGTGAAAGAAGTCGTCAAGAAAGCAAGAGCAAAGTCAGCACCTGGCCCCAGCGGAATACCATACTTAGTGTACAAGAAATGCCCGCGTTTATTACACATGCTGTGACGCCAGCTCGTGGTAGTTTGGAGGAAAGGAAACATACCAGAGGAATGGACAAGAGCGGAAGGCTGCTTTGTTCCAAAAGAAGTAAACTCCTCAAGCATAGGCCAGTTCCGCACGATATCTTTGCTTGATGTTGAAGGGAAAATCTTCTTCTCAATAATAGCACGACGACTAACAAACTACATGGTCAAGAACGGGTACATTGATACATCAACTCAGAAAGGAGGCGTCGAAGGTTTCTCCGGATGTTGGGAGCATAACAGTATGATAACAAAACTGTTACAAGATGCCAAAACGATACGAGGAAACATCACATTAATATGGTTGGACCTAGCAAACGCGTACGGCTCAGTACCATACGAGCTTGTTATGTTGGCACTAGAGAAGTACCACGTAGCAGAGAAACTAATCAACATTATCAAGAACTACTTCCAAAAGCTCAAATTCAGATTCACCACAACCGACTTTACAACAAAGTGGCAGCGACTAGAGAAGGGTATAATCACGGGCTGCACGGTATCGGTTATGGTATTCCTGGCTGCTATGAACATCATGATAAAGACCGCAGAAAAAGAATGCAAGGGACCAAAGGTGAATGAAATTCAACAAAAACCGATCAAAGCATTTATGGACGATCTAACTATAAATACAGCACAACCACAAGGCGCGAGGTGGATCTTAAACAAAATTTATGAGCTAACAGTATGGGCAAGAATGGCATTCAAGGCACGAAAATGTAGGAGTTTAGTCATCATCAAAGGGAAAATAGGAAAGAACGTGAAATTTAAGATAGGAGACGTTACCATCCCGAAAGTGAGTGAAGAACCGGTGAAGTGCCTTGGAAAATGGTACGATGGAAGCTTACGCGACACGGAAAATTCCAGGAAAACTATCCAGCAGCTACAAGAACATCTGTGCAAAATAGAAAAGGCCCCGCTACCTGTAAGATACAAGGCATGGTGTTTCCAGCACGGTGTGATGCCACGACTATCATGGCCAATGCTCATGTACGACATCCCGATGAGCAGTGTGGAAGAAATGGAAAGGATGGCAAGCAAGCAATTGCGCAAGTGGCTCGGTGTCCCGCAGAGTTTTTCTGCGGTGGGACTCTATGGGAAAACCAACAAGCTTCAGCTGCCACTGTCATCAGTGAAAGAAGAATACAAAGTTAGCCGCGTAAGAGGACAAGTGATGCTCGACGAATCAAAAGACAATACAATACGAGGAGCAAAAGTTCAACTGAGTCAACGTGGGCGCTGGTCAGTGCAGAAGAGCATTGAAGATGCGAAGAGCAGAGTACAAAACAAAGAATTAGTCGGAACTGTGAGACAAGGGAGAAGAGGCCTAGATGTAACACCACGAGTGAAATGGACCGAGGCAAACACCAAGGAGAGAAGGTCCATAATACAACGTGAGATACGAGAGAGTGACGAAGATCAACGAAGAGTAAAGGCAGTGGGTATGGGCGCCCAGGGAGCCTGGACGAGATGGGAAAGTGCAACACCAAGAAAAGTGACATGGCACGAAATACTGCAAAAACAACCTATGCAGCTTGGATTCCTGCTACGTAGTGTATACGACCTACTACCAACACCCGCAAACCTGAAACTATGGTACAAGACAGAAGACGGCGGTTGCACACTGTGTGGAAAGAGAGGGACACTGGAGCATGTACTGTCATCGTGCGGAACAGCTCTTACTCAAGGAAGGTACCGATGGAGACATGACAAAGTATTAGAAGCTATCTCGTCAATATTAGTGCCAGTCGTTCACAAAGAAAACCACACAAAACCACAAAGAACACTAACATTAATCAAATTTGTCAAAGCAGGAGAAGAACAGAAGCAACGTAGAAGCACAGTTGGTGTCTTAGCAACAGCAACAGACTGTCAAATACGCGTAGATTTGCGTAGAACACTGCAGTTCCCTGGAGAGATCACAGCTACAACATTGAGACCAGATATAGTGCTGTGGTCAACAAAAACACGCCAAGTGATTATGATAGAATTGACAGTGCCATGGGAGGAAGACATAGAAATTGCGAACGAGAGGAAAAGAACAAAGTACGATGAATTGAAAGCCGCGTGTGAAGAAGAAACCCGCTTGAAAGTGTGGTGTATGCCTATCGAAGTAGGGTGTAGAGGATTCATGGGAAAATCAGTATGGGCGACGTGTAAATTATTCGGTATAGGTGGCAACATCAGGAAACGTATAAGTAAAGAATGTCAAAACACAGCAGAAAAGACGTCAAATTGGATCTGGCTGAAACGACACGACAAGCAATGGTTACCATCATGATTGTGCCTCATCTCTCTAAGACGGTGGATTGATCAACTACCGTGGCCCGGCCGCCTAAATGGTCTGATGATGAAACGGGCGAAACCAACAACCAACAAAAGGCGGTGCATCACTGATGACAAAGAGAGATGAAATGCAGGAAACAAGAAACAAACCTGTAAGCTATAGTCTGTTACAGGTGAACTTAAGTGCTGCAATTAAGTTAGCCATTGATTATGTGAGCCCATTCAATACCAATGAGTATCTGAGGAATTTGAGACGAAACAAGAAAGAAACTCGCAGAGAAGATTATATTGGCATTGAGCGCGTTCTATATTACGGCCTGTTGAGTGCACTTAAGACTTTGCAAAGCGCTGATGAGGTCCGCAAACAAGTTGCCGAAAACAAGACAGAGATTTGTACATAAAATAATACTATTATTACATATGTAGATAACCTACGTAGTTCAAATGTCCATGAAATGAAATTGATTGGATAGTGACAATAGTTTTGCTATAATTAACTTTCAAAATGATACCGGGAGTCTCCAAAAAGAAGCCCAGGGCTTATAAACGTAAACTCGACACTAACCCATTGACAATACCGATCCTTGTTAGTGCCCACAGAAAATACACACCAAGTTTCATTAAAATCCTTGCAGTTGTTCTTGAGATATCGCGTTAACAAACTCATTCCAATGCTGAATGATTTCCAGAATTTCATAAATTTCGAAGTGCATTTGGCTCATTTTCCTTGGGCCAACCCAACCCATTGACAATGCTGATCCTTGGTAGTGCGCACAGAATATACACACCAAGTTTCATTAAAATCATTGCAGTTGTTCTTGAAATATCGTGTTAACAAGTCAACCAAGAGCTGAAATTTTCCAGCTGCTCCATTTTGATTAAACGAACATGGCCCATTTGCAATGCCGATCTGTGTTTGTTGCCATAGAAGCTATATGCCAAGTTTCATTAAAATCCTTGCAGCAGTTTTTAAGTTATCGTGTTAACAAGGTCACACAATAGTCAATCAAGAGCTGAAATTTTCCAAGTCCAGCTGGTCCACTTTCCTTTTACGGACCTGGCCCATTTACAATACCGACCTGTATTTGCTCCCATAGAAGCCACATACCAAGTTTCATGAAATTCCTTGCAGTTAGCGTGTTAACAAGCTCTTGCTGACAGACCGACAGACCGACCGAAACGTGGTCGATCGCATATATTCCCCCTGTGGGGAAAAATGAATAACTGTGAGTGTGGAGAGAGGGGGACAGCTGTTGAAGAGTATGACAGGTCGGTGCGTGTAAAATTATGAAGAAACCGCCAACCATGCACACCAATGGGCCCATTTCAGCCAGTACACAATGACAACGTACGTCAGAAGATTACGCACTTAAAACAGGCCGCAATTTTTCAATAAAATGAACAACCCAAACAAAAGGAAAACAAAACTTTTCATAACAGTATATAAAATTAATCACACAAGAATTGTTCATAATAGCTTTGCTATTGAACTTAAAATTGTGATAATACGGAAGCAGAGTGCCATGGTTTCTTCCGATGATAGCGGCGTGTCAGCCTTCAAAACTGCACTTTATTTCTTCTCCCTGACATAGTTTATAAACTTTTTCCTATAGTAAGGTGACTTTTAAGAAGAAACAATGATAGTTTATGTAGCTTTCCGTTATTACGAAAACTGTGCAGCGATTTTTAGAGGTCTGAAAATATCAGCTTCCCGCCATACCAAGTTCACATCCCCACCATCTTGAGGTATACCCTACACGTGCTTTTAATTTGCCGCCATGTGATTGATCCAGCAAACATGTGAAAACCACGCTGAGGCCACCTGATTGACCAGAAATTGTCAGAAAACATCATTAATATGTACAAACCGTTCACACACTTTTCTATTGCAGTACCCCCTACAGTTTCAGTGAAACACACCAAACACACTGACATTTAAGTGAAAACCAGATTTTATGCAAAGTGGGCCCAAGGCGGATATGGAATTAATGTCTACTTTGCACATTCGAGCCAAAATAAAAGTGTAAACCTAGTTGGCTTCCGGCTCGAGAAGCCCACTTTGCAAAAAAAGCCCACTTCGAAGGTCTAAAATTGACGAAAAAAACTAACACACTGCCGAGTTCGCGGGGTACACGACCTCTCTCTCACACACACACAGAACGTAGAAACACTATATGTCTCCCCTTGGTCGGGGAGACATAATGACCTCAAAGCAATCCGCATCATAGTTGGAGAGATATGCTGTCGACAAAACAGGGCATAAAAAAGTGACAGATAGACGGACAGACAAGACGGAGAACACCCAATCTAATACCTCCCTTCCCGGGTCTAAAGCCCCTGGCTGGGGGTTAACAAACTGTATTCGTGAGTCAAAAATACAGACCAGACGATGATGATCTACATCTGAAGAGTTGCAAAGTGATACGTATAACAGTTTGTGGTCTGAGACCATGTGTGCCAGAGACTGCAGTGTCACATACGTTCACGCACTGTGGACGTCTCGCAGGTGTCTTTTTAGGTCAAAAGCCCTAGAATAAGTTTTTCCACACATGTCACAGATAACAGCATGCACTTGCATATGCTCTTGCAACTCTGCGCTGGTCATAGATTCCCGTGTCCTGCATCTGGAGCATTTATAAGCAAAGTCCTGTTTGGTTTTTTTAATTGTCTGTTCTTGGAGGACGTCGTCAAGGTTTAGCTCTTGTTCGATGTGCAACTGCTCGGCTGCGTGTACATCACCAGATATCGCTGTTACAGCCGAGGTTGTGCTTGCACTTCCTCTAACAACACTGCACGTGGATGAAATGTCGGCAGATGCACCAGTGGAACAAATCGTAACCCTGGCTCTTAATGGCTCCTCCCCTCCCGGGTTTAAAGTCCCCGGTTTGGGACTAACAAACCGTATTCGTGAGTCAAAAATACAGACCAGACGATGATGATCTACATTTGAAGAGTTGCAAAGTGATACGTATAACAGTTTGTGGTTTGAGACCATGTGTGCCAGAGACTGCAGTGCCACATTATACGTTCACGCATTATGGACGTCTCGCAGGTGTTTTTTTAGGTCAAAAGCCCTAGAATAAGTTTTTCCACACATCTCACAGACAACAGTATGCACTTGCATATGCTCTTGCAACTCTGCGCTGGTCATAAATGCCTGTGTCCTGCATCTGGTGCATTTATAAGCAAAGTTCTCTTCGGTTTTTTTAATTGCCTGTTCTTGGGGGACATTGTCAAGGTTTAGATTTTGTTCGATGTGCAACTGCTCATGTGCTTGTACATCACCAGATTTCACTGTGACAGTCGAGGTTGTGCTTGCACTTCCTCTAGCAACACTGCACGTGGATGAAATGTCGGCAGTTGCACCAGTTGAACAAATCGTCACCCTGGCTCTCAAAGACTCCGTTGTTTGTCTCTCCTGGATTAACCTGCAATTTTATCTTACATGTAAATATTTCTCTCAACAGTCTAATAATCATTGTATTACCGCGAATCTTAAATCGCACTTTAAGAACTTAACACAAAAACGGTTGCACTTTCTGCCACTTTACTAAGTATATATATGTATACAGATGAAATCACTTAATCGCATACCGGTTAAACGCATAAATCGGTTAACTGCATATTATTCGCAAATCCCAAACCATTTCCAATGCTCTCTGTTGGAAATTTAACCGGATAATTGAATACCGCTTAATCGCATAAACTGGATAAAATGGGAAGCACACCGGTTAATTGCATAAGTCTGGGTGACTCTCCAAGCATACCACACTTAAAGCAAACTAAGGCAGTGAGCTGCTCCTCGTTTATTTATCTAATCCATTGTATTCTGTTTGCTTGACCCATTGTGTACATGTACCAACCCACTTGCGGTTGTTAACAGTGAATCTCGAACTCTTAATCACCACACTCTCTCAGTTCTCACTAGATAATGACCGTTAATATCCGCACTGCCTTAGCTGACGCTAGATAATGGCCTGCAACTCTAATCCCCGCGCTGCCTGAGCTCTCACTAAATAATGGCCTGAAACCCTTAATCCCCACGTTGCCTCACATAACCATGAGTGCAAAGTCATCATTTAAATACGCGGCCAAGAAGAAAAAAATGAAATGCGGGGAGGAGGGGTGGGGTGCACGTCTAATAACAACCGCTGAAAAATATAGACAAGAGTACTCCGAATAAACGCATATATCGGATAAACGCATAACAGGGCTTGGCAAAACCGGTTTCGTCTATATATATATAAATTTTCGGTCTCTCTAAACCTTACAAATCAATACGTGAGGTCTCCTTAAGCATTATGCTATATATATATATATTTTTTCAATGTTACCTTAGGGAGGCAACTTGCCCTGTCATTTCCCTCATTTCACGTTGAAATTGCTCTCTCTCATTCTCCACCTTCTCAAGTCTGCATGCTTGAAGAGAGAGCTCTCGTTTAAGGTTTTCATTCGCAGCTCGGAGAGACAAAAGTTCCTGAGTCATTTCTTCCTTTTCCTTTCTGAGTTCGGCAATCTATAAATATGCAAATACATTTATAAACAATTTCCTTTCATTCCTCCTTTTCCTTTTTGAGTTCGGCAATCTATAAATATGCAAATACATTTATAAACACTTTCCTTTCATTCCTCACAGTCTAAAATACGTTCGAATATTTACCGGCGACACTGTTACGCTTAATCCCACGAGGCACAAGGCAGTTCTCTTATCAAGCCTAGTTCACACTAAGCAACCCCTACTAACGCCTGCACTTCCAGAGTAGTACTCACGGCATAGGTGCATCTATTTGGTTTCAATATGAGAACCTCTGGCCCTGGGCTTCTTTTTGGAGACTCCCGGTATCATTTTGAAAGTTAATTATAGCAAAACTATTGTCACTATCCAACCAATTTCATTTCATGGACATTTGAACTGTGTAGGTTATCTCCATTTGTAATAATAGTATTATTCTATGTACAAATCTCTGTCTTGTTTTCGGCAACTTGTTTGCGGACCTCATCAGCGCTTTGCAAAGTTTTAAGTGCTCTCAACAGGCCGTAATATAGAACGCGCTCAATGCCAATATAATCTTCTCTGCGAGTTTCTTTCTTGATTCGTCTCAAATTCCTCAGATACTCATTGGCATTGTATGGGCTCACATAATCAATGGCTAACTTAATTGTAGCACTGAAGTTGTTCACCTGTAACAGAAAATAGGATACTATATTTCCTTTCGCGACATCCACTTATAACTCGTGGCCGCTGTGTTTACCATAAGTATCAATGCATGAATTTCTTGTTTGTACTGTCTACTATAGTGTACACAAATTTTCTCTAATTTCTAAATTAACTAGACTGTCCAGTGTTTTTGTTAAAACAAAAACGGATATGTCTCTCCCGCCCCCAATCAGTCACGAGGAAAAAAATTCCTTGCTTAAAAGTACAACATTGGCAAGCCCAAAAATTAAAAAAAAATCGCCAAAAAACATTTTTACAGAAAATGAAGACATAATTAACTTCTGATTCATTTCGATTTACTCTTACAAAACTTTATTTTTTCATTAAACTTTTTCATTCATTATAACTTTACACCATTGACAATAAAATTGACTCCTTTTTAGCTATAAATAATGGCCTACTATACGTATCATACCTGATGGGGAAGGTTTCCTGGTACAACTACCAAATCCCCAACACATTGAACAATTTTCAAGGGCTGTACGCCATAATCTTCCTTTAAGCGTGCCATGTCTTCTGCAGACAAGTAGCATTCACGCTGTTGGATTGGGTCGTAGCTGACGCCCTTCTTCCTTTGCAAATATCTGCCTCAAAGATTTTAATAAATCACAGTTCAATGAATTTAATATGAACATGCTGCGTCCCGACAGTTCTTAGCACATATTTATACAAATGAATTCGAATTAACGAATATACTGTTTATCTGAAGAAAACAATTGGTTTTTTTTCAGGTCTATTGCTGTGATAAAGTAGTAGACAAAAACTTTCATAGATACAAACAGTTAAACATCGCAGACAGTTTCAAAATATATACCTGCTTCATTGTGTGGGGCAACTAATTCCCTCCCTATCCAGTCACCAGGTAAATGAAAACTTGAGAATCCACTCACCTGACTACGAGGTCGTAGTCGTGCCTTTGAAAGATATGCCACTTGGCTGACGCCCTTTTCTTCTTGTCATCAAAGGTATCTCTTTCAAATTTTTGAGGCAACTCTTGTGCAAAGACACAAAGGTTGGCAGGATCAGCAAGGTCTGAGTGGAGGTTTGTGGGGTCCTCTTCGGTCAGCGATCCATGCCCGCAGAATAATTTTGGGCCGACGTCCGGATAGTACGTGGCCCAGTGGCATGCAGATACCTGGTATGTTGAAATATGTTAATGTCAGTGACAAAATGATGAGTACCCAACTTTTTTTTCCTCTGAACACTGCCATGTTAACATTACAACCATGTCTACATGAAAATATAATATTTACTTTCACTCTTTTCTCCTTCATAATGCTTTTATTACGTACGTACCATATTCATTGGGCCTTCTGGAGCCAAGAATCGCTTGAATGGCAGGATTTTTGTGATCTCTTCCACAACGCTTGGAAGAGAAAGTTGGAGGCATGGGTCTGTTTCTGGATAGTCACATATCTTGACCTTTTCGGCTCCAACTTCATCTAATCCTCTGTAACATAACACATGTCTTTTATGTATAACAAAATAATTTATTGCGTTTCGTGTCGATATAATTGACAACAATTTCTTTGCTATTGCTACTATACGTATTACCGCCATATCAAAACTTATTAACTGCTATACGCAATTATAATATTTACCTAAAGAACTCCGATAACAGCATACGCTTCTACTTCTTATTCCCCATAACTCTGACAGTGGCTTCAACGTCGCCGCATTTCTCTGCAACTGACTCAGGTCGCCAAAAGTCATCGTTTACCTCCTTGTGGCATTCGACGATGAAAGGATATCCCTTAACAACATAAACAAGTAAGTATTTGTGAAACACAAGCAGGCCCCAACCGCCCCCCAAATTCATAGGGGTATAAAGCGATGACGGACAGACGGACGGCACCCCAAAACCTACAGGCCTCAGTCCGAAGGGTTGGGGCCTAATAATAGTTTTTCTTCATTATCTTATCCATCACTCATATACAAATGAAACCATGCTAAATATTATACAAATTTCGTTTCTAATTTCAATAACCAGATCAATGCATACTACACAAATGTAAAAAATGCAAACAGGAAACGTCGTATAAAAAGACTACAATTTTACAATATGCATATATACATTTAACGATAACACCATTACTTGTATTTATGTAACATAGATGAAGCTCTTATAAATCATATACAGTCAATGCAAAGTTCGTGTAATCACCTTCTGCAGATAGATATTCAAACAACGGAGCGCTGTTGGCAGAATTGGTGATGGTGACTAGTGTTTCACCACTGACGCCAATCTCACAGCCGGGATACCGAGCACGCATTTCCTCAAGCAGTATTGGCTTCAACTTGCCCGAGCCACTTATCTGCTTCTCCAAAACATCCCACTTTTGTGCAATATCTATCGCATTGTCAATGAAGTCTTCACAACCTGTAAATAATTGCATTTGTGAAATCATTATCCCATTATACATAATTTGCTGGAAACGGGATGCTTACTAAAAACATTAAAACACCGTTTACTCGAAATCGCCAGGTATTTCCAATTTTATCGAGTAAATCGTATTTTCGAGTTAGGCGTGTTTTTTTGGTTTCTGATGTTAGCAAATTCCCAGATTATAAAATGCTGAAAGTTTTACGGTGTGATATTCCGATGTACCGGTTATACCGCGCTGCCCTGAAAGATTCTGGCACCAAATTTTTTCATACGTTCTTTACCTGTTAGTGAGCTGTGTACCACTGCAGGTTCAACGACATGTTCGGTACGATGACCGGCCGCAGACTTGCAGGTGTCCTCAAAGCTGCAACTTATGCACAGGCTTCTTCCACATTGTGTACACAGTTGGTGTGCATTGAAGATCCCCAGGTCGCACTTGTCGCACACATCTGTCTTTCCTGGCGTTTCCAGTCTGGCAATGACGCCATCACCATTTGCTTTCATGCGCTTAAGGAAGAAGCGATCCCTGAAGTTAAGAAACGGAAAAGATGCCTTAATATCAGGGCTTTATATTAACGACTGCCCCACTTGTCAGGGCAGGTGAAAGGCCTGGTGGGGCAGGCAGACTCGCCCGGTTAGCTGCTCCACCTGGCAGATAGATCCGTTGGGGGGAAGGGGGGCGTTGCGTGACATAATACCTTAACAACATACTTGTCAAGAACGCGACTGTAGTAATTGATTAGTGTCCGCTAGCTGCACCTGACCTACATACTAGCCACTCGCACGTTGCCAGTTTCTATGTTGATGATGGACTGTGCGTAGACATGCACCAGATATAGCGTCGCGTCACTTGTGATACAATAATTGCAGCATAATATGAAAAATTATCAAAGTTAAGAACTTAAAAATGTCTTTAGACAAATAAGGATTTAAAGTTATTACAAAGACTGAAAAGGAGAAAACATATTCCGAACAAGGTGCTGAAGAAGAAACATCGGATACCAAAGCTAGCAAATACGTTAAATACGATGTCAAGCGGTCACGACACTTTCACGATGGAAAGTTGATTTTCCTGGACTGTTTGAGAAAGATGGAAAACTTTATCGTGATACATGTATCAAACATGGACCTGAAGCCACAGTAAAATCTAGCTTTGTTCTTGGAACTGAATCCTTTAGACATTCAAATATTAAGAGTCACTTTGTCTCAAACGAACACAGGTTGTCCTGCTGTATTTTGAGCCACTTGAGTGGCCTGATGATAGAGAAAACCTGACCCAACACGGCACAGCAAATTTAGAATTGCTCTCAATTTGACAAATCATTTTGAACCACTGCTTAGAAAGTTTGACAAAGAGGATCTTTTTCATGGGTATACTACGTTCAAAGTGTTAGGCAGTCGGGCTAAGTAAGTCCCGGAATTTAAATGCGCCGACTTTCATGCTACCACTTTTCAACAACACGCGAACGAATTGCAGAACATTAAAAAACATTCAGAATGTATCAACCCATATCAACCGCGATGTGTGAGTGTGGATGAGCGAGATTTCTCTGCAGTGAAACTTGTTAAAAGCGAATGATGCGCCATCTTAGAAACTGAACTGCTGTCGGATTTATTTCTGATATCAAATGAAGGACCGCCGTTGAAGGTTATCAAGCACACACAACACTATAGCGCTGTTCATGGGAGGCCAGCGCAAGAAAAAAAACAAAACCTTTACCAGCTGCCGCCTGGCCGAAGAACATGCTTAAGATGTAAGACTTTTTTAGGGCATCTGCGTTTTGACATTTACTAAGGAACTGCTATATTTGATACACAACGTCTATACATTGATGCATGCTATATAAGTGGAATGTTTAAGAGTGTCGGGGATGGGGGAGTGGGGGAAGGGTCGGGGAGAAGGGTGACCAACAGAAGAGACAAAAGGTGGGGCAGGTAAGAGTACTGTTGGGGCAGGTAGATTTAAAATCTACTTGCCCCATCGGGAAGGTGCCGAAAAAAGTCAACGTAAAGCCCTGAATATGCTCATTTAAATCTCTTATATATCAATCCATGTACTTTATTATCATACCGCTTTTAAAGTAATTCTAAAACAAATCAAAGTACAATACCAAACATCTCTATATGCTTCGAAAATAAAATATTACATGACAAGCCACATTAATCTTGGCAAAGATATACTATTCACTAGCTGTTCACAAGATTCGATACTGGCACAAGCAAATGGGGAAGTACATCTGAAGCTTCTCCTGAGGACATGATAACATCTGTTGAAGCTTTCTCAGAACCTGTATGCTGCGGAGTCTGGTTTTTTATTCTGGTAAAACCTCCGGCCACGTATATGCCAGGTCCGACTGAAGCTATCCTGCACAAAATATGTCCAATAAACGTTCGATTATTTTTAACATATAAAATGAAGTGAGTGACAACCTTTTAATTAGTACAAGTACTATTGCTCCTTCATTTGTGCGGGCAACAACGTCATATCTGTGACATGTAGGGACCTCAATCAACATCAACAACAGCAAATACATGTGCTCTGTAGTTTTAACCTAGCTAGCTAGTGGAATATTATGAAAAACAAGTTGCTGATAGTAAACCGTGAACGTAAGTTTGCATGCAGCAACTGAAGTTGGCTTTTGGCCTATCTAGATCAAATTCACTTCTTTTCTTCCTCTCATGTATTCACTCCACCTCGTGGATTTTAAATTGACCGTCCTTGAAAGTATGAAAGTACGATTTGGTTTATTCAAAACTACTTCAGAACAAGTAGTAGCACTAGTCAGTCACCAGCCTCTACGGCATCTAAACCGGGCCAGAAGATCAGTATTTCCATGAATAAAAACAGCCGAAATGCATTTCTTTTTACCTTCTAAAGTTGATAAAGGAGCATTCTGCATCCGAATGTGGATCCATGCAATTGGCACATGGCTTCAACCCTTTTAAATCGCGGCAAATCTGGCTTTGTACCTAAGAGCATAAAACGATATGGAGTAGAAACTGTCACACTTTCAGTCGATGACAAAGCTCGGGTTAGCAACACAGGATTTTTCCAGGCGTTTCGGGCAAAAAAAACGAAATATATTGATGTTTAAATGTTTATCTACAAGGACGAGACATTAATTTGGACACAATTATGGGTTTTTAATGATTTTAGGGAAATATCCCTCAACTTACACGTGAACAAATACGTACCATCGACAGAAGAGGTCTAACCAAACATTGATAATACAAAACACAGTAACTTCCCAGTATACGGACATTAAAATACACAAAAGTATAAATTGTGTTTCTAAGGTAAACAAAAGACAAATTTGGGACATAAAATGTCGGCCTGAACATGAACCAATCACAAACAGCGTTACAACCGATGTCCCAGGACAAAGATGGCGACGTCAACAAATAAACAGCTGATCAATCTGGCTGGTTTTATTAACTTTTCTCTTGAACAACAAATGATACTTTCAATTTTATGTTACAATATTATGAGATACACTTTCCCCAAGTATATGGATCTAAGGAAAACCAATAGTAAAACAAGTAGGTATTTGTGAAACACACGCAGGCCCCAATTGCTCCCCAAATTCATAGGGGTATAAAGCGATGACGGACAGACGGACGGACACCCCAAACCTATAGGCCCCAATCCGAAGGGTTGTGGCCTAATGAGTAAAGCAGATTTCAGCCTATCTGCGTCAAATGTCTTATTCCACCCTCCGTCCCATTCTACGGTTTTGGCCTTGTACCGTTTCAGCACAAGTTTTTTTTATGGATTTCAGATTTCTCTGGAGATACATAGATTATTCAGGGTTTGCGCTGGGTTCTCAGGAAAGTGAGTCAAAAAAGGAAAGTGTGACTCAGTTGGTTCCAGAAAAACTCCGTGGGTTCCGAAAAAGTTAGTCATTTCGTTAAAAAAAGGACAAAGAACAATAAGGGACAAGGTGGACAACGCGAACCCTGGTATTACATGAAATCATAAACATTTTTACATTTATCTGGTATGTAGCAAACTCCTGGTCCCGACACAGTGGGGCATTACATTACAAAACGACATTCTGAGATATATAATTATCTCGTAACTTGCTCGATACATATGTATGAGAAATTAATGTTAGCAGCTCTGTACCTCCATGCTTATACAAGCAGACTCTTCAAGGTCTTTGTTGTGCACATCCATTAATAAAATAGTGCAAAATGTTTCTAGCAATACGTTACTACTAGAATCTGTGGAATATGAAGAGAATTATATTACATCACACTTCTGCTAAGACACAAAAATTATGGAAAAGAGGTTGCAAATAAGTATCCATATATACAAATTTATCCAACATCATACACATATTCATACGCTCGAACTCTTTTTATTCTAAGCAGCCAGAAATATGTACTTCCGCAGCTTCTTCCGCAAGATATGTGTTTCGACTGTTTGCGACGCCGCCGCAGGCCATTCAAAGAGTAAGACACAAGCATACCTAAAATCCCCGAGAATTTTCTTAATTTTATACATTATATATATATATATATATATATATATATATATATATATATATATATATATATATATATATATATATATATATATATATATATATATATATATATATATATATATATATACTATGGTCTCCGTATGAAAAATTAGCATTTAACTTAGCTAATATTTAGATGGCTGCTACAGGGAGCATAAGCCATGATATGCAAAAGAACGATCGAACACATTTTGACAATGCATACAAGCCTGGTGTCTATAGATAAAACCTAGTAACCAACATTATACTGTTTTGAGTAAATTAATATCAATGCATAAGGTAAGGTTATAAATGAGTTGCAGCTACTAGGTTTTACAATTATAAAACGACGGTATATGAAGGCTTATTTGCAATGGGGTATAGTAAATTATTTTGTACATTAGCTAGTAATGACTTTGAAAATATAAACATAATTTTGACAATATTGCAGTTACTAGCTTTACCTTTACTAGTTTTACCTTTGGACACCAGAAGCTTGGTCAAACAAAATAGTACACTGATACTTATATATGTTATCTGTCAAATCAGTTAGTTTATAAAATCACTGAAAATTTCAATGACTTTGTAAAGTCAATGGTTTACTCAGTGACTTTGTAAAGTCCCTGGAATTTTCAGTAACTTTATAAAGTCACTGGTTTTTGGCCTCCAAAATTTGACAGATTCACTGAATTGTGTTTAAATGCAACATAGTAATAAAAAACAAACAAACAAATTTGCCAAAAATAGATTTTTTGAAGGAACGAAAAAAAATAACATTATCTGTACATGTACATCTATAATTAATGAGTAGATTTTTCTTAAAACATATGTATGTATGTTTTGAGAAAAATCTACTCATTAATTTCATAAGAACTCACTGCGGATAGACGGACGGACGGACACACCAAATGCTATATATGTCTCCCTTAGGGAGAGACATATAATTATGGAATAACAAAGGGCTAAAAATGAAATTCTCGGATTTTAGGTACACTTGTGTATTGCATATTGAATGTTGACCTGCGACGCCGACGCAGTTCATTCAAAGAGTGAAATACAAGCATACCTAAAATCCCCGAGATTTTTCTTTATTTTTTATACATTTATTTTAAACTGCAGTACCATACTATTGCATTTCATTTAAGAAAAAATATTGTGCAGCTATATCAACTTGGTCTCCGTATGTGGGTTTTTAAATACAATGGTCTCCCTATGAAAAATTATGACATTAAAACTGTGATAATGAAAGTAGCCTAAAGAGTTATGTTGACTAAAATCATGTAAATAGCAATGGGTCTTTTGATTTATATTTTAGTTTGAATGCCAAAACAAAAATAACACAACCAGGTATCTGTCATTTTTTTATTTGTAAAATACCTTAAAATCAAAAATGCAAAATTCTTCTGTCTGGAACTAAAGTCTTCTCTGCCACTTAAAACCTGATGTTGTGGGCAACTCCACGCAAAAAGACAATATCCGTCGGTTTTCGAAGTCGCGGACTATTTGACGAATGCACTGCGCAGCGTCGGCGTCTGGCGAAGTAGTGGCTCGGGCAAGTGGCCACCCATAATACGACCAGGTGCACCGCGAGCATTACTGCAGATCCAACCAATGTGCACGTAAAAACCAACGACTCCGGAATTTCCAGCTTTATTTCGTTTTTGTTGGCCCTGATTTGGCTAACTCAAAGTTCATTGGTCTGGATAAGGCATATTAATTGCAATTGCGACAATGTTGAAAGGACAATTACACGACCTCCAATTAGAAGATAAAAGGGCAATAATTTGTTTTACAAAGAAGAGAGAGAGAGAGAGAAAAAAATACAAAGAAAAGAAAAAATAAGAAAAATAAATTGGGGGGGGGTAGGCCTCGGGGAATTGCCCTACGAGGAAATTGTTCAGGGAGGAATTGTCTATGGGAATTGACTGGGAGAAAAGTCCTGTTCCCTGCAGCAATACATTAAAACTTTATTCTGCTCGTGCAAGTCGCAAACAGTCGAAACAGATATGATGCGGAAAAAAATTGAAGTTCAAATTTCTGTCTGTTTCGATTGGCATCTGCCCTCAATTCTGGGTCACATGCATTAAAATCTAGGTCACAGAATTCGCGCCATACGGTTTGTTCTAGCAGCAATATGAATGTTATTGAAAAATCACAGAAACAGGTATGCTTTTCTTCAAAAAAGATAGCTGGTTTAAGCATTCTTGTTCTACTATGCTATAAAGACCCATTTAGGGAGACCAAGCGGATCCGGTTAAATATAACCAAGACCCGGTTAAAAATAACCGGGTAAAAATGAAAGAAATGATAGAGAGATTTCGCCTAAATATCAAATTTCTCTTGCATCAAAGGGCAACCGGTCACTTTACCACTTGCAGTCGAAACAACACATCCATGAGGAAGATCCGAAAGTGCGAAATGGCTTATTTGCCACTAGCTATTTTGCCGCCACCCCCGTACCATTTTGCCATTGATTTTTTTAAAGGTCTAATATTTCATAAGTTTAATTGCTTAGCTCTTTTCGATAACTTTTTTCATTTGTTTATGTTTCGATATCAGTGCTTATGTTTTATCTCGAGCCGCAATTGTCAATTACTTTTGGGATAAGGGAATTAAGACTGTGTATGAGCTTTGCGATTATGATTAGTGACGGCATGATAGCTCCGAGTCAGTTCTGACTTCTATAACATCGTATGTCTTTCTGTGACTTTGTACCACACCGCACCTACACCCAATTGCAGGGTTGAGATTTCGCGGTCGCCCCTGGCGACCAACTTTTGGCTCGGGCGACAAACTTTTTTTCTGAGTATTTTCAGATAAATAAATTTTCACTTTGTTGTTTTTTTTTTTCATATGAGACGGGCTAGACAAATGTTGCAAAAATTGCGCCGGGCGACTAACTTTTGTGCCGGGTAACTAAATCTTTAAAATTTTACGAAGTCTCAACCCTGCAATTGCCAACGTAACATTTTCCTACAATTTATGGTACAATCGTAAATTTATATTTAAGGAAAAGATAGTTCAATTGATTTTGCGTTTAATATTCAAAAATAACGTATAAAATATAACAAAATCGGAGGTCCCGATTTGTTCGAGCAATTCGTGCGACTCAAGGCGGCGGTCTCCTTAAAATTGGGGATTTTTGTATATTTTCTCGAAGTTTGTCGATGAAAATGCAGGATTTTGACACACCCATTTCGCCGCTTTTTGGCAATCGGGTAAAGCTGGAAACACCAATGAGCTAAATTGCATTTTGTTTTTTTCGAATGTTTGTTTTTACCCACACGTCACTATCACTGTTACCAAAAATCTTTGTTTTTACCCTGCACAAACCATTGAAAATCTTCCGCGTGTAGCTGGTTATTTGGATCAGAAGTCCAGGGTTCGAACTTCGGTCTTTTGACATGGTGGCGATGTTCTGGTGGCGAAATTGAGGTGACTCATGGAGAAAGTGGCCAACTGGCAACAACATGAAAACAACAAGTCAAATAAGCGCTCCATTGTTTATTATCAATAAACTGGTACAGTGTTAATCTAACAACTTGACGATCGCCTGTTTACCAGTTATTTATGAAAAGAAAATTGTTTAAATTTGTGAACTATGTTTTCCTCAGGTTTTCTGGCGGCAAAATTTCACCCCCATGATTTTTTTCTGGTGGCAAAATGTCAAAACTGGGTGGAAAATCGCCACCTCGACACCGTTAATGTCGAACCCTGAAGTCCAAATTGGCTTTTCACCATATATATACCATATTTCTACCACCTAAATATACCACCATCTTTATGTTACTGATTATAGAGAGGTTGCCGACACAGACGTTGGTATCGGTCGCAATGTCGAAGACGGCACAGTCGTATTCATCATTTATGTCAGTATTTACTCAAGCAAGAGTGGTATATATATTTTACGGAATAAGGATAAAAAGACAGAGCTAATGAAGATTCAAGATAGTGTTGAATAAATGTTTTTTGGATATTATATATCATACGTTTCACGTCACATTTCAGATAGAGATGTGAGTGGGTGTGCTGGCTGGTACAGCCGTAGCAGCGCGGCAGCACACAGCTCCTTAAGATGAGTACAGTTTTTACTACCGCTGCAGGGTTGGGTGTAGCCGCTGAGCTTGAAGGGCGGCTTTGTGATGGCGTGGGTATGTCTCAGTTGTTTTTCAGTTCCATCTGTAGAGTAGGTCAACGTCCATGTCCCTGCAACTTGCCCTGGCGTCGTCGCACACATGTCTCTTTCCACTTTCTGTAAATCACAGATAAGGCTTCGGGTTCAAGATTCTTCTTGGTGGCGTCAGTGAATCTGTGATCTATCGTTGTTCAGCTCCACTTGAACGAGCAAGGTGTGAATCGGTACTCTATTTATAAACCTTCATTGTGACAAATCCTCGATTCGAACCCTAAAATATTTTATAACAGAGGGAAAATGTTGGGCTATATCTGTACCTTTTTCGCCTCTTAAGTATTCGTTAATTACATAACATATCCGGTTTTTCCTACATCGTATCCATAAGATTCAATATGGCTGCCTAACTAAGTACCCGGATTGTCCGGATCGCAGTTTTATTGGATAATGTTAATCACTATTATAAGAGCTCACCTGTTACAGCGTCAATGAATCTGACAGCTATCATTGTTCAGCTCCACTTGAACGAGCAAGGTGTGAATTGATACTCTGTTTATAAACCTTCATTGTGACAAAAACTCGATTCGAACCCTAAAATATTTTATAACAGTATGATCTAAAATACATAGGAAAAATGGTGGGCTATATCTGTACCTTTTTCGCCTCTTAAGTATCCGTTAATTACATAAGGTTGTAACCTTGCGGTTGATCATTACATTATCGCCAACAGAGTGGGTTATTGGAAATTGTGAAAGTGCAGTAGATGTGGGCTACGAATCCAACTAGTCGCCTTTTGGCATAAACGAAGAAGATAACCGTTATCTAATTTATTTATTTCTCCATAAGAACGAATAATATTTTACAATTAGCATTGCAAATTAAACCCTAAGTTACACGGACCACGAACGTCACACGTCAGAGTTAATCTATCAAATACTAAGAATAAAATACAGACTTTTGTGAAGTAAAATAAACGTTTTTAAAGGGCATGGGAATTGTCAGTGAGAGTAAATTGAGAAACTAGTTACAGTAAACGTCTTGCTTTGTACGATAACAAAATAATAATAATAATAATAATAATAATAATAGCTGGTTTTTATATAGCGCTTTATTCCAAAGCGCTTGACATAATGCATTAGCCTAGAGTTTACAATGTCCAAATATACTACGTATTAAACCAATCATTATTATTAGACAAACCATACATGTAATTGCTACTGGGCATTTTAACACTACACAACATATTACAGAATATACATAACCTAACCCTATGTGGTCATTGCACTGTTGGTACATTTACAGTGTATGACAGACAGATAACCTATAAACACATTATAAATACAGCTATTGATTTGCCCATTAGTAGTCTCACATCATTAACAAAATGTAAGACATTCTAAATTGCGATGTATTTATGTCAGGAAAAGGTGTTTTTGCAACGAAGAAATTCCTTAATGGGGATTTTCCTTTGCAATACCGTGGCGAATACCTCAATAGTCGCCAATATCGCGACAGAGAACGCCAATACACAATGGACGGAAAGTCTGGATCCTATAATTTGAATTTATTAATAGGGATGGGAATCGCGAGCATTTCTGAACCGGTTCGAACCGCGGTTTTTTTAAAAAACCGCGGTTTTGAACCGCGGTTTTTTGCCAATTAATAATAACTCTAAGTTGACTGTTTAATTAATGCCAATTAATAATAACTCTTAAGTTGACCTGTTTAAGTTGACTATTCTTAATTAACCATACGGAATTTATTTTTATTGTTTAATAACAAAAAGAGATCAAAGTAAATTTAAATCATAAATCAGTTGAATTAGGTCAAACAAAACCACGATGAAAATTACAAAGGAACTTGTTTCACTATAATCACATTTCTAAAAAAACAGAACTTGAATAAAATTAATCTGTCCAGAAGTTCATGTTAGTCAGTTTTCTAAACTATGTTCTTGTTAAGGAAAATGAGCATGTCGACGTTATCTGCGGATAGTCGTGACAGCTTTTTCTTCTAAACACTGGGAGGCAATGGCACTACGATGGAAAAATGAAACAATACGCCGAATACGGCACATGAATTTTGCACTTTTCTCTGTAATTTGAGTGGCGGAAGCTTGCTCTGTAGCATGTTTTCTAACGTTTGCTGTACCGGTTTCTTTTCGGCTTTGCCTTTTGTTTCTTTCAGTTTCTCTCTGGTCGCGCTCGAACATTCTGAATGTAACATGGGCATGGTGTCGTTTAGGTGAATAAGTAAATTACTTGTGTCACCACCGATCTTTATTTCTGCTAGACGCGTTTTGCATACAACTGTAGCTTTTGCTTGTTTTCCATCAACGACTTTAACACCAAAATATTTCGAAATTGGCGACTTAACTTGTTTGTTGTCTATAAATGAAGGTTCCGTGTTCCGGCCTTACAAGGGAAATATATGCGATCGACCGTCGGTCTGTCATCAACAGCTTGTTAACACGATAACACGAATATATGCGATCGACCGTCGGTCTGTCATCAACAGCTTGTTAACACGATAACTTAAAAACTCCTGCAAGGATTTTCATGAATCTTGGTATGTAGCCTCTATGGAAACAATCACAGATCTTTTATGTAAATGGGTCAGGTTTGTTCAAGATAAATGCACCAACTGCACTTGGAAAATTTCAGCTCTTGATTGACTGTTGGGGCCTGTTGGGGACTGTTGGGGCCTGTGGGAAATATGTGGGCTATGCACACTGCTCTAGGTATTCTTGTTCAGTATATCCAGTTTCTAAAAGCACTTGTAATAACTATCCATTCATTTCATAATTATCCACGTTTTGCATTTCTGAAACTAAAACACAATGCTATGGCAGTCGAAAATGTTGCTGTTTATGCAGCCTTGGGATGTTCAACGAATATGATGTGTAAAATGTATAAAAATAAACACAACATATTTACCAAAAAACCGTTTTTTTAATGTTGAACCGCGAACCGCGGTTCACAGTAAAAACCGCGATGCACCGCTGCACCGGTGAAAACCGCCATCCCTATTTATTACTTATATAAAGGGTAACATTATTAACCAGTTTGGATGTGTAAAGTGGTGTGTTGACACGTTTACTAATGCTTATTGCTCAAAAGATACCGGAATAGTATCAAAGTATCCCTGAAAAATGTTGGGCAGAAGCGTCACAGGTCGGCCGAACTGGTTATGGGCCGAAGTGGTAAAATAAAAAAAAACTGGGCCGATGTGTCCAAAAGTGGACCGAAGTGGTTTGGACCGAAGTGTCTAAATCCCATTTTACCACATCCAGGAGTCATCCAGGAGTCAAGTAGTTTGCTCTTCCTTGGACTTGTGAGTTTTTCCCTTTCTGTTATTTGTCGTTGTTTAGTTCGCTTTGCGTCACTGCTGTTGGATGCGAGCCGGTCTCACGGTCCCTCATGAACTGATTTTGAAAATAACAGAAACGAGAAAGAGTGTTTCTATAAATGGCCATTAACCTAAATAACGGTCACCTGTAGTTCCATGCAGTTTTTATGGTCCATAGAGGTCGCTTATTTGTCCAAGTTGCTAGGAACCCGCTGCAAAAGGCTCTGATTTCTTAGCAAGCTTATCACGGAGAAGTACTTCGTGTATGAACTGGCTTTCCGCTTCCTTTGAGGTTTCCACCAGACGAGTCAATCACACGAACTCCTTGTCCTAAAATGTAACTACATCATGTCTTCTATATACCCTACACGTTATATCTATATGAATATCTATATATTAAATTTGATAAGCTTGTTTGTATTTGAAATTGAGATTCCTCTTGATGGCGTCAATGAATCTGTTACCTATCGTTGTTCAGTTCCACCTGGGCAAGAAGGCGACGTCCGTGCGCTTGCAACTTTCCACTTTCTGTAAATAACAATAAATAACTTACTCTGGCGTTGTCGCATACATTTTTCAATTTGGGCCGAACTGGTTTTGGGCCGAATCGACCAAATCCCGTTTCTTTTCACTTTCTGTAAATGACAGATAAGGCTTCGGGGTCAAGATTCGTGTTGATGGCGTCTATGAATCTGTGAGCGATCGTTGCTTAGCTCCACCTGTGTGGGCATCCTGGAGTCAAGTAGTTTGCTCTTCCTTGGGCTTCAACGCTCAATAAGATTCCCTTTTCAATCAGCACCTCATTGAGGCAACGGCCAACTTTCTGTCCATAATAAAGGAGCACCTCGCAGTAGTCATCCATCTGCAATCAATAGATTAATCAACGAACCAGTCAATCAGATAAACAATCGCTCATTCCATTTGTCGATTAATTGGACATATAAACAAATTAATATCACAGTAACATAATACGTATAGTTTTACATATAAATCTGTTAAAAAGAATTTTACTGTTATCCGCGTGTATCTTCGGGCCCATGCGTTGTGTATCATTGACTTTCACGAAGGTGTATCACGATGAACGGACACAAGACTGATTACAATATATTATACTTTCTGAAATTCCGTTTCTTTCCTTTATATCCCAGTAAACTAATCTCTCCCTTGAATATCCGTTTCTATTTTCCTTATTTACATTTTATCCGTAACAACAACTCTCCCTGCACCAGCACCACAAGCACAACACCCTGTGCACCATTAGGTCTCACACCTAACGTGTGGCCTCTATGCCCTCGTAAAATCGACTGCTGGTGGCGCAGCAGCACGTTCCTTATATAGTTGCTGGCAGAACAGCCGCCGCTAACTAAAAATGCAGCCAATCAAAGAGCTTCCCGCCTAATTTGTTTGTTTGTATTTCTTTGTATTTGAAATTGAGATTCCTCTTGATGGCTTCAATGAATCTGAGACCTATCGTTGTTCAGTTCCACCTGGGCAAGAAGGCGACGTCCGTGCGCTTGCAACTTTCCACTTTCTGTAAATAACAATAAATAACTTACTCTGGCGTTGTCGCATACATTTTTCAATTTGGGCCGAACTGGTTTTGGGCCGAATCGACCAAATCCCGTTTCTTTCCACTTTCTGTAAATGACAGATAAGGCTTCGGGGTCAAGATTCGTCTTGATGACTCGAATATGTGAGCGATCGTTGCTTAGCTCCACCTGTGTGGGCATCCTGGAGTCAAGTAGTTTGCTCTTCCTGGGCTTCAACGCTCAATAAGATTCCAATTTCAATCAGCACCTCATTGAGGCAACGGCCAACTTTCTGTCCATAATAAAGCAGCACCTCGCAGTAGTCATCCATCTGCAATCAATAGATTAATCAACGAACCAGTCAATCAGATAATCAATCGCTCATTCCATTTGTCGATTAATTGGACATATAAACAAATTAATATCACAGTAACATAATACGTATAGTTTTACATATAAATCTGTTAAAAAGAATTTTACTGTTATCCGCGTGTATCTTCGGGCCCAAGCGTTGTGTGTCATTGACTTTCACGAAGGTGTATCACGATGAACGGACACAAGACTGATTACAATATATTATACTTTCTGAAATTCCGTTTCTTTCCTATATATCCCAGTAAACTGATCTCTCCCTTGAATATCCGTTTCTATTTTCCTTATTTACATTTTATCCGTAACAACAACTCTCCCTGCACCAGCACCACAAGCACAACACCCCGTGAACCATTAGGTATCACACCTAACGTGTGGCCTCTATGCCCTCGTAAAAATATAGTTGCTGGCAGAACAGCCGCCGCTAACTAAAAATGCAGCCAATCAAAGAGCTTCCCGCCTAATGCATGAACCAATGAAAAAACAGCTGCCCAAAACCATACCTTGCAAGTAACGTAGCGACCAAAAAGTGATGTTTTCAAAACGATCACGAAGTTCTTTACAAAGTTGCACTATCGGTTCTAATCTGCAGAATTTTTAAATACTTGAAAACTACATGAAAAGTTTGTGATAGGTAGCACAAAAATGTCCTTCGTCTGAAAAACCGACAAAATGAAAAGTTCCAAACACAAAAACATTGCCATATGCACAATCTTGACTCGTTTTACGCAACGCTCTGTGAAGCTTAAAATTTCGTCGTCGACTTCCGAAGATACCCGATATACTTGATATATAAGTAAATTTTAAAATGGCACAAAATCTATCGAAAGGACTTCAATGCGACACGTCAACAGTTTCCCAATGAGTTCACTCGACTATTCACCACTTCTTAACACCTGAAAGGAAACGACTGCACCAACGGGCGCTTTTCTGCATTTCCACGAAGCGGACGCATCCTCCACCACAACAAACGTCTATTTTAATTGATTTTAGTTTCAACTGAGTCTTCCTATAATAACAGAAAAGACACAATATGACCCTAACGGGTTGCCGGTGTCGTTAAACAAATCAATCAATCAATCAATCAAAATCCTTAGCGGCACCGAGAGTTGGAAGCCATCGGACGAAGGTCTTGGTGTGAACCAGTTGTTCTTGCTTGAAGCAGCTTTGTAGTAGAGTTTCGAGTAAGGCAGAGACGAGTACAAGTTGGATGGCGTTAAACAGCTGCTGTGTGTGACCTTGCCTTTACTCACTGCAGCCTCTGGAAGGCCTTCTACCTTCCTGGGGTTGCAGGCTGTTTATTTCCATTTTGTAGGTCTAATTTCGAGGTAAAACGGCCCGGCCCAGAGACGGCGGCTATGCCTGACAAAGAACAACGTCAAGTTACTTCATCGCAACATGAGGGTGCGAAGACATGTCATGAGAACGGGATGAAATGACGAGCGTGTATTGTTCGACCATCAGGAGTTATCAGTGCTGGGACCTTGTGTTTCTCTACCCAATGGTACATTATGACAATTTGGCTCAGTGACATCATACAATGACATCAGTGTGTGTTTGGTATTAAGTAACAGTGATAATACAGTGAAGTACCCTCTGATGTCGAACTGATCAAGCCACTACCATTTTTAGCTTTCAGCCAATATTGGCTGAGCATTGCTATCGGTCTGTCCGTCCGTTTTTCCATCTGTCTGTCTGTCCGTAAACTTGTTTGTCCGGTCGATATCTCAAACTATTTGTCGGAGCTTCAGAAAACCTTGCAGGAAGGAGCATATATAGTGCAGATGTGCAACGGAGCATTCAATTTGTCCCACGTTCATTCATTTGTCCGCAAGTCGCACTTTAAACTTTTCTTGTCCGGGGGTTATCTCAACTATTCATCGGATCTTAACCATACTTACAGGAAGAAAGTATATATAGTGTAGATGTGCAAGGACCGTCGCTCCAAAAGTTGCACCTTGTATATTGTTTTTGTCTGGGCAGTATTTCAAAAGAGTAAATGGATCACAGTGAGTTAGTTAGTTAAATGATTTGTTTAACGACACGACCGACCCTTAGCAGGTTACATTGTGTCAGAACATGTCAGTAATCAGTGACTAGAAGACAATGCTACAAGCTAAAATCAAAGTAGGCTAAAACCATGTATATTCTAAATGCATAAAGTAAACAACGACTAGAAATACTGATACAGGTTGATTTCTTTTAAAAATTGTATACTTCATCAAAGAGCTGCCTCAAGGAGTCAGCTCTGAAATGACGTGAGCGGGTACAGTCTATTAAGATATGTTTAACGGTGTAAGGTTCCTGACAGCCGACACAATCGGGTGCCGGCTCGCCTCTTAACAGATATTTGTGGGTGATATATGCATGTCCTATACTGGCTCTATGATAAACCATTTCATCTCGCACACTGTTAAGTGGCGGGGTTTTTTGTCCGACTAAGGGGTTTGTTTGATACATCTTGTTTGTTGGTTTGTTCCATATTTCTTGCCACAATCTTTTTGTGTATCTTGTGATGTGGTATTTAAAATCGGAGGCTGGTATGGGCATATCGATACAATTATCATTTACCGTATCAAGGCTCGGTAAAGCATAAGTTTTGTATGCCGATCAGCGCCCCAGTCACAGTGATGTAAAAGCTATTGGCTGATAGCTCTGCATCTCCGATGCCTGTGTTTGGGAGTGTTAATTACACAAGAAGTGAAATATGATGTACTGTTTTTATTTGTGTTTCACACAGATAGTTTTCAACAATGAAGCAATGACACATTGGTTGTTATTTACCTTTAACCCTAACCCTAATACATGCACATAAGCAATAAATATTAAAAACAACATAAGCACACGAACTCTGCAAATCCTCTCGCTCTTCGCACGTTTTATAGCATAAACACAGTGTGACATAGTTAATAAGTCAAGTTTGTATGCATGCATTACTTTCAAATAAAATGGCTAAGTTTCGACCTTAATTTTTGCTAAATAAATGAAAAGTCGGAGCTATGTTTTCCCAGCTCTTCCGGTATCTCATAACAAAAGCCGTCGAAGGTACTGTTGATGGACAAAAACTCCTTATGCATGCCTGTGAGTCTCCCGCGGGAGTCCAATCCTAAGATTGTAATACACTTATTATGCAAAAAGTATGATTTTTTGACGCATTCCCAAAAACGCATTCAAGATACCCAGGTGCACAACCACAACATATGTTCTATCCTGCAAAGCTGGAATGGAATCCCCTTGTAGTTCTCGTGATTAGTAGCAGAAACGACTCCTCATTCCAAATGTTGACAGACGGACGAACCCTAATCCAATACAGCTGTAGTAACTTGCCCCGTACTACGTGGCAGAGGGCTAATAAAGCAATTCTCATGACCTGGCTGTGTCAACAGAATGTTTTGGGATGTTTACTCAGTCAGCAGACAGCAGGTCAAAATAATGTAAAAAGCAACTGGTGTCAGGTAGTGAGACAAGCACAATCCCTCGTTCACCTAACACTCTTTAACAATTAAAATGTTTGAAAGAGCTCTATTCAGGAGAAATCCATTTAGTAAGCAAAGAGGGGGAAGGAAGTCTTATAGTGTGCGTACGCTAATATTAAACTTCAAAATGACGTCACAATTGATGCGTGGAGGGAAGGGGGATAAAAACGGGTAAATTTTTGCGTACGTACTAAATGGAAGGCCTCTTATATTTGCCAACTTTTGACACCCCTACCCCCGTACGTAAAAACATAGGCATTTCAGATGCAGAGCCCTCAGCCAATAGCAGTTACATCACTGTGGGCGGGTTACCTTTTTGAGATATCGCCCGGACAAGAAAAAGTTTAAAGTGCAACGGTCACGTGACAAATCGAACCACTCGTTGCACATATATACTTTCTTCCTGTAGGGTTTGGTGAAGATCTGATGAAGAGTTTTCGAGATATCGTCCGACAAAAAAGTGGACGGACAGACCGATAACAATAGCCTTCAGCCATATTCGCTGAGGGCTGAAAATGTGACGTCAATATAACATTAGCGTACGCACAGGGCTAGACCCCCTCTCTTCACGTACGTAATATATGGATAGCCCCTTACTGAAATAACACACAAAAGTAAACACAGATAAAACAGAAATGCATGAATACTATGAAATCTATACACTGTTGATGTGACTGAGATATGCCATACTCATTTATGGTACATCAGGAGAACTTACATATTATCTTTTATTTTACAGTTTTCATAATTACTTATGGGGCTCTACATTAGGAAGGAACAATGTCACACTCGTTCACAAGCAAACCGTTGAGTATGCCAAGAAATGTTTTTATCTAGAGAATATACATGAGGTCTCCCTATTTTCTTTTCTCGAGCATGGTCTACTTAAGTCTGGTATTAGGGGTTCACAAATAAATGAAACGTTAAAGTACGCTATCACAGTCGATAATATGCTCAAAATTCATATAGGAGAACAGTAGGGGTGTTCCGGTTTCAGCGAAATCCGAGCAAATTTTCTCTGTTGGGTGAGAACAAAAACCGAATTCCAAAATTTCAGTTCGGTTTGGTTGTTTTTTAGATGCAATACCTTACTCAAAGATAGGCATTTAAAGTGACGAAGGAATTATGTGGTCGTTGGCAGGTTGCCAAAAAGGGGTTACACTGCCATAAAATGACATGCTGCTGCCTACGCATTTGCGTAGCGACGATATATGTGCCAGTCATAAACTTATGGACCCGCATGGGCGTTAATATATAATATATATACTAGAAATGTGCCTATTGGAAAACAGATACTCCGACCAACGTTTCCAGTGTCACGCTTTTTTAACAAGATGTAAGTAAAATTATTAAATTTCAAAGTATCAGTGTGACCGTGGACTCAGCTCTAGAACATATTGTATAGAAGCCATATACCAGCTTTGATTGAATCCGCCAATTGGAACTTATGTCATCCGTGACGCACACCCTGGCAGAGACAAGCTAAAAACATTATGCACCTTTTGACCTTAGTCCGGTCAGTGCAAAAGAAAAAACCGAACCGAACGTTTTGCCAACCGAACCTTACCGAGCTCAACTCAAGCCGACACACCCCAAGAACAGCCTCCCCTTGACTATTCATACATGAGAGCCGAATCAGCAAACAACGGCTCTGATGCAAACTTTCTGTGTCTCATACACACACGTCACTCAGCGATCAATAGCAAGAGCCAACAAGAGTTCACTGGCAAGAACGCTAAGAATATCACAGATCAACTGTCACAAACTTGAAAGACTGGGTACTTTCAAGACAAGTGTTCCATCATCCTTCAACTTTATCAGCTATGTTAACCTGCTGTTTCTTTGGTAACAGTACCTTAAGATTTTTATTTATGTTGATGTGCACCGTCTTTCTTTCGTTGATCACTTTCGCTCGTATCTTTTTGTACTGTTCTTCTCGGGTTAAGTGTTCGATACTCTTTATGGATTTCATGCCGAGAAATTTTCAGAATCTCTGCCTTGCCTTAAAGGAAAGAAATAGACACTTAAAATTCAACCAATTGACACCGTAATGGAGAGATGTATACCTCAATGTTTTAGAATAACTAAACCGCCCAGGTGAACTTTCCTTTACCTCATAAATAACAAGCTATAATGATTCCTAAGAACAGATCATCCTGAAAACTCATTGAAACTATTTATAATTTTTAATATCTATAATTTTATTTGGTTCAATGACAGGAGTGAGATACATACTAAGATAAGGCCCTTTTGGTTTCTGCAAAAATGCAGAAAAGTGTGTTTTCACTGCAAGAGTATCTTCTGCAGACCACTTGACAGCACATCCAGTACCTAAAAGGGAAACATCAAACAAAATGCCTCACTGCATAAAAATAAAACAACATACCAGAAAAAGTTGTTGATTTTCAAAACCCTAAACTGCTGTCAAAGTATTCTTGAACGACTTCAAACAGTGACTTAATTATAACGTCGAAGCCAAAATTGTACCAATTGGCCCACCAAAACTCGACATCTGAAAATATTTGCACAATTTACTGCTTCAAGAAGAGATTCTAACAGTTTTCTGTATGTTAAAAGACATAAACAAATTAAGAAACTGCTTATCTAACATGTCGGGGTTGTTTATTGTAAGGTTTGCCCAGACACTGGGGATCATGTTGTGGCACCAATTTCTCTTTTAGCTGGCGAAAATCCTTACAAATGCTTTGCAACTGAAGCTTCAAATGAATAAATCAATGTTTCGATACCTTTTGCTTTCTCAACACGTTTTCTAGCCATAGAACCCTCTTCTTCCTCTTCAAGCATTGGCTCATATTCGCCTAAATTAATTCAGATTTATTATATATCATAGTGACAATGTCATCTTTTTAGCCAATCTAGCCAATCATACCCGTTGTACGCAGTGCGTACGCTTTGGACCATACCCCCTTCCCCTGTACCCACATACGCTTAGTAAAATGCAATATTCATATGTATATTGATAAAAATGGGTAGGCACGCTGGTAGCTTGACCCCCCTTCCCACCTGTGCGCAGTGCGTATGTTTTGGCTGCGACCCCCTCCCTGCGTACGCACTACATGAATGGCTCCTATCCCAATTTCATGATCATCAAGCAGAAGGACTGCTTACAAGAAGAGGTGCATTTGCTATTATTTTTGCAGAATTATATGCTTTTATTTCATTTTACCCAAGAGCACATGGTTTTTACAGCTGCTCGGCTGTATGGTGAACATATGCATAGTTGTCATTTGATAAAACTGCAAGCTTTATTGCTTATGTAAATCAAAAGTCTATAAGCTTAAACGGATATGTCCTGGAACGTTCCTCCTATTTTTGTGAAATACAATGTTTTAATGTGTTTAAAGAAATAAACGGGAGCATTCCAGGATATTGCCGATTTTTCATACTATCAGTATCCAAGCAGCCTCGTGTCCGTTTTCGGTGTGAATTCCCTGAGAAATCTTCCTTAGGCGCGTCTGAAACTCGCGATTCACTCCAATCTGAGTCTGAATCGGAGTCGCTATGGGCTCTCTCACACGCTTTTACATATCTAATTAAAGGGGCCTGATCATCATCACTGTCAGATGAATTCCTGGTTCTTAACACCTCACAAGTGCTCCGAGATTGTTTTCGGGCTGTTGCTGCACACGGCTTTTCCAGGGTTTTTGTAACTGTTCATGGGAATTATTTAAGCCTAATTGTAATTTAGTTTGTGCATGAAGCTTTTCAATTTGCTCAAGTACCAAGGTGTTTACTGCCTAGTGCCCCTATAGCACCGGTGAATAGTTAGGTTTAATCACTGCGAAAATATGCCAGTGACAACATCAACACTTTAACTTATAAGAAAGCATAAATTAATTTATTAAATCAATAGGTAAAGCATATTGAGAGGCAATTTAAAAAGTCAATACAATAAATGGAAAAACACACACCTAAGAGACTGCACCTAGGTTTCTTTGGTTTAGCACCGATGGAAGCAGTAGCAGCAGCTGACGCGCTACAAGTGGCAACGCTGCCTCCCATACCGGGCCTACTTTTACCTTTTAACAACATTACATGATTACAGTAAATTTAGAAATCTATCTAATCGGTGAATTTTCAACGCAAGTTACAAACGCGATATGACTCCACAAGATACAATGTTATCCTTTTCACGGTCGTCGTTAAAATAAACTCAACAATCAACTTGCATTGGAGAAGTTAGTTAAGTAGAAAAATCCAGATTCTACAGCCGTTGGATATTGTTTTAGACCATTGGAAAAATCGCTGTTATATATGATATTACTTATTTTAATTTTTTAATGGAACATTGCTCTTATTTAAGATATTTTGAAAATAAATTTTGACAATAAAGATAAAACGAAAGTGTTTACCTTCGTCAACACTCTGCAAAAATCGGCCCATCACCAATGTCTCTTTTAAACCTGGCGGACATCTGTAGTTCTCACTGGCCGTCACATCGGAGTGGCTCAAGTGATTAAAGTATATTTTGGCATCAGTGGGAGACATATCCAAAGATGAATAAATCGTCGAAATCCTATGACGATTCATAGTCGCGTTTAGCGTGATTGGAATCATCTTTGTAACTTGATTCATTGCATGCCACCCAGAACAGTGATTGTATGAGCCTCTTGAAGCGAACACGAAATTGTTATTTTCTTTGATTCCGTACGCTTTGCGATACTTGACCAAGATGTCCAATGCGCCAACGACATTTTTGGGTATCAGTATAGGAACGAATTTTTTCCCTTTACCATGCAAGTAGGCCAATAGATACTGATTTGCCAGGAATTTTTCTGCTGGGTCTACAACCGAATATATGGCCTCATCACTAACCCAGACTTTATTTTTGGCATCCTCCCATTCCGTGATCAGCATCCTCGCACCTTCCTCACCGCGACGCGCATTGTACAGAGTGAGTCGACAAACGACGAGATTCCTGAGCAAGGCATATTTTTCGACACCAAAGTCGTTCACAATGGCACTCACTCGATCATTCACAAACGTATGCAAGCGCTGGACCAGTTTGTCACATGGTAGCTCATTAGGCCTTCGCCTTTCAAAAGTGCGCTCGGTTGCGAGGTATTCCGCTTCAGCGAATACTTCGGGATCTCGAAAATGGAATTGCCTTCTGAACCCTTGCACATCTAATACTTTGTCATTTTCGGATCTTTCGTCATAAATGGCCTCGATATGTTTCGCCGATCTCCTGAGCACTGCCTTGATGTTCTTCAAAAGCCCGTGCTTCGTTTTAGCTGAGGAAGAACTTTGTCCCCTTCTTTTTATGGTTTCATACAGAATGTGCATGTTTTCTCTACCTTTGCGGAACATGTCTTCAATGGAAGCATTTTGAGGAGCTCCAGGTACTTTCTTGCATTCCAGGAAGAGATTCGCAAGCTGGCGCATTTCGGTCATTGAATTCTTCCTGCATTCGGCTGCTTTGGATTTTGAATAGCGCTTTTTGTTGAAAATGCGATAACCCATTTCCTTCAGAAAGCTATTACTTCTGCACAACATTCCCGTTTCATCCTCTTGAAATTTGTCGAGGATTCTTTCCTTGAACTCCTGGTCGTGATGTCAATTAGTCACATGCGCGAATGGTCTTATCGCAGTCGGTTTTGACTTGCACTGATGCTTGTAAAACGTTGAGCTTCCAATGAACTTATTGCATTCGCGACACATTTTTTTTCACATCTTGTGTGGACGTTGTTCTTCGCTCGCGCATCAGGTCAGCTTGATCAAAAGACAATTCACTGAGTACTCTTAGATTGTGCTTCTTGATGCCTTCTATTCGCTTTTCGTTTGCAAATTGGCTATCAAGTTTATTCTCATGCATGTTGGATTTCACTTCTTGCAAACGCTTGTGCACATTCGTGATGTGGCGTTTCAATTTACCACCCGTTATGAATTTGCCACAAAAAGGGCATTCTCTTAGGGGCTTCTGAAACATTAATAACAAATCTTCTAAGGCAAGTAAAAAGCGTAATACAAGTTGTTGATTAACGATACAGGAATCTCCGCATGAGTGTGTACTAATCAAAAGCAGTTTTACACAATTAAGTTTTACGCAGTATGAACAAGGTATGATTTTTTCCGAAAATTAATAATGCCTACAATATTCCACAATTATTGTTGAATAACTAGAAAACTTTTCGTGTGAAATGGAAAGTTTTGGACTGATCTACATTAAGCATATGTACAATAGCAACAAACCTTGAAGTTCTCTTTGTCTTTTCTTGTGGTTGAACCACTTTGATTGGCACTGTTGGCCGTTTTTGCTCCTGAAAAAGAATAGGATATCTTGAGTATTGTCTAAAAATAGGGAGACTGTTAACCTGTCACCGCCTGTACCTCACAAACGCCATACCGAAAAATATCCCGAGTATGGTCAAGGTTATATACGAGTAAATATAAGCAATGCACATTTTGTCCCCTATTTACCAATTTTCATGTATGTCTTTCTAACTTTAATATATATCTACATAGAAACACTTAAGGAGACCATGATTCGACTGTCCACCTGTCACAAATCTCACAAACGCCATACCAAAAAGTATCCCGAGCATCGTCTCCCAAAGTCGTATTTCAATGTTATATACGAGTAAATATAATCAATGCACATTTTGTCCCCTATTTATTTATGGTCTTTCTAAGTAGTAACATTGATATATATCTACATAGAAACACTTAAGGAGACAATGTTTCCAAGATATAGAAAGAAGGAGACTGTCCACCTGTCACTGCCTGTACCTCACAAACGCCATACCGAAAACTATGGTCTCTCTAAGTAGTAAGTTTGGTATATATATATATATATATATATATATATATATATATATATATATATTTAAGCCGTCGATTTGATATTAAGTTTCATACGATACAATTGACTGTATTGACATCTAGCTCTGTGACAAGACAGTAAGAATAAAACAACTCGATTGGGAGTAATATTTGTATATATTGTAAAAAACATAATTGCTGTTGAAGTGACAGTACACTATCAATGAATAACAATACACAGCAATAATTTTTTGTCTACACACAACTAGCATAAAACATTTAGCATGATAGTGAAACATTTATTAGTAATGTTAACCAAATAAGGAGGGGTGGGAAAAGGGGGAGGGTTGGTGGGTATTAAAAGGGAATACTGCTATTTTGTTTCGATGCGCGCTCGCTGCTGGCTAAAATGCGAGTGATACCTCCAGTCAGTAAGCGCAGTCGCTGTGACGTTAGAGATGCATACTGAGTAGGAGGGGCTAAGCCTGTCTGTTTGCGCAGCTGACAAATCAGTCTTTGTTGTGAGAGCGTCTCATTGAGGTTCTGTTTGTGAAAGGTTGCCAGAGTTCCTGGCACCAATCCCCTAGTTACACACAGTAAGCAGGAAATATACAGAGTATGCAAAGTAGGATAAAAGTAGGGTTTCTAAAACATATATAATGGGGTTTCTAAAACAGTGACGTCATTGTTTTAGAAGTCCCCTGGGGCTAGTAAAACAGTGACGTCACATGGACGTGATATGGACGTCATAATCACGTCATATGGACGTGATATGGACGTCATATGAACGTCATAATGACGTGATAGGGATAGTGGGCAGTCATTCAAACGGGCAGCCGGACTATATGTGTCACTGTAACACGGACAACTGGGCCATCGGAAATCAATTAGAACTAAGCAACCAATGACAGAGTTTCCTTAAGCCAAGCTATTTTTAGCCCAGACAGCTCTCTCTTCACGCATCACTGCACACATTGAGAAGCAGGCGAGGAAGCAACAACTATTTCTCTCTCTTCATACACAAACACACACACCACGGCAAACCAAGCAGCCACTCTTTTTTTCCCTCACTTTCTCGTTTGCTCTGTCACTCTCTCTCCACACACATCACACCGCGGCACACACACACACCTAAATGACCGAACGGGCAGTCCTTTTTGGTTCGATTTTCTCGCTCTCTCTACCTACATATACCAACCACGTACGGCTCATTTAGCGTTTCCTTTCTCAAGCCAGCTTTCTCGCTCTCCAAGCACACATAACGGTAAACCAAGCAAGCAGCCACTCTTTTTTCGCCCAGTCTCTCTTTCACTCTTTCAAACGAGCAAACGGGTTGTCTTTTTTCCTCACTTTCACGTTTGCTCTATCACTCTCTCTATGTACATATAACACCTACGGCAGACGGGGCAAACGGGCAATCATTTTTTTAACTCCCTCTTTCTCCACACGCATATGCCATCACTAATGGGTCTCCGTAAAAGCAATTAAAAATGGCCATTTTTAACCACAGAGAGCTCTCTCCATGTATTACGGCAGGCAACAACTCTAATTTTTGGCTTTCTCGCTCTCCAAACACACATAACACCTACGGCAACCGGACAAACGGGCAGCCGGACAAACGAGCGGCCGGGCAAATGGACAGCCGGAGAAACGGGCAATCTTTTTTTGCTTTCTCTCTCTTCACACACACCATCACTAATGGGTCTCCGTAAAAGCAATTAAAATGAGCAACCAATAAGCCAATTCGCACTTTCGGATTTTTCCGGTGGAGCTGTTGTTTCGACTGAAAATGTTGGGGGATAAATTATAAAGAAATGATAAGGGGAAACATCAAAATTCTAATTTTCTTTCAACATGCACACTTTTGAATTTTTGAAGCCATCATATGATCTTTTAAAAACTATTTTACATATTATTCAGTCCCTCTAATAACCAACATGTGACTATATTTCTGACAAAATGGAATTTTGTTGATTTTTGCCGTTTTTTTCCTATCATTTCTTTATATCCTTATCCCACCTGAATTCAGCCGAAACGCAAAAACTTTTCGGCACAAGCCAAAAGTGCGAATTGGCTTATGTTTCCTTAAGCCAGGCTATTTTTAACCCCAGGGAGCTCTCTCTCTCTCTCTCTACACGCAAGCAACCATTTAATTGACCGAACGGGCAGTCTTTTTTTTTGCTTTCACTTTCACTCTCTCTCGAAACACACGACGGCAAACGCAACCAAGGAGCCACTCTTTTTTTGCCCAGTTTCTCTTTCTCTCTTTCAAACGGGTCGTCTTTTTCCCCTCACTTTCTCTTTCGCTCTGTCTCTTTACACACACATATAACACCACAGCAGACGCGGGAAGACGCGGGAGACGTGGAAAAACGGGTAGACAGCTCCCTGTAAGCTCTCCAACTGTTTTTTTAAGCAGTGGACTCATAGAGACATGGTTAGAGCTCGCCTTTTAGGTATCCTGACCCAGCAATGACGTGACACATATTGACTGAGAGCTCTCTCTTCACACACATACACATCACGGCAGCAGGGTAAACGGGCAATCATTTTTTTTTTTTTTTGCTTTCTCTTTCGCTCTCTATACATAACACAACGGCAAACGCAACCAAGGAGCCACTCTTTTTTCGCCCAGTTTCTCTTTCTCTCTCTTTCAAACGGGTCGTCTTTTTTTCCCTCACTTTCTCTCTTGCTCTGTCTCTTTACACATACACATAACACCACAGCAGACGCGGAAAGACGCGGGAGACGTGGAAAAACGGACAGACAGCTCCCTGTAAGCTCTCCAACTGTTTTTAGAGCAGAGGACTCATAGAGACATGGTTAGAGCTCGCCTATTAGGTATTTTGACCAAGCAATGACGTCATGCATACTGACTGAGAGCTCTCTCTTCAGACGCAACCAACTAAATGACCAAACGAGCAGTCTTTTTTTTTTTTTTTGCTTTCACTTTCACTCTCTCTCGAAACACGCGACGGCAAACGCAACCAAGGAGCCACTCTTTTTTTCGCCCAGTTTCTATTTCTCTCTCTCTTTCAAACTTGTTGTCTTTTTTCCCCTCACTTTCACGTTTGTTCTGTCTCTTTACACATACACTTAACACCACAGCAGACGCGGGAAGACGCGGGAGACGTGGAAAAACGGGCTGACAGCTCCCTTAAGGAGACAATGTTTTCAAGATACAGAAAGGGAGGGGGCGTTCACCTGTCACCGCCTGTATCTCACAACCGCCATCATGAGAAGAGACATTTGAGTTTTGAAATTAAAAAAAAACAATGGATGCGTATTTGGTACACCTATTTCCCTATATCCATGTTTGGTCTCTCAAAGGCGTCAATTTGGTGTATATATAGTTCAAGTTTTTCTCGCATTGATGCAAACGCCATACGGAGTATGTGAATGTAGTACAAGATCATGCAAGTAGACTTACCTTCATGTTGTGGTTCTGCTTGTGTGTCGCCCCTAACCAAGCTCCGAAGATCATCCGCTACCACTGCAATTTGCAGCGAGGAATCTGTAACACAAGAATCGAATCATATTTTTTTAACGCATTGAGCTTAGTATATCTATGGTAAATTTAAATATTTCACATTTCAATTGATGCTGTAATTACAGATAAAATTATAAGCCGATAAAAAATGCTTCATTACTGCATACAATAAAAGCAACCTACCTGAAGCATTGGCGATTTCTTCGATGAAGTTGGCACCTCCATTTTCTTTTTCTTCGGATTGAGCAGCTGCTAGCAAAGCTATATCTCTGTGCACGTCGTCAATAAGCCTGAAGAGTGTATATGATGACATCAGTGTAAATATGCATGAGCTAGAGATTTTGTCTATCTAATTGGAAATTCAATCTATGCAAAAAATATACAACCATTACCTGTAAAGATGTAAATGAATTAAAAATCCTCTTTTCTTTTTACCTCAATGGGTGACAACATTACACTGAGGCTTGTAAAACGTCCAACTATTTAGTCATACATTTTTAAAATTTATATTAACCTGACTACGTCTCGAGGAGTAGGCCTATGCCCCGTGGTGTGTTTAAGGCTGTTGCATGTTGACTACACAAAATTTAAAAGTGGGGGAAGGGTAGACATAGTGTCTAACATTTAAATAACCAGTAGGGACCTGAGACTGCCATAGGTACTCTAAGTACAGCGCCGATTTTGAAACATTAGCCAATTTGTCAATTTAAGTCCCGAATTCTTTGTTAGTGCACTGCAGAAGGGTGCAGAGAAGCCGTGTAAAAATTTGAAAGGAATCCATCTATTAATGTGGCCTGTAGGCGCGTGAGACTGAAGCGTGAAAGACGGACGGACAGACCGAAAAGTTCAAAACTATATCCCTCCGTTCTACTGGGGATAAAAAGCCACGGGGGGATACCACTGAACGTCATTCTCGTCAATCAACGTATGCGAGCTGGCCCCTAGCTGTTTAATCCCAGCGTTCAGATCTGATATAAACAAAGGTTCTTCGGGCTCTTCAGGGAGTACTGGACCTGAAAAATACATGTCGGGAAATCTCTTTATTTCAGCATTTCAACAAAAATAATGAAAGAAACGAACAATAAAAATCTATTACATTACAGTAAAATCTCCGTTAGCAAACAACTGCACTTAGTCAACACTATTTCCTCGGAATTTTGAACTGCTATGGTGAAATTCACTTCTCATTATGAACACCTTTATGTAATAAACAGATTTACCAGGTCCCAGAGATGTCCATTGCATAAAGTTTTATTGTTTATTGATATCATAACTTACTCATTGGCTGCAATGGAATACCAGTTAATGGTGGCGGTAATGTGTTGTCGCGCTCTGGTGTGCTCCATCGCATAAGTCGTTCATGGTCTGTTGCATTGCTCTCCTGAAGCAAATTAAAAAGAATGTCTAGTTAATTAAGATTCCAAAAGGATTTTCATGAGCCTGAAAAACTCCTGTAAAGTAAGAATTGTTAACCAAGTGTTACTTAACCTTGTTAACTAACTTAAAGGATACCAGTTCAAATATCAGGGAGTCTATAGTAATACCTTAGCGCTAAACGACTACAGACAGTAATAAAATTCAATCAAAGCATTATCCGAATGTGCGCTCCCCTTTGTTGCACCTTTGAAAAGATTACGTGGACTGTATGCATAAAATTTTTTAACACTTAAGGAGACTCACAGTTTCAGCGTCCTCTGCTTTTATAATCCTTGCTGGAATCAACTTTGATGGAACACTAGTGATAAATTTATCATCAGTGCCAATACGAGTGATTGAACTGAGTCCGTGAAAGGTCTTGAGCATGATATTATCAAAGTACGCCTTCCGGACAGTTGAAGTACCCTTGTCCACGTGCGCCTTCTCGATAGGGGGTGTGGCCGTGTGAACCTGCATGTTCTCTACAGGGGGTGAGGTCATGTCCACGTGCGCGTCCTCGACATATGGTACGGCCATGTCGGTGATCGACTCCTCGACACAGGGTGTGGCCGTGTCTACGTGCGCCTCCTCGATAGGGGGTGTGGCCGTGTGAACCTGCATGTCCTCTACAGGGGGTGAGGTCATGTCCACTTGCGCGTCCTCGACAGAGGGTGAAGCCATGTCGACGATCGACTCCTCGACACAGGGTGTGGCCGTGTCTACGTGCGCCTCCTCCATAGGGGGTGTGGCCGTGTGAACCTGCATGTCCTCTACAGGGGGTGAGGTCATATCCACGTGCGCGTCCTCGACAGATGGTACGGCCATGTCGGTGATCGACTCCTCGACAGGGGGTGTGGCTGTGTGAACCTGCATGTTCTCTACAGGGGGTGAGGTCATGTCCACGTGCGCGTCCTCGACAGATGGTACGGCCATGTTGGTGATCGACTCCTAGACAGGGGGTGTGGCTGTGTGAACCTGCATGTTCTCTACAGGGGATGAGGTCATGTCCACGTGCGCGTCCTCGACAGATGGTACGGCCATGTCGGTGATCGACTCCTCGACAGGGGGTGTGGCTGTGTGAACCTGCATGTTCTCTACAGGGGGTGAGGTCATGTCCACGTGCGCGTCCTCGACAGAGGGTGAGGCCATGTCGACGTGCGCCTCCTTGGCAGGACGTATGGCCGTGTCGACGTGATTGACCTCATTGACCTCTACAGTGGACGTGGCCGTGTCACTGTGCACGTCCTCGACTGTAGATGGGGCCGGGCCAACGTGAATGTCGTCGGCAGGGGATGTGGCCGTTTGAACGTGCACCCCCTCCATAGTAGACATGGCTGTGTCCACGTGCGCCTCCTCGTTGGTGGTCGTGGCCGTGTCAAAGCGCGATTTTTCGTCACTGCTCGCGTTATTGTCAGAGTGCCAGTCATCGCCACTGCTCGCGTTATTGTCAGAGTGCCAATCATCGCCACTGCTCGCGTTATTGTCAGAGTGCCAGTCATCGCCACTGCTCGCGTTATTGTCAGAGTGCCAGTCATCGCCACTGCTCGTGTTATTGTCAGAGTGCCAGTCCTCGTCAGTATTCGTTTCCTCAACACCGGGAGACTTGGCCTTTTTGCGCCATTCAAGACCTTGGACGCCATAGTCATACCGAATTTCATCTCACACATTTATGTCTTTCGACGCAAAAAACGCTACATAGGGCTTGTCTCTTACGACTACCTTTTTGACCGCTGCATTTGCCTTAGAGGCGCATCTATCATTCAAGTAGTGTGCTGGACACTGGTTGTTCGTCCCATCAATGCTGAAATAAAAGCAAAAGTCATCGTTTAAAACACGTTTGCACATATTGTGGTGCTGAAAAGTTGCCGAATTGTATCGGCTATATCTTTAATATTTGACCTTATTACTTGAAAAAAGTGTGTCTTCTCCAGTTTCATTACAGCAAGGATCTTTGCATGCAATAGTATATCTTTCGGTATAAATTTTAAAATAATCTTAAAATAAATAACCAGCGACATAAGTGGTTGGTGCATTCATTAAAACTTAACAGCGAGAATATGTACTTTCGCACAAACGAAAAAGTAGAACGACGAGGCTAGGTTTTTCCTACTCATATATAGCTCGCCGTAGTAACAATTTTTTTCAAAGTAAGCGTCAAATTTGTCAAATAAGATCCACACAAAAAGAACACAAACATGTCAGTAAAAGTCAACAAGTACTTCTTAGTTAGCAAACAAGAAAATGGACAAAATTGAGGGACATAAAACCATTCAAGGTTGCAACTTGAAGCAACAGTACATAAAAGCAACACACATAAAAGTAACACACACACAGTCAGTCAGTCACATTCTGTACTCCGTCAGGACGTTTTGTTACTCTGTCGGGTGAGTACATCTTAGTAATCCATTCTATTTACTAGAGCTGTCATGGGTTCCGAGGCATACCCATCCCGCGGACATCCCGGTGCGAATGGCATTATGAAATTTGGACCCCCTGTGAAATTCTGACCTCCCCCCGCACCTGTTTTTGTTTTTGATCTAACACTGCAGTATTTCGTGCAAATCATATAACTGATTTATTTCAAGTTTATTTCAACAGTCCCTCTCGCGCACACACTGCATAAAACTTCAATTAAAGGCACATCATCATTAGCATTTCACATTTGATGATGATGATGATGATGATGATGATGATGATGATGATGGTGATGATGATGATGATGATGATGAGAGGATTTTGCTTACTTGCTAGATGAAAAGCGTCTTTGGTTCAAAGCATATCATTGCAATTATGCTACTTATGCTAATATATGTCGGTAGTGGACAAAAAAACCACATTGGTACTGCTCGTCATCAGAGCTAACCTAACTAAACAACTTAATTAGAGGTATATGAATACGAACTATCGTTTCTCTCCGCCATGATGAAATTCAAATATATAGGACCCAGACTGTCCGTCTATTGTGTATTGGCGTTCTCTGTCGCGATATTGGCGACTATTGAGGTACTCGCCACGGCATTGCAAAAGAAAATCCCCCTTAAGGAATTTCTTCGTTGCAAAAACACCTTTTCCTGACATAAATACATCGCAATTTAGAATGTCTTAAATTTTGTTATCGTACAAAGCAACACGTTTGCCTTAACTAGTTTCTCAATTTACTCTCATTGACAATTCCCATGCCCTTTAAAACGTTTATTTTACTTCACAAAATCCAACTTTTCTTTCTATTTTCTTCCTTTTTAAAAATTTAGTATCATTCCACTGAATGACGCTTGATAATGTGCAGGGGCTTTTCATTTAAGTCAAAATCAAATAAGACAGCTCGACTAACCGTGGAACCATAACCTTCATGTTAGTCATTTTAGCATTTACCAATGTTGAAATTGTATCAGACTTACCTATTTTCGAGCTTATGAATTTAATTTGAAAGCCGTCTCTATCTATCCCGAGCTGGCAGTAGAATTGTGCTTCTTCCATCGGAGTTCTCTGAAAGGGTAGAAATAGGTAGAGTACAATAAAAGTAAGATGCAAATTGCCCTTTCAAAACTTGAAAGCTGTTCAAAATTTATAGAGTAACCTCTTTCATGAAATATTGAACTAGATGTTTGTCTTACTGTTAATCCCTATAATGAACCAGTTAAATTAATAAAAAAAATCAAAAGTTAAGTAAATATACCCGCCTATACGCAGCTGTAAACGACGATCAATTTCTGAATAGCAGTATTCAGCTTCCCTGCACATTTCCAGCAGACCCTTCTCTGGCAGCAAGAAGCTGAAAATTATGCAGAAAAATACACGATCAATTTGTCTAATTTAATATTTTAAGATTTTTTTAATCTTATCTCACCTCCTCATCGAAGTTAACATAATTTAGGTCTACCAAAATTTTAGGTCTCACCAACACTTATAAATTAGCAAACGTCTCTCAAAGTGGCACGTTCTAGTGGCTTATGAAAGAATATACATATTTGTTATGTACGAAGAATAAAAGGAGACCTCTGATTGGCAGCTTTCACACCCAGCTTCATTTATACGCCTCAAAACCCAGTATAAAGTTGTCTATGTGAAGATAAAAGCACAGGTACTTCTTAAATAATAATGAATAACGCACCATACACTGAGCCCGAGTCCGAAACGCCATTTCGTCCAGCTTCTGGAACGATAAAATAGCAATACTTCAATCCAGATACGTGTAATGACATTACTTTTATTATATGCCTAAGGGATCATACATTTCAGATGTATTTAAAGAGGGTGGGGTGTGTCTAGGCCAGTGCGTGAGCTAATGTTCAACCCCATATTAACGTAACTTTTGGCGTACCTGAGAAAGGTTTAGAAAATTGGCAAATTTTTTGCGTTCGTCCTAACGATGGCTACGAAAACATATTTCTTGTTTCAACCAATAGCCATATTATTTTGTCACAAAAGTAACAGTCATCACAACATACAACAAGCTGATTTTGATACACAAAGAAGTCCAAGGTATCTTCAATCATGTTTTCTTTCACTTAGTTTTTTTTCCAAATTACAAAAATCTATTTTAGAAGCTCCGTAAACAACTTTCTACAACTGATTTTTAACAACGGAACTGTAGTACAGTCTTACAGACCTAGCTGAGTCTTAACTGACGAGATCTTGCAACAGAAAAGATTTTAAATAAAATAACAAATACATGTTAAGGAACACGATAGCATTCGTTCGTGTTAGTGCAATAAATTTTAGGTTTTAAAAACCAAGTCTTAGTCTCCTTAATTATATGGCTACCTTTCAAAATGAGTGATACCGCACATAAAATCTCTTGTTTACCCATCCTAAAGCTTTCAGAAAATCTACTTCGCAGAAAAACAAAATTCCTTTCTTATCGCCACAGACATAAGTTTGGATCTCAAGGCCAAAAGATAAGGTGGCCTGAAAATTGTTTTTTTTTTTCATTTATATACATAATGTAGCGTACTTTAGGATGGGTACTCATCTTCTAAAAATAATAATTAAAACAAACATGTTAAAAATCACTCATTTGATAGTGAAGGACGACAGAAAATCGATGAGAAATATATATCAGCGTCATGATTGCTTGATTGACTGAGTAGTTTAACGTCTCTCTCACCCCGTTAAGGTAATATTGTGTCAGTTCTGTAACAATAGGGTAACTCAATCCATATGTTCTTTCGATAACTTATGTGTCTGTTTAAGTAACTTGATGTTCGCCAGAATGACACTTGGAGCCCACTTGTGTTATTGTATTACTGGGTGATGTGGTATAGTGGTTGAAAGATGATAGAGTGTGTGTGTTTCATGTAGTTTACGCACCACTGTGTTTAATTTTAATATCTTAAATATGTGTGCGTTGTCTCTTCCCTTTCTTATGTATTAAGTAGAGAATGAGCTTTTGGCACGAGCAAACTTTGTGCGAAACTAGTGATGTGATGGATTTATTACAAAGCGCGATAGGATCACGACGAGCAGCTTTGGATCTAGAGGGATCTTGTCGTGAGGAGCACCGTGAGATTGGTTTCGAGTTTGTTTGAAATGTTTTTGATAGATTTTACATTTAAAAATTTGCTTGTTTTAAGTACAGGGGATATCTCAGGAACCAGGCTCTGGATTTACAAGTTTTATATATGATATGAAAGAACTCATTGAGATGGGGAGGGTGGTTGTAATTTCGGTTTGAAACTTCCGGTTTTAGTGGTTTTTGAGAGGAGTAAATTTGTTGTGCTACCTAGCACAAAATTTTGTTCGAGACTGCTGGTGTAGTATCAAATCAGTGTCACAACTGCACCGTAATGATCAATATCAACTGGAAGCTCATTCCGCTAGCGAAATGTTAAACACTTGACAAAAATTAAAACGCAAAAATACTTCCTTCAATGGGTTATTTCTTGAATAACATATTGCAAACAACATAGCTTGAATACGTCTTATAAGCCGAGTAGTGTTTGGTTGTTGTTGACTTTAAGTTTTATTGACTGATCAGGCAGGCATACGCCTTGCTATCTATTTACGCAGTGAGAGCTCGCACAAAGCTCACTAAGCAAATGTGTAATTTGTGCTGTCGTTAAATGCTACGCATATGCTTGTAAAAAATACACTCTTTTCACATGGCGTTTTAACAAAGAAAACGAAATCAAAGACGAAAATAAAAAGTGACATGCACATGTTCAGATCAAGCTCTTCATAAGTTCCAAGTTTCATGGTCGTAGGGCCCATAGTCTCAGAGAAGAAGAAGACACAAAAAATCGGAAAAAGTGTCAAGAAGAAAAAAAGGACGAAGTTTGCTCACACAAATTCATATAACACTTGCAAGCCAAAGGCTTTTCAAGTGTTAATTAATACTCGACTCGTAAGGCCAGGAAGACTCCATAATATTGGTACATTTTGTGTGCGATCTTTTTTTTGTCAACATTCAACAGAGAATTTACAGATGTTGTTATTTTGTCGTTCTGGGCAGTTTGGAGTCCCTCGTTTGAACCCCGGTCGCAGTATTTAAGACTCAAAACGTTTGTTTCCAATGCAAATTGGGTAAAAATGTGCTGATGTGTTTATCGACAATGTTAACATCGTGAAATCCCCAATCTGAGAGGTCACAGCACCCAAAGCAAAGGCAAAAGAATGAAAAAGTGATTCTTCGCAGCGACATTGACATGGTTTATTTCCAATAAAACGACAACGTCATATCTTTAAGTTTGTGTAGAGAGGGGAATGGCATGGAAAGAGCAGAAACAAGGTAAAGTTCACCGCCTCGTAACCTTGAAAGGCAAATTTCAGTATTCCGTTTTTAGGCTGAACGAGAGCAATCCAGTAAAGATCGATATGAAGCTTCCAACAGACCTCAAGAACCCATTGTGATAAAACAAAGTGAATATGACAAAAATTTCCGTTGAAAAGATACAAAGATACCACTAAGAGAGACCTAATATAAAAGTAAGTAAACAGGGGGACCAAATGTTCATCGGTTATTTTTGCTTGTATATAGCCCTAAAATACGACTTTGGGAGACCATACTCAGAATATGCCAACATAGATAGACCTTTCGTATATCTTAAAAGACACTGAAGTTAACACTTAGCGAGATCATACATGAAAAAAGGGTAAATGGGGAGACGAAATGCAGGGTTGGCATGTTTCTTCCATGGAGGGAAAAAACCATGGTTTTTCCGGGGGTTTTTTCCCATAGGGAAGAAATACTTTCTTCCCTCCAATTTCAGGGAAGAAATGGAAGTAACCTTAAAAGGTGTAATATTTGGAATTTGTTTCAAATAATTTGCTTGAACTGCACTCAGAGTAATTCTTAAATAGGTGCGAATTCACACATTAAACTTCTGTGTGATAAATTGGATCAATAGGGATTAGATAAACGGTCGTGTTTCAATGTGTGTTGGAAAGCTGGGGAGGCTGCAATATAGTCTGAGTACTTTTGGTCAAGTGTTTAAACTTTAACTTTGTGTATGAGAATTAGTGTATCATTTTGTTTGCTCTTAATGTGCCAGTGAAAACAAAAGACAAAGGCTGTGTTCACCTTAAATGGGGGGTTAAGTTTTAAGATTAAACGGGGGTGATAAGAAAAGGGTCTTGCGGAAGCACATTTGCAAAGCACATGGTATAAGGTCATTATTTCTTCATTGTGTTTTGGTGTTACCATGTATTTTTTTTTCGTTTGTTTTTTTTCGTTATTTTGTATGATAGTACAATAGAACACAGTAAATATTAGTTCTGTAAAATCAATAAAAAGATAGTACGTCGCATTGATGTTTTCTTTACAAAGTAGGTTTCTTCCAATTTTCTTCCCACTTTCTTCCTTTTCTTCCGGGAAGAAAGGTATTTCTTCCCGTTTCTTCCCAGTTTCTTCCCTATTTTTTCCAGTGAAGGGAAGAAATACCTTTCTTCCCGGAAGAAAACCATCATATACATTCACTCATATATATAACCCTAAAATACGACTTTAGGAGACCATAAACAGAACATGCCAACATAGGGGGAGCTTTTTTATATCTTAAGCAGGGCTTGAAATTAATTCTTTTGGGAGGTAGCAAATAGTCGTATATCTCTCTGTCAGAGCTATGAAGCATTTCATTGTTCCACTAACAGGGGTCAACTTCATATGCACTGAGGCGTGAATCATGCATACCAGTCCCTACTGTTCAAACAGTTACAGAAAGTTCATGCCCATACAGCCTTTTGTAAAACAGGCATAATTTTTAGTGAGTTGTATATCATTTATTTGTTCATAAAAGTGCAGAAAAGTTAGCTTCCGCATCCACCTGTCAATGTTTGTTTACATTCTGGCCTTTAAATGTTACGTGGCCAAAGTGAAGTGACCAAATATTTAAACAAAGGGGTTATGGTTTTTTGTGGAGCACGTATATTCCTCCACTTTAAACCTTTTCAATGCACCTGGTTATTAATTATGATAAATAATGATTTAAACTCTCGTATTGATCTCATTTTTAACTCCTAACAATGGTAAAGTAAGAAAAAGCACACATTTATTTCGGTGGCACCATTATCATGAAAGTACTCGCACACGTACACTTTACCGTTAAACAGTCTGCTACTGTTTCCGTTTCACTTCACAGAAACCAAAGAAAAAATAATAATGCCGCCTCACTTCAGCGTATATTTTACTATCTGTTCACTGAAATCACTAGCTCACGCCCGCCCCCCCAAAAAAAAACGATAACGAGGAAAGGGGGTTTACGACTGACCTTACGGTCAAAATCCAGTTACGTTTGATCAACAGGCAGTAACTTTTGAAGTTTTTTGTTTCATTTTTTTAAATGGAGTCAACCCAGCATGAACACAGCTTTACACATTGACTGAGGATAGACGCAGCTTCCAATCGGCCGTTACTTAAAACCACAGGTTTCACGGATTGATTTTACTTGGCAACGCCTCTTGTATATCAGCCCATTGCTTCACCCAATTCATTTAAATAACTGAAATAACTCTAGCTTACATTAAAAAATAACAATAACTAGGGAGGGGGTTCACACTGACACTCAGGTCAACATGTAATTAAATTTGATCAACAGGTAGTAACCTCTAAATGTTTTTATAAGAAGGCGATACGGCCACTTGCCGCTTTAGTTTAATGCAAAAAAAAAAACAATTTACCGGACTCCACCACACCTAACGCACCACCAAGCAACTGTCTTGTTTTTTTTCTCATAAAACAAGGCGACCTAACATATCTACCCTACACTGGGATACACCTTTGCTGTGAATCGACCCCTAAACACACTGACTGAAGGGAAATGCAACTCTGATTTAGCAAGTAAGTATTTGTGAAACACACGCAGGTCCCAACCGCCCCCCAAATTCATAGGGGTATAAAGCGATGACGGATAGACGGACGGACGGACGGACGGACGGACACCCCAAACCTATAGGCCCCAATCCGAAGGGTTGGGGCCTAAATACAGCAAATACAGTACTTTGATGCGAAACTTCACGGTGACAAGGATGTAGTATAGTACCGTGAAATGCTGATTCACCAGAGAAGAACGCACACAGCGTCTCAGACACGCAAAGTACCTTGACACGCAGGCTCGTAGCACGCTAACTTGTAACGATCACTCCGCTTGGCCAGGAACTGTTCAAAACCAATAGCGCACTGGTTGAGACGCGTTGTTACTGGTTCAATGCATTTGACGTGTCATCACAAACAGGCGGACGGATTCCAGACAGGAAACTACATCAAGACTCCCACAGCATTGCCTCCACGGCTACCAGGAACACACCGCCAGGTGCTGATATCTTCTTCACAGGTGTTTATATTTACATCCTTCACATAACTTTACATGTCTCGTGATTCTGTCGAATAACCCTCACTTTCATTACAAAACCTATTTATTGATGCCGTTCCTTGGACCTGATTTGCTAAGGTTGCATTTGTGTTCCGTAGTCAAGAGTACCACACTGCGAGTCTGCGAGGCTGCAGCTGAAGTAACAAGTTACCATACCTCTCGAATCTCCCGGGAATTTATCATATTTAGACTGCTTCAACTCTTCACATTAAATAATCAACAAAAGTTTTTTCTGTCATACTTGACACATGCGGAGCTCCAAAGAAATATATCAAGTATAAATAAGGAAGAGCTGACTTGGAGCTAGATACATGCGGTGACAGTTTTTTCACTAGCATATCAACTCAATATCGGAAAAAGTCAAAATACTACGTCAAAATAAGCCAAATCACAGTTTAGGCGTTCCCATTAAAATGCACAAAAATTCTGCGTTTCGAATAAAAATAACCCCCGTAAAAAATGAAAGAAATGATAGAGAAATTTCGCCTAAATGTTAAAAATTTCTCTTGCACCAAATACCGGTCGGGTTGTTAACAACCCGAATGCTATTTTAAAAACTTATTTAAGATTTTAACAAATGGTTTCAAGTTCAGTTTCTTTGTGTTTGCAATATTTCTTCTATATTTTTCTACCAGTAACCTAGGACCGTCTGCCACTTTTCAATGGTTTTTGCGCAATAACGTTCGCATTTTAGACGCGATCGTGATATGCTTTTGTATGTAGCAAATATAGGATTTTACACAAGCTTTCTGTTATGTACGAAGTAAAATGTTATGATTTACGAAAATGCAAGGCCGATGTATTTTTTCGGGCAGGATTTTTTAGCTGTAACTCGCCACTTTATTCTATCATCCGGAAATATAAATTTTAAGTGGAAACTGTAAGACTATCGCTTCGCTAAGAGCTATAAGGATTACTTGTGAGCATAAACCTGATTTCATATTGTATACTGACGGTTTACTTATAGCAGCTCAGTATTTTGCATTAGGGAACCAGTGACAGTTGTCGGAACGTTCGGCAAAAATATCGTTTCCGGGATAATTGTTGTTTTCGGGAGGTGGCGACACTACAGGCACAGGCGGATTTAACCTAAGTTACATGTATTTTTGCCCCGTTCTTGGCAGTCGAAATTCTTGCGCATTTTACTCGAAACACTCAAAGTGTGATTTGGCTTATTTATCTATGCTAAAAAAAGTAAGGTTAGAACATAGATAATTACTGATTATGATGAGCAAATGATGTTGATCAACCAATACGCCAATTGGCACTTTACACTTTTGCTCATAAGTTTTGCGTTTCGACTTCATTCAGTTGGGATAAGGATATAAAGACATGAATACAAAAAAAAGGACCCGGAAATTTTTAATAGTATAGCTTATACTTACTGAGGCACGCGGTCGTCGATACTTTACATAGCAAAGCTCTGTGCGTTTCGATACAAGTCTCTCCACCTAATTCGGTTATGTGCTAATTTTTTTGGCTTGTGAAATTGAGTAGATGCATTTATTTTGTAGATCGTGTTTTATCGCAGACAGGTACATTGTTTTTTGCATTCCTGGAGGTCTTTTTTAGTTTTTTGAAACACGCGGCAAAATAAGCCAAATCACACTCTCCAGACTTCTCGCGGTATCTTCGAGTGAGCTCTCGAGGGACGCGAATAAAATTGGCATCTGAGAAATAATTAGAAAATGGTAACAAAATGAAGTACTGGACACCCTCCTTGTAATATTGAAAAAAAAAAAACAATGGCCCCTGGTTTTAAATATGCATTCGTATTCTAAAGCCATTTGTTAAAGTCGTTCAAATTGTAATTTTACCATATTATCACTCATATAAACAAATCGCTGTCAAATAATTCCGTGTAATTTGTATGTTTGATTTGTTATTCGCAGTACATATTTCAGTGTTATCGTTTAGGATATGAATGTTACGATATATTTTGTTGTATATAGCATGTTTATGCATATTTCACAAGAATCTTGATGAATAGAAGAAACTAAAGGTCAGTATATACCACTTCAGAGTTCCGAAGCCGCAATACATAAGCCAAATCACACTTTCGGGTCTTTCCGGTGGAGGTGTTGTTTCGACTGCAAGTTTTGTCTGATAGATTATAAAGAAACGATAGGGGAAAAATATCAAAATTCTAATTGTCTTTCAACATGCACACTTACAAATTTATAAAGCCATCGCATGATCTTTTAAAAACTATTTTACATATTATTCAGTCACTTTAGCAACCATGTGAATATGTTTCTGACAAAATGGAATTTTTTTGTTGATTTTTGCCGGTTTTTTTCTTCTATCATTTCTTTATATGATCCTATCCCAAATGAATTCAGCCGAAACGCAGAAACTTTTCGGCAAAAGTTAAAGTGCAAATTGGCCTGTTGTGGCATGTCTTGAAGCAAACCAAACCCAGTTACAGGCGAACACTATTAACAATTTTATGCCCTTTTACCGCTCTCTATGTGCGGTTAAGCCATTAAAAAGTTTGGCCAGGATGACCGGACACTGAAATCAATTATAGGTTCTTGCTTGTCATTGTTGTAAAGAGTAGAAATAAAGAAAAAAAGAGGCGGGAAGAGGGGAGTGGAGGGATTGGGGGGGGGGGTCGGAAGAATTCTTAAAATTTCCATTTCGAGCAACAGCAGGACGATTGGAAACAATACATAATAATAACAAAATTAATGTATTCGACGTTTAACTTTGATTATCCTGGAAAATTTTATCTAGGGATATTCATTTTTCACTACCATATCTAACTCTACTCATGACTGTTTATTTGTTTTGTGCCAAGTTACTTTAATTAAGAATAAAATTGTCAAGTTCAATATTATGGGTAAAAAATGGAAGCATGATTATGGGCTCAAAAGTATAATACATAATATGCATAATACTTAGGAAAATTGCCAAACATGCCATTAAAGATATGTAGTTAAAAGAATACAAGAAAAAAGTTTTCTATTATTATAAACTTATCGCTTTTTGCTATTGTGGGTTCGACTCCCACAGGGTGCTGGCATAACGATTTCTTATGCAACGAACAAGCACTCTCCGATGGTAGTACAGCGATTTAGGTGTGACTGTTTGGTTCAAGTGTAAAAACCGTTTGCTTAAGATATTAAAGCAGTTTATCTATAGTTATTTATAGTTGTACATCTATTACAGTAAACTCTCGATAAGTCAAAGTGGTCGGGACCAAGCAAAATACTTTGAGTTAACCGAAATTTGAGTTATCCGAGATTGGCCCTGTCGAGTGGTCACGTGACTATCATGGTTTCGCATAAAGTGTTTGTTGTTTTTATGGTATGGCGAGTGTTTTATATGATGAATAATATTCGGCTGTGACACAAATAATTTATCATATTAATACTAACTATTTATAACAGTACTACAAATCTTTTTTATATTTCATTTACAGCGACCGTCTGAAATATATATGATTTTACGCCACCGTTTACTTCTAGCAACACTGTCATAATGTGTAGAGGCAAAGTCACACTAATTCTACACAAAGGGGGTTGGCATATGCAAACAACTGAGACATGAGTTTCCGTGTTATTTTGGTGAAAATACAAGGATTTTCTTGCAAAAAAAATTTGAGGGTTCAAAAAAATTACTTTGAGTTAAAAATTTGACTTAAGCGGTGAATTTAAAAGACTTACATAGTAAAATATATCGGGACTTTTAAATTAATTTGAGTAAAGCGAAAATTTGACTAAGCCGATTTTGACTTAAATGGAGGCTACTGTAGTTATAATCATTTCGTTCTTTTTTCTCTGTCATGATCTAAACTACAGGTGGAACTTCATGTATAAAATTTTCCAAAACACTCTTTTTGTAACAATTTCAGACCTCTTATCCATCTAACACAGTGTCAACATACAGCTTCTGTTGAAAATAATTATATCCTGTGAGGATTTGTTCGGGTGGGGGTCCCAACCAGTTTTATTTCTTACTTGTTCTAGTTTCATGCTCATCTGCTTGTGCTACCACCGGTGAGTACAAGTTTATTGCATAATAAATCTTTATGCAAATACTCTGTGGGAGTCGAACCCACAATAGCAAACAGCAATAAGCAGTGACCATTGACATAAAAATTTAACAGTTATTGTGGTTTTGCATGAGAGTACTTGTATAAACCAAATCGCACTTCGACTTTTGTCGGAAAGTTTTTGCGTTTCAGCTGGATTTAGTTGGGATAAGGATCATATAAAGAAATAATAGAAGAAAAACGGCAAAAATCAACAAAATCCTACGAGGAGGAGGAGAACGAATGGCTACAGTAGATCCAAATTGGTGAAATGAAAAACAACATCTTCCGTGGTTCAAAACAAATTTATTTTGACAAATATCACAAAATGATATACATTTAAGTCGACAGGGTTGTAAAACTTGCAATTGCCTTATTTAGGGGAGTTGGAATTTAGCACTTTGTTGTCACCAATTACGATCTACTCTAGCCAATTCTATCTCCTCTCCCTCGTATTTTGCCAGGAACATATTCACATGTTGGTTATTAATGGGACTAAATAATATGTAAAACAGTTTTTAAAAGATCATATGATATTTTTATAAATTTGAAAGTGTGCATGTTGAAAGAAAATTAGAATTTTGATGTTTTTCCCTTAAGATGTCATTATAATGTATCCCAATAAGCCAATTCGCACTTTTGACATTTGCCGAAAAGTTTTTGCGTTACGGCTGAATTCAGGTATGATAAGGATAAGGATAAGAAAAAAAACGGCAAAAATCAACAAAATTCCATTTTGCTAGAAACATATTCACACGTTGTTTATTAAAGGGACTGAATAATATGTAAAATAATTTTTAAAAGATCATATGCTGGCTTTATAAATTTGAAAGTGTGCATGTTGAAAGAAAATTAGAATTTTGATGTTTTTCCCTTATCATTTCTTTATAATTTATCCCCCAGCATTTTCAGTCGGAACAACACCTCCACCGGAAAAATCCGAAAGTGCGAATTGGCTTATCAATTTGTAGTCGAAACGACACCCATCGGTAAGATCCGAAACTGCGAATTGGCTTATTGTTGTGCTACCACCGGACAGCGTCCATTTATTACACAAGACATCGTAGTGCGAGCACTCTGTAGAAGTCGAACCTACAACAGCACAAACTGTCAAGTGCCAACTGTTGCCAAAATAAGCAGAACAAATAAAAATGAGCAGTTTTTGCCTCATAGTGCCTACCGTGTTTTGAGCGATAATATGGTATTTTCACTTATTCCACATTACACAACTAAGATAGCCATTTATTAAAGATAATACATGAAATGGGACAATATGCTTGTTTAATATGAGGAATAATAATATATGACCTGTTGTAATGAGTGAGATTTGCAATTCAAATTTCGACCTATATTTCGCGCATGCGCCTTCAGAATGTTTTTGTTTTGATTTTGTATTTTTGTTTTGATTTTCGACAAATCAAATCGAAGCACGTGCTATTTTTCAGAAAGGTCGAATTTACAGGCCAAGAATTTAAAAAAAAGGACTTTTTTGTCTATTGTTCATGAAACTTTGCCATGTGATAGAGTAGACTTCTCTTAATATGGGGAAAAATTTTAGTTTGCCCATATACAGCCGATTTTGTTCAAAAATGACAATTACAAATGGTCTCCCTGAGTGGTATTTGATATGGTTGTGAAATATACAAGGGGTAGACTTTAGGGCGGCTTTTCGAATTTGTCTTTCAGTCATAATTTTTCATTTTGGTAATGTCTTATACACATTATGCTTAAGTTTAGTGTCCGTCTTAAAAATGTAAGAAGAATTGGCTACTTCTGAGTTTTCTGGAGGCCTTATAAATAAGGAGACCTGGTTCTGGTCTCCGAATGTTTTCGGTCTCTCTAAACCTTATAAATCAGCACGTGAGGTCTCCTCAAGCATTAAGCTATATATATATATATATATATATATATATATATATATATATATATATATATATATATATATATATATATATATATATATATATATATATATATATATATATATATATATATATATATAGGCCGTTTCTCGGCCTATATAAGTATCCGCATATATATATATATATATATATTTATGCGGATACTTATATAGGCCGAGAAAAGGTAATATCCAGATAGTTGGCATAGCATTTGCATAATTTACGCGACATATATAATACGACTTAATTAATTTATTCTGCCGAGCTTCTGCGGAAGGATATATTTTAATACAGCATTTGTACTTCGAACAGTGTGATTCATTTATGAAAAACAAGTTGGGAAATAAGAAATGAAACCGGACATACTTTAGTATCACAACAACAGTAAAGTGCACGACCTTGGAGTTTCTTTAATGTAGTGAAAAACAGTTCATATTTCAATACACAAGCACTCACACGGAAGTATTAAACAAACTGGAAGCTTAAAAGCTCGCATGCACTGTGGCACTCTGTGTGCTGGTAGCAGCGTTTCAAACGGATATTGCTGTAAAATATACTGTCATTCATGATTTACTATTTGTGAACTCCGGAAAGAAAGTATTAGTTCTCTTTACGTGTTTTATTTAGTGTAAGTTAATAGTTTACAATGACAAAGATTGATGCAAGAGAACATCTTCTGCTCTGCATAGGTATTTATTTAATTTTTAAGCCAATTGCAGAGGGCTACAGTTTAACTATGGATTACGAATTAAAGGGTAGGAGTATTTTTTATGATTAATATACCCCAATGCAAATGTCATTTGTAATTCCATAAAGATCTTTATTGAAAAGGAGAACAATAAATTACGCATTTCTGCTTTTGAATCGTGCAAATTAGTTACTATTAACATATTTAATGTTGAATAGTGAGGCAAGTCAAATGAATTATTTTAGATTGTGAAGATATGCATTTGGATAGCTGCTCGTAATTACAAAGAGTTGTGTGCATACATCTTGCTTATTCATTTGTTTTTTTTTTATATTGCACAAGCTCGATATGCTTCAGCGAATTATTATGATTTTATGTGTATAAATGATGATTCAAAGTTTTTATCGCACTCTTCTGTAGTTCGGAAAGAGGTATTTGGTAACATGCGTGCTACATTGAGTGTTGAGAAACAGAAAAAGGGTGGTGATGCTTATAAAGCCAATTTCGATAAGAATTGGTGTAATTTCATTCGGGACTCGCGTTCGCCACTAAAAGGAAGGGAGATGGATTCTTTCGGAAATGAATTAAGCGTTCTGTTAAAAAAAGGATGTTGGTTTAAACTTATTACTCTACGTTTATGGGTCGTTTTTAATCGGCATGGGCATGGATGTTGGTCATTTGAAATGTTAGTGCCCCCCTCCGGATCTTGTGAACAAATCCCTTTCCATGCTATAAATCTGAGATCCGGTATCATTGACCTGTATTATCGTATTGTATTTTCCCTTCACCGAATTTAAATTTTACATATTTTTAGTCAGCCATGGAATATTTTTTATTCAAGCAAGGCAAGCATGTGCAAATGGATTCTTTCGGAAATGAATTAAGCGTTCTGTTAAAAAAAGGATGTTGGTTCAAACTTATGACTCTACGTTTATGGGTCGTTTTTAATCGGCGTGGGCATGAATGTTGGTCATTTGAAGTGTTAGTGCCCCCCTCCGGATCTTGTGAACAAATCCCTATCCATGCTATAAATCTGAGATCCGGTATCATTGACCTGTATTATCGTGTTGTATTTTCCCTTCACCGAATTTAAATTTTACATATTTTTAGTCAGCCATGGAATGTTTTTATTCAAGCAAGGCAAGCATGTGCAAATTGAGTGGCAAAATATATGTCACAATCCTGGTAATTTTAAGGAAGCAATATGTGAATGATTACTGAACTATTGTTATTTTTCAGATACAGCTCAGACTAACCATCAAGTGACTTGCGACGAAGAACTTACTGCTGAGCATAATGTCAAGCGTCTAGTCCTGAGAGTTGATGAAAGGAAAAATTTCGACTGTTACTGCTTACTTTTCCCGGTTAGCAGTCTTGGATTGGCTGCGAACAGTTCTCTTAGTGTGCTTTTCTTACCTCATGGTGTATACGAGAGCAAAGCTGCCAAGCTGGCCATATTAAATGTGAACAATTTCTCTCAACAGATAAAGTTTGAATTCAAAGATAATGATCCTCCAGTTTTTACATTTGATCAAAGATATCGTAAAATGGTGAGAAACTATTCTGGCGCGTCTATCATTGTAAAAGCAGGTTTGTTATTCTTTTACAATGCAATACTTACTCTTCATAGCTTTGCATGGATAACCTAATACAGCATTTTTGACACTAATATGTAAAGACGCACATAATGTGCATAAATAATAAATAGCAATAACTCTATTATCAAATATGTTTTCAAGCAATTCAGTTACCATGTTGTAGAACAGTGTGTTTGATAAACACGTAAGTCAGAGAACATTTGGGCATTTTATAGCAATATTTACAAAGACCCGTATTGTCCGGAGACCGGTTGTTATCATGTCTAACAAACCGATTGTGCCTATAATTTCCACATTTAATTTATGATTTTTATTGTTCAAATTTGCTAAAACAATTATCCATTCAACGTGCTATTTATTCGTTTTTTACCGTTTTTGTCCTTAGAGAACATGCTCGTGAATTTTAAGTGTGACACAGGAGGTTACCCGCAGGGACATGGGACAATGCTACCACCAACAGCGAAAGCAAGGTAAACCAACTTTCAGTCAATGCCACAAACAGATCAAGGCGATGAACAACTCAGTACGGTCAAGGTTACTGCCACATTGAAGACGACAATGGCATCAATGTCTTCTGACATCAATTATTGGCCCATTGTGTTACCAATATGTGGCTTTATTATTCTAGTGTTACTTGTAGTTTTTGTTGTTGCTGTTAGGAAATTATCCAGTCAGAAGACTACAAGTAGTCCGAATCTTCGGTATAAGGAAAGCACAGCAGATGATTGCACAGGTGTGGAAGACATAAACGTGCCAAGCAGTTCTGATGACACTGTCACGGAATATGCAGAAATCAATCTAAGAAGTCTCTCACCTATAACTCAACCGAAACCAACAGAAGATGAAAGTGCACAAGCACTGGTTTATGCTGATCTCGCATTTGGATCAGAAGAACAACAGACTAAATTAATCGAACAGGGTGTTGATGATAATGATCTGTCTCCCATGTACGCCAAACCAATCAAAAAGTCAAAGCGGGTTGGTTTAGCATGAATGTGAAGAATAATACCAGAAATAAACTTGCAGGTAATAGACTGATATTTAGCAATGCACTTGTAGACAATCAAAAGAGTAACAAAGCTCCTATTAAATCATAACAAAGTGGCATATTCAGGTTTGTATATCGTTGTACATAAGAGACGTAGAATAGATAAAACAGTTTTATTTTTAGCGAAGTATTTGCCAGCAAAAAACAATCTTATAATTAGATGTTCTAGGTGATAACACAACACTACCCCGTATAAAAAGCTAGGGACACCACCGTATACATGTCGCGTTATATGAAAAATAGAAATCACCTGTTTATCCTAAATAACCCAGCTGCTGACATGAGCTTGATGTACATCCGAGCGGCAGTTGGTATAATATGTGCTACATACGTGTTAAAAAACACCGTGGAAGGGGGACGCGGTAGCTACGGAGTTCCAATGTGGTTAAAAAGGTTGTGTTGCGAATGGAGTGTTGCTTTCAATCACAAATAACTCCCTTGCGTCTCATTACTTCGTGCTAAAATAATGCTTGTCACTTTATCAGTATACCGTACTTATGTACTTCTCTTATTGCATTGCGCATCATTCTTAAGTTTGACTTCTTGTGACCCGGGGAGGGGGTAGAGTGGGGTGGATAGTCACATCAGCTGGTTGCCATAGATATATCAGTCGGTTACCATACGTGTTCATAGCCTTTTAAATCGATCCAAGCCAAGAAGTACTCAGTTTCAAATAATACCCCGTTTTTAATGAAAAGCATTTGCAAAAGAATCCGCCCCCTGTTTTGGGAAACAAGGAGTACTGAATGAAAATAACCCCCTTTAAGGTCTGGAGTAAAAACAAGACGTATCTCTCCGGTTATTTTACACATATGGTTACACATATGCTACCATGTGGTAAGGTAATATATGGTAACAGCTATGTTACCCTTCGGAGCAGGGGCTCATAAGACTCATGTTAGCATTATACACAAATTAAAAACAAAGTTTTTTCTTACAACTAGATATCAGTCTGAAATAAATTATATTACACACTCCCTTCTGTTCAATTACATTTGCTAAAATTTAAAAATCTTATAAATATAAGCATTTCTTAAACTTTTCTTATATGATTATGCTGCACTTTCCAAAACATACATAAATACGTTCCTTTCTCAGGGAAAGCATTTTCTTCGAATATGATTTCCCTGATATCGAAAAGAAATCGACGAAAGTTTGCTTTGATACTTAGTTGTTTGGATGGACGAAGTCGAGAAAACTGAAGCGCACTGATTTTAGCAAATAAAGAGAGTGAAATTGTATTATTTGAAATGCTAATTTGTCAAAACTAATGAAATTCTCAGCATTTCATATCGTATTTTACAGTTTATATGGGTAAATTCTCTAATACTGATTTTGAAACTTTACACAGTCAAAATGTGTACATTACAGATGTTAATCATTATAAACATACATTCATACATACATATATACTACATATATGCATACATACCATACATACATGCATGCATACACACACTACATACATATATGCATACATACATATATGTATATACGTACACACATACATGTATTTATGACATGCATAGTTTTCCAGCGAAATGCAGTCACTTTTGTACTGGACTGATAATCCTTGACTAAATAGCCTCGTTTCTACCAGCATTGCGATGTCAGTCTATAGACTCCGGTTTCCTATTTTCTTGAAGTAGCACATCTAGGGACATATTCGAGTCTTGACTCACCACCCCCATCTCCCCATCCACACCTTAAAAAGGAATAAAAAAATTATAGAAAAAATAGATAAGAGCGTTAATACTGACTCCCAAAAAAACTTTGTCTGCCGAAATCAGCATTTCTCACTGTAGTGACCGTTTCCTACTCCCTGGAAGGTTTTGGATCCGACCTGAATCACTTCATTTTCTTGTTTCGAACACAGCACAAAACTTATCGCGACAGCCATATTGATTTACATAAATTGTAAACATTTTCTCTACCTACGATTAATATAATATAAAGTGGCATTAATCTAGCGCTTTTATAGACGGCAATTATTCACATCTGTTGCAAATTCCCACTTCTCTTTCCTTCAGTTGTGAATATAATTCATATGATTTCCAGTATTTTTTTTCACTTTTAGGTGTGAAATGCTTAGATTGGGAATTTCATCAAGGTTACCAGCTGAGAAAGTCCTTCAGGTCGTTTTTCAGAGTTTATAGTACATCCATTTTAATTACACTTGTAGCAGATGACATTAGTATCATTTTGCAATGTATGTCGACCGCGGTTTTTTAGTCATTGTAGTTGATCTTTGAATTTTTTAGGCCTTCTTAAAACACATCTTGCGATAAATGATAAATATGACATTTAAAACCAGAATAGGCGCAAGTTTAACACGTGCAAAGAGAAGCGCAAATCTACGTGAATTCAGGGTTGGGGGTGCAGGTTTTGTGGGTGGAGTTAGGTGAGCATATTGTAACAGTGTTCTCTTTAGTAAGAAATCATGCCTCTATAGCATAGCCACAGGCACATCAGCACAATGTTTCTCGGTTCTAATGCTATTCTAATTAAACCGATTTTACTGAGTGTTTAAAATCTGGTCTTTTGTCAGAGAAAATGCAATTTTCATTTAGGGCATTAGTGTTTGGTCAGAATCCGACATGGCTTAATGGATTGTCCCACCCGGAGTGCCAATATTCCAAGAAAGGGGTTAATTTTCATTCTGTACTTCCTTCAGAACTGCGCTCCGTGTTTGGATAAAAAGAGGTATTATTTAAAGCTCCACCTTTAGGAGTCGCTTCAAAATTTCGTGGACACATGCTGACCAGTTGAGCCTTGAATATCGCTCAATGGAGATATACAAAATACACCAGTAATAATTTTAGGTACCTTTAAGAATTTAACAACCACTGAGAGATACGTAACATCGATATATTCCCGCAATGCTTTGAAAAGTTGGAAATACCTTAAAAAGTCACAATCATACATTAGACACAATTATATAGAAATGCTCGATAATTTATTAATCGAGCAGCGCTACAATAAGACATGAAAGTATAGTGCCTGAGTTTCATTGACCAATGAAAGATGCTTTTTCATTTATTGACTATAGTGTATTGTTTATTCTGTAATGCCTACAATAAGATATAAAAATATAGTCTCTGAGGTTCATTGATCAATGAGAGATGCTTTTTCATTAATTGACTATAGTGTATTGTTAATTCTATCATACCTGAATGGGTATTGTGGTTGGTGCTTGTGAACGTGTCATGGAAGGTAGGGGCTCAATGCCTAACGTGTGGCGAAACTGTCATAGCTGAGAAACTGCTTTGCCTGGACACTACACATTCTTGCATTTTATATTACAAATCATTTCATCATTATTGCCATTTTAATGAAGATCAGCTCAATTGAACTTGGAAAATTTATCTTTCTTAGTATAATTGGGTGCGTACTGGAAAGCGGAGTTGGTTTGTTTTTTTTTTCAAATTATTTGCACACAACTCGTCAATGATGCCAAAAGCTACAAATCGAAGTTTTACATGAGTGCAGAAGGGTATAGATTCTGGTGCTGCATGACATTTTGACGTGAGAGTTTCCTTAGATGCTGTTTTATGGATAATAAGTTTATGTCCCACATGGTAAATAACACAACATATCAGTAGCCTTTGTTGTATCTGTATGTTAGCAAGAAAGGAGCAGCAAGAAGACAGTTTCTGTGTGCTCTCGAGTGTATGTTTTGGTAGGAATTTAAAGACAAAATTATTGGAAACATAACCAGCCGTTTCTTTAGTTTATAAAAGCGTTTTGATCTTGACATCCTGGCATAGCTCTCGGATTGTTACATGTTCAACCGATTTTCAACCTCCACCTTTTTTCTGGATTCGGAATCGGAATCGGAATGTTGAATCTATTAACTTACATAAACCCATTATCAGTTGAACGAAATCATCCAACCTGTTGAATTGCCAAATTAAGTGATGAAACATCCTTTCAAATAAATCGCTTGTTGGGAGCAATTTTTCCAAATTGTCTATTCTTAGGGATCTATATTCTGTGAAGTCTTTAACCAAATATCCTTACCACTTTGAAGACTAAAAAAGCCCCACCCCTTTCCCGCTCGTTTAGTTCAATGCACTGAGGTTACACTTAGCAAAATAGCTTCTTGATAAATCGCTTTTTACTCACTTATACAGTTGTAGAAGAGCAATAAAAAGTAGTCCTTGTCAAAGAATTGGAGCCTGTATGGCATGAATATTAAATGTTGATCTTTTCTAAATCAAGGTTAAAGGTCAGCATATCGCTTGTTTGTTTTGGTCAAGAAGTGAGGTGGCTGAGATTACCCTTCTTTGGCAAAATATGGCAAGAACGCAACCGGTTTTGCCATATCTTGAATGCATTGTTACTTTTTCGGTTCTGGTACGATAAGGTAAGGTAATATCAGTCGAACCTATAAAGAAACACATACATCAATTAACTGAGGTCTGAGGCCACCTAATATCTGCCTCGGAATTTGCCAATGAGCATGGTTGCTTGTGGGTGCATTGTAAATAGATTTTAGAAATCGGTGTTTAGCTGAATGGGAAAAGCACATATGTTAAGCAATGGAAGGGTCATCTGATTTTAAAACGAAAAGTTCTCAAATCGTCTATCCTGTCACTTAATATTTTTTAGTTGCCAACTGTTGCAGTTATTGTAATTATTCGAAGCTACATATGGAAAAACGGAAGAAAAGTAGAAACTAATGTTTGGATGATTAGAGCATTCGAAACCAATAGTAAAAGGTGAATTCTTTCTGTAATGTCAGTAATTGTTTTAATATATTTTTATTGGTATGAGAACACTTGGAGATGTGTTTTTCCAAGCTCAGTATGAAATGTATAAATAACAAATTAAGCATTCCATCAAATTACATTTTGATACATGAAGAAGTAATGAGAACTAAACCTGCAACGTTAGTAATGTGCATTTTTTTACACTTTTTGTGTGACTTTGGGAATATTTGATAGGATGTGTCATGTATATCTTTTCTGACAAATGCAATAGTATAGACTATTTGTCGGAAATGTTTGCAAAAGAAAAAATTACTGCTTAGCAAAATAAATAACTTAACATGTTATTGTATTTTTTCTTACGCTTACGTTTCAAGCTTAGTAAACATCTAACGAAGTCAAAAATTCGTATCAGCACCGCAAGAAAAAATGCAAAAATTATAATATATGTTAAACCAACCAAGAGTAAAACCTCTGCTTGCCATTTCCTGGCCCTGTGGCTTCCTTTTACGTACATCTGAAATATTCACAAAACCGATACGTGGCTAACAAAATCTCAAACAGCATTTGGGATATGTCAGACCTGTTCTATTTTTTAATTAATTTTAATTTAATTACTTGTATGACTGTGATTTTCAACCCAACTTCTCAATCTCAAAAGGAAAAGAAAACAGGAACCAGCATATCTAATCTGTACCAAATCTGACTGGTAATTCCCAACTTCCCATAAACATACCTGAATGTCTAAATCCTTTGCATCGACACGTGTGTTTTTAAACCAAATTTAAGCTGATGAATTTGAGTCTTGGACAAGTCCCTATTGGGCAAGTCTCCACAGGATTCCTACCGGTCAAGTCTACTGGACAAGTCCCTAGTTAGGATAAGTCCCTACTAGGCTTTCTGTTTACTTCTTAATTTTTTTCAGTTTTCATTTAGAAGCATAGTTGGTACATACTCGTATTTTGGCGCTGTACAAGTCCACAAAAACACATATCATATATTATAATCTTAACACTTCGTGCAAGCCCCTCATCTGATTCCGTAACTATTTTACCTGCACTTCAACTCCTTTGACCCTTAATATTTGCTTTTTTTCTAACCTCAACCAAAACTGATTGACTAAGTAATGTACACAATCCCAACGCCTGTGTCAATAAAGCTCTACTTCTTTGAGGTTCTGACACTAAGTTCGATTTCATCATGAAGTTTTCATTTGGAGTGAGAATGAACTGTCGGCTAGAATATTCAATGAGGGCATGTCTTCACATAACATTGTTTGAGATATTCATCTTCTGATTACCAGGTTGTGTGTGGCGGTTTGGGGTGGGGGTGCGGGAGTAGGGGTGAGGAGGGAGGGAGGAGGGGAGTCACTCATCAATACTGATTTTCATGAGTGTCTGTTACTTTTTAATACAAACCCTAAGCGATCAGTATCATGTTTGAAAAGCACCCTTCTTCCTCAATTTCATCCCATCAACGTGAATTATTGGAAAAACAGATCAATTATATATTCAAAAATAAAGGAATTATCCACAATCATAGTACAATCTTGAAGTCCAGGTTTTGTTGAAAGGGAGTAAAGTTCAGTTGGAAAAGTAGAGTGCTCGATGAAAATCACTCCCGTCTAATCAAGTATCCTTGGTGCAACTTTGAATAGACGTATCGTAGTTTTGCACAGATGTAGAACATTCAGAGTGGTATTGATGTCCGGAACACAACCAATGGTGGGGGTCTATTGACAGAGTGCATACCTAGATACCTTATTATTGTCACTGTTTAGACGGTGAATCTGATTCTGATTAAATGACTTCTATTATCAACCATAACCTGACATTGTTGCAACGTAAAAATATGTGCTTGGATATTAATGTGACGTTATAGTGTAACAATCGTCTAATCATTCTTCAATCCATTCCGAAATACCCTGAATTAAGCAAAAAGAAATTGGAAGTGTATATAAAGTCCATTTAAAATAACCCAGAACAAATATCCATGCAACCATCTGGATAAGTGTTACTTGCTGCACGAATGCCTTTAACTGTCTGGGTAGGTTTTACTTGCTCTGTGAATGCCTGCAACTGTCTGGGTAGATGCTACTGGCTGCATGAATGCCTGTGACTGTCTGGGGAGGTGTTACTTGCTGTATGAATGTTTGTAACTGTCTGAGTAGGTGTTGCTTACCGTATGAATGCCTGTAACTGTCTGGGTAGATGCTACTGTCTGCATGAATGCCTGTAACTGTCTGGGGAGGTGTTACTTGCTGCATGAATGCCTGTAACTGTCTGAGGAGGTGTTACTTGCTGCATGAAGGCCTGTAGCTGTCTGAGGAGGTGTTACTTGCTGTATGAATGCCTGTTACTGCCTGGGTAGATGCTACTGGCTGCATGAATGCTTGTAACTGTCTGGGGGGTGTTACTTGCTGCATGAATGCTTGTAACTGTCTGAGGAGGTGTTACTTGCTGTGTGAATGCCTGTAACTGTCTGGGTAAATGCTACTGTCTGCATGAATGCCTGTAACTGTCTGGAGAGGTGTTACTTGCTGCATGAATGCCTGTAACTGTCTGGGGAGGTGTTACTTGCTGCATGAATGCTTGTAGCTGTCTGGGGAGGTGTTACTTGCTGTGCGAATGCCTGTAACTGCCTGGGTAGATGCTACTGGCTTCATGGATGCCTGTAACTGTCTGAGGAGATGTTACTTGCTGCATGAATGCTTGTAGCTGTCTGGGGAGGTGTTACTTGCTGCATGAATGCTTGTAACTGTCTGAGGAGGTGTTACTTGCTGCACGAATGCTTGTAGCTGTCTGGGAAGGTGTTACTTGCTGTATGAATGGCTGTAACTGCCTGGGTAGATGCTACTGGCTGCATGAATGCCTGTAACTGTCTGGGGAGGTGTTACTTGCTGTATGAAGGCCTGTAACTGTTTGAGGAGGTGTTACTTGCGGCATGAATGCTTATAACTGTCTGAGGAGGTGTTACTTGCTGCACGAATGCTTGTAACTGTCTGGGGAGTTGTTACATGCTGTATGAATGTTTGTAACTGTCTGGGAAGTTGTTACATGCTGTATGAATGTTTGTAACTGTCTGAGTAAGTGTTGCTTACCGTATGAATGCCTGTAAATGACCCGCTTTTACATGATTTTCATGAAATCATGAAACAAGCTTGTGGCTTTCAACTTGTAACACTGAAAACGTGTGATAATAAAATAGGTCACTTACAACCATTCTCTAAGCAAATTTAATTCGGGATTTTTACAAAGGTTTCATAGGACTGGTTCTACATTTTGACACCCATTTATCCATGAAATAAAGAGGTTATTAAACTCGAAAATACAGCTATCATTTATTGACCTTTGGCCTTACGCTAAAATGCCGTGTTCTCATGCAACAACGTTAGCAAATTCCACGGCACTTGGGGGACGTTTCTGATTGTTATCGACAAGCCGACGAGCCGACGAGCCGGTTTAAATTGGGTGTTGGGGTGTTTTTAATCCTTTAAAAAAATACTTTCTGTTTTAATTCTTTAACCCTAGGGCTTCTTGATAACTTGCAGCATTATTTCTCGTGAAACTTTAGCAATCTGAGAAATTGTTGGTATTATCAGACTTGTCTGTTTGTTTATAAAGGCAGCAGAGTGGGTGCGTGAGGGCTGCTCTGGTCTCATTCAAGGTGCGACAAAAAGTTCGTACGGTTGAATACGTATTTTATCATATAAATTTATGGTTGATCAAACCGTTCGTTTTATGCAGAGAATATTTATGCCAAGTTTGGCGTCGGATTTTTCGTTATCGAGCTTGTTCACAACAAGTTTTACGCAAGTCTTTGCTAGCTGTCTAGAAATTCTCGTGGCGAATAAATCCAAATGTGGCGGGTTCAGTGCCACCATTTGTGAGCGGTGTTGATTCAGCTTCCATTCGCCTGGGAAGACCTGGTTTCTATCTAGATACCATTCCCGCCGGGACGTGGAAGTGGCCTTTCGTAGAACTTGTGTGTGCCTTTGGGTGGGGGGGGGGGGGGGGGCAGCACTGTATCGAGGTTTCTTTTGTGTGAATGTCTTTTACTTTTTACCATCATTGCTATGCACATTCAATACACTCTGGATACAGGAGGCACTTTTTCTACTTTTTGAGTATACTTTCACGAAATACTCGTCAAGATTGGCCTTTTTGGCCCCAGTGAATAGGATTTTTCAAGCCTTCTGCATATTTAACCTGTTAAAGGCATGCGCACATTTTTTGTGTTTTTTTTTCAGTTTTGGAATTTTTGCGCTTTGGCTTCAAACTGATCAAAACACCGCCGACTGTTCAACCAACTCCCTCGCTTAGGGGAATTTCAGAGTTTTTCTGTATCGGCCGCAAAATTGACCGTCTTCGATTCCTAACCCTGTGAAAATCTCCTCTGCAGGGTCTTACTTTACACAATTTTTTTGAAGACGCTCATTGGTTTGTGGGTATATGCCGGTCTCCATCCCAGTAATATTCACACCCCAACCCATTTTTTTTGCTGCTTATTTTTGCAGCCTTCTCCCAAAGGGCGTTTTCACGTCACCGGGGGCCTCAGTGACACCAAATGGTACTGAGGCCCTTTGGTGTCAATGAGGCCCCTGGTGTTACTGAGGCCCTCAAATAAAAAATATTGATATTGTTATAATAATTCATATAGTTCTATTTTAATGTACTCACATAAACAGACCCCTCCCCCTCCCCCACCCCGTACCGCCCCATCTCCCACTCTCCCAACCTCTCTGATATGCATGCATGCAGTGTTCTGATGGCTTATTCTCATTGAAAATTAAGTACTCTAAAATGCAATTTTTAGTTAGGAGCCTCAGTGACACCATTAGGTCCCCAGAGCCCCCGGGGGGGGGGGGGAGTTTCAGTGACACTACTTGTATTTTTAGAAATACAACTTCTCTCTTGTTAGTTTTCCATCAAGCTCCCGTTTTATCGTCACTCCCCCCCCTCACCGTCCGTCCCCTCCCCTAAACCTCTCAACTTAAAGATATTGCTCTGCTCTGAACCCCCCCCCCCCCCCTCATCGCCTCCAAGCCTCCAAAACCTCCCAACTTAAAAATATTGCTCTGCTCTGAAGCATTGATTTTTGTTTTGAATGTTTCTTTCAGCTTAACAACCTAATCTAGCATTTGGAAGCGAAAAAAATTTTGGGTCCCCAGTACCACCAGCGGGTCCTCAGCGCCACCACCGGGTCCTCAGTACCACCACTTTACTTTTTTCGAGAAGTGGGCATTGATTTTTGGTTCTGAAAGTTTCTTTCAGGTTAAAACAACTTAATCTTGCATTTTGAAGCGAAGAAAATTCGGGTCCTCCGTGCCACTGGGTCCTCAGTGCCACTTCGGGACTTCATTACCACTGGTGGTACTGAGGTCCCGAGCAGACGGTGACCCCGCCTCAGTACCGCGTACCAAAAATTGCTTCATGAGCTCTAACCGAAACGAAACCAATGTGACGCTCTGTGGTTGTGGTGCTGTATCATAACAGCACGTCCCTCCCCGTGTAGTTATTGATCCGACGCACTGTCTTTCACAGCGCGTATTGTAACTACACGGTACATGCTATGGATAAGTTTCTTCTTACAGTATACTCGTGCATTTAGCATCGCATCAAATTTAAAAAAGAAACATGGCAGAAAAAAACAGCCATTTGTGATTCAGCATGAACATTTTACTGCATACACTGCCTTTTTTTAGTAACCGTAGTTTTATGTCTTACATTTTCCATGAAGTCCTCGTGTACACATGCACTGTTATTGGGAGCCATTTCAGCTCGAGTGTCTTTTCACTGATGTTTTTGAAATTGTTTTGATAGGAGTTTATTCTCTACACATTCAGGCTGGCCGAATCTCGTGGCGCAGTTTTGTTGTGAATGTCAACCTTGAAACCTTTATGTCCCGCAACGATCCTTCAACAAGGCAGGCCATCTGTAACAGACACTCAAATCGATGTCAGCACTGCAATAGTTCTACCTGGCGGCACCCGCACAGTGCGGGCACTGGCCCCTAGCGTAAATCAATTTTAAGGTTTAAGGTACAGCAGTTGTGTTTCAGTTTCCTGCGCGAGAGAACGCAGAGCCCAGCCACCATGATGTGCCTAAAATGTATCAAAATAAAAATCTTTAACCTTTATTCCTCTAGCCTGGAGATCGAAAAAAAGAAAATAAGAAGTAACAGCAGGAATTACAATTATCTCAGTTATTTTATACAAAACTGAGATAATGCCGCCATGTGAGGGTTTCGAGCATTCTCACCAAAACTTGTTTCTCCAATAACTCCAAAACGTGTCAAGAAATTTAAACCAGAATAAGATGGCCGCCGACCTAATCAAATGCCACGGAGGTAACCCGTAAAGAGTATTCTTCCTCAAGACTGCTCTCCTATCAAGCATTGCGAGCATTGGGAAACAGCACGTAGTAATGAAGTAAATCGTTCAAAACTGACCCGTTATATATGGATATACAGTTACACGATAGGTGAATACAAACAGCCTTTGGGTATGAGTGAAAGCAGAAGGCGAAGGCAAAAAAAGACGCCACAGCGTAAGTAACAAGACTCACCAATCACCGCCTATATCCCGATCAAAGTCCTGCTTTTGTAGTTTCACTGGGCAGATCAGTTCCTAACTTTCGCTACAACTTCACTGCAACTCCTCAGGCAAACTTCTTCTAATTCAATTTTTGAACCTATCCAGTAAAACTATTTGAATTTTGAACCATTTCCACAGTTGAGCAGTTGAGAAGTCTTACATATAAGATTTTTTGTAATGATGTCATGCGCCTTCATTTGCGACCAAGTAAATGTCGATATGAACTTCCGTTATCGAGATATATTTTGCACACAAGATCTTCTTTAAAACGTCTAAATATCTCACGTCACCTGCATATCAATGGCGTCATTTGCAGTACTATCGACAACATCTGTGGAAAACTGTTAAAACCTCACGTCCCTTTTATTTCAATGAAGCCAGGTAATTGTATATTGTATAAGCTACCACAGTACAAGCCAGTGGTGTGGTGCATGAAACTGGTGTGGAAACTATGGTACAGGTAACTGGTGTGGAAACCATGGTGCATGTAGCTGGTGTGAAAGCCATAGTACATGTAACTTGTGTTTTAGGTATGGAACATGTAACTTCTGTGAAAGCCATGGTACATATAACTGATGTGGAAATGACGGGGCATGTAACTGGTGCATAAGCTATGACCATGTAACTTGTATGGAAGCCATGGGACATGTAAATGGCGTGGAAATCATGGTGCATGTAACTAGTGTTTAAGCCATGGTACTTATAACTGGTGTGGAAGCCATGGTGCTTGTAACTGATGTGAAAACCATGGTTCATGTAACTGGTGTTTAAACGATGGAACATGTAACTAGTGTGGAAGCCATGGTTCATGTAACTGGTATTTAAGACATGGTACATATAACTGGTGTGGAAGCAAATATACATATAACTGGTGTGGAAGCCATGGTGCATGTAACTTGTGTTTAAGCCATGGTACTTCAACTGGTGTGGAAGCAAATGTACATGTAACTGGTGTGGAAGCCATGGTGCATGTGAGTGGTGTTTAAGCCATGGTACATATAACTGGTGCGGAAGCCATGGTGCATATAACTGGTGCGGAAGTCATGGTACATATAACTGGTGTGGAAGCCATGGTACATATAACTCGTGTAGAAACTGCTCCAGTAGGATTGCTTCATCCATATTGACCCTTCTTGCTCCTAACTTCATAAAACTGGATTTTTTTTGGAACTGGATGACGTCGGGTTCCGACCTAAATCCAACGTCGGTAATAAGTCAGTTTTAGGTTGTAAATGGAATTGGAACCGACGTCGGATTCCGACCTGAAACTGACGTCGGGTTTACCACCTTGAAACGAATCAGTCTTAGACACGTCTTACAAAAATAGAGTCTAGAGTTATATAATTAATAGATAATTAATAATTCACCTGCTGTGAAAGTATTTTCCATGTAAAATTTCACAATCTAGGAAGAACAATACCTACGCGCCATCAAAATTCTAAAATTTTTATGCAAAAATTACGTTTTTCTTCCTCTTTCTCAAAAAGACTTCCACTTCCGATGAGCGATAATAGATGTTCATCGCTTTTTGGTCTTTTTTCCAAAGTCGGAATGACGTCAGAAAACCGACGTCGCCTCGACGTCGGAATAAAGTCGGATTTTGGGGGAAAAGATCGTGACGTAATTCTACCCATTTAGCAACCTTATTTTATTCAAAATATGGTTGTTAAGTCGTTGCGACCAAAATCCAACCTTTTCTGAACCAAAAAAAGATGTCGATTGTTTGCTTAGGAGCCTCGTCAACAAACGAGATGCTAAACGGGAAAATACTCGTAATCATTTTTTACTTTTATTTATATTAAGATAAAAATTCAGTTAGCATAAATGAACACATGCCTGTCAAAGACTTAGGGCGTAGGCATGCATGTAGAATATGCCAAAATACACTTTTTCCAAGGTTTGTGGTTTAACGATTGTGTACGATCTTCCCAGTAAAAAGTACGTCATCTATAAAACGTCTGTTTGTGGTACAGACATCTATCGATTAGTTGCCAAGAAAATGTTTAAAACAATTTGCAGCTGCGGGTTGTTTTTCGTCAGGACAAAATAAACATTGCGAATTTCTTGCACATGTATATGGGAAAAATGCATTTCTCCTGACCTTGTATAAGCGCCTCGCAGACAACCAAGAACAACTTATCACATATCAGCAATCACCGGAAATAAATATAGTGATTTATGAAGAATTTGAGGGTTGCGCCAGTTTTTATTGCTGCTCATGACAAATAGGTATGGTGAAAGACTTCGTACATACTAGTATTCTAACATACAGGCGGATTCAAAAGTGGAGATTTTTTGATGAGAGAACAACCATGGTATCTCAGGAATTCTCAATGACTATACAATGATCTTTCCCGATGTTTATACAACGTCTATATAAAGTCGCTTTCCAGACATAGCTAACGTCTATCCAACGTTTCATGTTTCCTCAGTAATTTTAACACGAGATTGTTCATGGACAACATTTTGAAGGTGCCTGGAGCTTTAACAATTATACCCAGAAGAGCACATTTCACAGGTTCAGAACAGGCCAAATAAATAGAGTTCATAGCTATACAAATCCCACGCAATTTTGAGCGCAGTATATATGATATTTTAATTCGCTTAAAATCATTCTGATGCCTCCTTGACCCCCAACAAGTTAGACAAATGTACATTTCATAGCATTCAAATGGCAATATGAATCGAAATAAAGGCATATTGATAAACTCCTGAAAAAGACGCTCAGACCCAAACTTGTAAAAAAAACTTCCTCTTAAGTTTGCGACTAACCTATAGAGTAAGCTCAATAATATTCAAGAAATAATTAAATAATAATTCACCTGCAAAGTTGTGAAAGAAAATCGGCTAAAGTCTATTATTGCCATTTTCGCCTAGAGCAAAAATAATTAAAAATGAGGCAAATCTAATGTAATATCGCTATCTCTCTTACTAAAAAAATTTTCTGGTGTAATATCGCTCACCTCTACGAAAATCCCAAGAGTTTCTCTGATCTTCACCTTGAACGGTGAAGACGTGACTTTACAGAACTATTATCTTTCGCTAGGATAAGTAGTACACAGAAATTGGCTAGGAAAAGTAGCAGCCCGATAGGAAGTTATGTGTTACACCGTCACATAACAATCCAACTAAAACTGTCAAATTTAATTCGATTATAAGAAATTTTTTCTCCCACTTTTTGTGTGGTAAATTGCGAAGCAAAAACCCGAAAGAGACTTATGCCCACATCATTCTTCCAAAATGTCGAGACAGTCTGAAACAAAATGTAACATAAATAGTTTGTTACAATAAAAACTAAAAAGAAGATATGCAATTATGCCCATCACCTTCATTCCAAATTCCAAAACATTCCAAATTCCGCCCTGGTTTAAAACACGATTTCAGTCAAATCTCAAGACAGTCAGACTAAAGCCCTGGGCTGAAACATAATTTAATAACCGCCAATAATTTAGCCAATGTTTGGCAATTATAAAAATAAGTTATAGCCACTTGGCCCATATCTCCTCTATGTACAATCAAAATATTGAAGACGTTTTGACTAAAACTTTAAGAAAAGATATGAGAAAAGGGATAAGAAAATTTATTTTTGGTCAGTAATTCCATAAATGCGTAACGAGTCGCGACAAAATAACAGCCAGTTAGGGCATTGTACTTTTCATAAAAAGCTTAATGAAAGAAAGACAACAGAATGCAGGAAAACTTGATTAATTCGGGCAGTATTGGGACTGACAAAATTTTGTCTCGATTAACACGGTGTCCGTATTACTCAGGATATTTTTAAGGGAATGATTTGCTTATGAAAGGAACCATTATTGATACTGTAGGCAATCTACCTCATCTATAATATCCTTGGAGTTGTTCCGCTCAATTTTCACAGGTGGTAAAGATCCCTGAGCTCTGAGTCTCCCAATATTCTATGATATTATCACTTCATCCCATCACAGGTTATTTTTCAAGTTTAATTAAACTGAGGGATCATTTTCATTGAGCGAAAAATGATGAGTTACGAATAATTGTAAACAGGGAATTATGCCGATTTCGGATATTCCTTTAAGCTGATTTGCACTGGATGTTGAAAAGACTTCATGTAAAAAAGCAGGAAGAACTTTATCTCTTTGTTATTAAAAATCAATAAAATTTATTCCTATTTACAGTGTTTTCATTCCAAAATTATAAATTAAAACGTTATTAATTAAACAATATATTAACTATTGTTGTTTGGCATGCCTAAAGGTTTGGTACTTTAAAGCTAAGAATGGCGATTTCTATGAAATAACATCAGATTAAGTTATTACAACTACTGACGTACTGATATGATTGCAACAAAATTTATGAATTGGCCGTTAATGCAGGACGCTTTCTGATGTTACAACTACTGATGTTACTGAGGTGATAACAAAACATTTATGAATTTATGGTCACTGCATGGCGTTTCCTGTTGTAACAACTACTGATGTTACTGACACGGTAGCATGATTTCTTCGAGAAATCGCCAGGTAAATTTTACATAACCGTACACTGCAATGTGACATTTAATGAAATAATTAAGTTTAGAATCTATTGTGAAAGTAGACTATATTTTTGTGACATAACTACATGCTCAATAAAATATAACAAAAGCACATGGAGATAATTGTTTATATTTTATGTAGTTTCTTCAAACCCTATTTTTATTGGTAAGTATTTTCTCAGATTACTTTTTAAAATTAAATGAAGGTAGAAACTAAAATACAATGTTTTTACCTAAATGTGATAAAATCATCCCAATAAATAGAATTGGTGCATTTAGCATCATACACGATAATCGTTACGATAAAACATAGTAAAAGAAGGACTATGGGCTACTTGAATCAAACCTAATTTCAAAGGAAATATATTTAAACAATTCTGCTTATCGTTTTTGCTAAATTTTGAACAGGCAGGTAAAAGTTAAACGTTTATAGCCTAAAAATATAATTTTATAATGAGCACGACTTAGAATCGTTGAGCAATGCGAGTGCACATTTTACTAGCAATTTAGTGTTTCTAAGCTATATTTTGATGCATATTGTGTTTATAAAATTTTTGTTTACAAATTAATCCAGTTTTTCAAAATTATTGAAGAGAGAGAATTTGAATGACAAAATTAGTCGGAGAAGAATATGCATGCATACTGTATGAAGTTAAAAGATGGTACTTGCAAATATCTTTCAACAACACAGACTCTTAACCATAGACTGAACTTTACTACAAGCAATACTTATGCCACTTCATGTATGTACTATGACCGAATATTTTTTTTCATAAAACAAAATAAATAGCGATTTTAAATAGCATTATAGCATAAAAATATCAAGTAGAGATTCGATGTTATCATAACCTGCCAGACGATCTAATGGAGGTGGATGTAAACTTAGATAATTTTTGTTGAAGCTAATTCAATTTAAGTATTGTATATTGCGTGTAGAATATGAGTTAAAGTCACTTAAGCATCAGAATACACCGAATGCTTAAGGAAAATGCTTTGAAAAATGAGAACATTTCTTGCGACAGAGTAAAATAATTGTCAGTTAAGAGCAATTGCTGTTTACAGACATTAGCACAGGATCTTATATGGCAATTGGATCGAAAAGTAATGCTTAAAATTAAATTGCTCATTTTGAAGTTAAACTTCGGGATAAATTAACCCTTCAATTACATATCCTAAAGCATAACAATTCCCTTACATTTATTAAGAAACAACACCCCTCGAAAAAAATGAGCATAGGCGCAATTGATGCATTTACGAATTAATTAATATTAATTTATGCATATAAAACTTTTGAACAGCAGTCAACCAGACAATTTGTCTCCTGTGAGGTCCTCGTGAGTTATGAAGGGCTTGAATCCCACATTACATTGAACAAATGAGTCGACTGATTCTTTACTGTGGATAATGCTGCCACTCCTCGTGTAATGCTTGTTACCCAAGTATGCTTGTTTGCTATTCTGTTCATAGAACGTCCCGCTTCCAGCAAGCCAATTATCTGACTCTTGGCAGGGGCCGTACAAAACAACAAGTTTTTGGTGAAAAAATAAACACAGTCCTGCCGAACAATACGCAAAATGGCATATGCAACATACGCATAATAATTATATTAATATTAATAATAACAATAATAATTTTCTTTTCGAAATGAGTACTTTATTTTGATAATAATAATAACAATAGAAATAAAAATAACAATAATACTAACAATAATAATAGTAATTATAATTTCTTTTCGAAATGAGTGCTTTATTTTGATTCATAATAATAATAATAATAATAATAATAATAATAATAATAATAATAATAATAATAATAATAATACGCTCTAAATTTTGATGCCAAGGCATGTTATTCCAATACCTTTAAGACGAAATGGTATCTCGAAAGTTTATATTTTTAAGAACTTTTAGATTTTTTCTTTTCTATACGAGCGCCATATTTTGATACTAAGATATTATCGAGCTCATATCGATCTCATTTTTTCCGTAACTTTTATCCAAGTAGCACAACGCCCGGTAATGATGTACAAATATATTACTTGAATTGACATAGTTATATTGCCTGGCCACCGAACACCTATGACTCCACATGTTAGTGCATGCTGATAAAATACTTTGCAAGGCCAGAAGTGTTATCTATATGTGACCGATAAACGAATTTGTGAACAGGCAGATAAGTGGGGGGTTCTGGTTTGTTAAATCTGAAAATGTAAAAGAACAGTAATAGACGTGAGTTGCGAACTTCCAGCATCAGACTTGAGAAAGGATTTCAGAAATTGCTGATAATTTTTTAACGAGATTGGTACAACCATTTCGTCTTGATCGATATGCAGAATGCATGGATACTTTTTTTAACTTTTTTTCTGTATGTATAAAGACAGTCATTTAAAGCAATCATACGAACAACTTCTATGGCATTTTTTTCACTGACAAATTATTTTTCATCAAACATAGCAGGGATATAGAGCAATGGAAGATAGTTGAATCTTAAAACGTTTTAACTTTTATAATATCCGATTGCTTTCGTATAATAATTAAATTTCCCAATGTCGAGCAGTGTACAGTTTTACATGTAACATTTGATACACCAAAAAGTAGAAGTGTCTCCATCCAATGCATAAAGAATCATTGACTTTTCCATATTGAGCCGTTAAACAGACCCCGATCTCCATGCCGCTTGAAGCGTCATCATTCCGGAGAATTTCTGGTTTTCCAACCTCTAAATGAGTGCTGGTGGAAATATATTCTTGCCCAGAAATATTGAAATATATTTAGGTACCCTTGGGTTCATTTATTGACAACAAGTTATCATGTCCTGGGAGTAATGTACTCCGTTTACTAGATACTTTGATGTTTTTCAATCTTGTGTAGTTTTTTTAGCCGGTATTGTGTGATTAACGTTTAAGTTTTCATACGATAAATTACACAGCGGGTTGGTGTATGATAATGTAATATGTAATAATGTCCAAGCAGTGTATAATCCACCCTGAATATGATCTGTCCTGATTGAGAAATTTGCTGTTTCTCGGATTATGATAAGCTGGGAATGGTTGACTCAGCTGCCTGACACTGCATCTACGCTAATTGGTCGGCTGGATGACAACACATTGTAAACACAGCAACGTTTAACCCCGTTCAACGTTTACATTTGCATTGTTATGGATCTCAACAACCAATGTTAACAAATGACAGCTTCGTAGATTACAATTCGTAGATATTTTCGAAATAAAAATTTTGAATTAACATTTCTCATTGATTTCAAGATTCCTCGGGGTGACTTAACTCAACAGCACGTGAGTGACAAATGATGACGTAAGGCAAAATTATTAAGTCTACAATATGGACTAACTGATTTGCTCAGATTTAGGCTAAAACATTGTTTGTGAAGTAAAAACGCCGGAGAGTGAAAAAGGCTATAAATTAGTTCCAAAATGAATAAAAAACCAATCAAAATAGATTTTGATACGGAATCTGTAATTTCAACATAAGAAAACAAACCTACATAAGAGAACCTGTTCCAGTCTGAAGGATATTACAATAGTCCTGTAGAATACGGTTGTCATTTGTGTATTTTTACGAAGGAGGTCTAGCATTGTATGATAGAAATTTAGTTCAACCACATCAATCGACTGGCAAGAGATTACGTCCATGCACATGACTGATGGGCAAGCTTTTAAAGAAATAATCGGAGTGCTTGGTTATTAATTTAGACGAGTCGGGAACCTCATGTGCCAACTTACAACAGTAAGTGCATTTCAAATTTCAATAAACACATAAAAATTGGTTTTGAGACTGAAAAAGAAATATAAGCTAGACTGATGACGCAAAGCATCAACAGAATGAAGAGATACAACTTTAACAGAACAATATTTTATACTGATTATAGCCAAGTTTAACATTTCGATTTTGATCAATTTCGATACAAAAGACAACCAATTATTTTATGCACACCTAAACATATTTGAGAGGTTTAAAACCATCCAGTTATTATTGCAGTCGCGGATTTAATTTGTCAAAGGATATAGGATATTTCAGGATTTAGCACAATGCATATGCCTAAAATTTTCATTGTCTGAGAGATGACTGCCATGAAATCTTTGTTCCTTTAATATGAAAGTGTTTGGACTAAAAATTTTCGGGTCAAGAAAGGGGACTGAACTGCCGTCCGTGGGTATTTACATGAGTGTATGTATGTGCGTTTTGATAATATCCAGATTTAAAATAAAATTGCCAATTGGGATCCCAAAACCTTTTTGCTATTCTAAAGTAGCGGACTTGGCATATATACAACCACATTTGCCGTCCCTGGAACTTCTTACAGCCACATTTGGTTTCTTACTGCCACATTATGAATGCTTTATCATCCTTCGTTCCTCTGGTTGTCCTGCTTCCGTATTTGGTGTTCTTTCTGTCCTACTACCATGTTTCATTGCTTGGGATATCCTGACTCCATATTGAAGGTCCTCTGACTGTCCTGTTACATTTTCGATTTATCTTGTTACCATATTTGAATGCCAAGCAATACATTTTTGGCCAAATCTAACATCCTCTGAAAATCGGCTACAACTTTATGTAGTGTCGTTTGAATGTTTTGCTATCATATCGGCTGTCTTTGAATTTTTCTCGCCCTTTGAATATCCTACTACCATGTTTTGCGTCCTTTGAATATCCTGATACCTCATTAGGTGTCCTGTGAATGTCTTGTCATCATATCTGCCATCCTGTGAATGTTTCGCTGTCCTGTAATGTGAATATTCTGCTGTCATGATGTCATTTAAATGTCACTCTTCCATACTGACTTCCTGTAAACGGAAACAATTTTAACATACGCTATTGGAGCTAGAATTATCGCGGCTGCTGGCACCTGACTTGCCCTCCAACAGATCCTTGCTAAAGGATGTAAAGGATTCTTTGACGTGCAATATAAAATACAGAGCTTTTTTCCTCCACCACATTTTCACTGTTTTATGTTTTAAAAGAATAATTACCGCTAATAGTTAACTGAAAACTATTTGCTGTAAAGTATTTAAAAAGTGTATGGGTTGTTAAAAGCACAACTGTTCTTTGGTTTTGGGATTTTAGATTCAGGCGAAATTTCATTTCTTTTTCATCCGGTTAGTTTGCAGTCAAAACACAAAACTTTTGCATATTTTATTCGGAACGCTCAAAGTGTGATTTGGCCTATAAGTCGGCTCACGGTTTCAAGAGCTGAGGACAAGCAGATTTCAGACAACAATATGTGCTGATGGATCATTGAATAATATGTAAATAGGGATATATCGGAAAAACAATTTCATAACTTACTGTGCACTAAGTTATGCTTAAAGAGAAAATAAAGTGGCAAGTTGTACTTTAGTGTATTGCGGAACATGACCATTAATAAATAAATGAATAAACAAACACCTGGGAGCAATATGAAATGAATTTATCTAAAGAAAAGCTGAGTGCCATGTTGTTCATTTTGTATATAATTCAGAAATCATTATTTTTTATATAGAGATGTCGCTGGAAACCTCATCGCAGTCACTGATGCGACGCAGTCACTGAAGACGTGATATTTCACATGCGTAATTGACTACATGATGACTAAGCAATAAATCATTTGGACATTACAACAGAGTATTTACTGATAGCAATAAAATATTTGGATATGCCATTTAACCTTGTGATTGTTTACGCTTTGTATTATAACCCAATACTGTGCTCAGTTAAATAATCATATTATAAACAAAGAAAATAAAAATAAACCTGGAGGCAAGTACATGTAAAAATAGGAAACAAATCAAGGCATATTCAACTTTAAATAAAGTTTTAAATCTTAAAACACTAGAATAATTAGTTAAAGTTATTGGTTTTAAAAAATACATCTTTGCAGTAATTTTTCCTTTTAGACATAAAACGGGGAGAAAAGGTGGAGTAAAAAAGCTCTGTGTTTTATACGTCAAAGAAAACCAGTAAACAATAACGGGTTTTCACACTTGGCCCAACGAAACGGAACGGAACGAAATGAAATGCGGTAACTCTCCACAAAAATGTCACATTTAAAAATTTAGAATTTTTTAAGAACTTCACTGCAATAAATTCTTTGTATTCTGTTTGTAAGAATTTGTGTAGTTTAATTTGAACGAGTATAAAATAAACTCGCTAATTTTACTGATACTCTTTCGTTTTTATTAAGTTATAATTATCGGGAAGGGCTACTTATATTTGGCAGAACGGACCCTAACCGGAACCATTCTGAATTCTTTAGGTCTTGATGACTTTTAGTCACATGTACAGACATCGTATTTTGGTTTCATTGCTGCAAGCGTCAGCATGTTGAACGGCAATAATTCAATTGACAGAAATGTTTTAGCTGTATAATGTACTTATTTGGATTCCGTGTATGTATTCCTCATTGACTTCATATATAAAAAAGACACGTGTATCGCATGACCCAAAATGTCTCTTGAAGAATTTTTTGTCAATGCCTTATAACGACAGGGTGAGCTTATAACGACAGGCTGTTTGTAATATAACGACGGGCTGTTTGTAATATATATATATATATATATATATATATATATATATATATATATATATATATATATATATATATATATATATATATATATATATTACAAACAAAACCATATATATATTACAAACAAAACCATCCTGCAGTTATATAATTGTACGCTGAATCAAGTAAACAAGCATTCTTTAGAATTGCTATTGACGAACTGAAATGGAATGAAGTAAGCAATGTGTAAACAATGAATTCTTAAGTAATGATATTTTAAGCAATGTTTGGTATATTTTCATCCTGTTTTTTCCAACGCAAATATTTACTCATGGGTATATGGATTTGTTATATATTGATTTATTATTTGTGGATATGTTATTTATCTTTCATTCAGAATAGAAACTGTGTAAAGGTTGCTGATGAAAAGACAGTTTGTTCCGTGAAAAATAGTTAAAATAACTTCACTTAAAGTGTCTCAAAAGAATTCAAAATAACGAGACGGGTTTAGTTTTTGCATAAAGATTATTGCTAAAGAAAGGTGTTTGGTATTCTTAGATAGACTTTAATAGATAAACAATGAAACAATGGACATATCGTCCTCATCCTTCTGATTGATTTTCATGATATTTCTTGGCAGTTTTCTGTTTATTCCATTTCGTCTCGGAAATTATAAATAACCGATAATTATAATCTGCGGTGCGAACCGAAACAGAAAGAATTTGATGGAAACGCAAAGTTGTAAATTAGTTTTTGCACTTTTTTATGTTACTTGTATCAAGATTTTTCTTCATGATACATCTTAGAAGGGGCAAACACTTGGCTTTTATACATGACGTCGTTACCAAACACATCTGTGGGACTTAAAAGCTGAGTATGACTAGATGCACAAAACTATATGCTTATATTTTTTCTGTCAAACGTGTTAGTGCAGTGCAGTGGACAATGATTAATTCTGGAATACTGACCACAACAATATGAAAATTTTAAATATGTGGCTAACAGCTAAAAAATAGAATGGTCAGTCCTCACTGCAAAATATAAATAGCTTTCCGTGGAGGTATAACCTGCAGAAATATCAAAATATCAAAATAAGAAAAAAATAAGAAAAATGCATTTCAATGTGTTGTTTCATATCCGTTTACATTTATCTGTTAAACTAGCTGTTAAAGCAAACAAAAGAACACTTAATTGAAGTGAATTGAGGTTTTGATAGGATTTTATATTTCTAAAAACATAGAATCTTACACCACCACACTTCGTTCCGTTCCTTTCGTTCTGTAAATTATAAAGAGCCTCGATACTTCTAAAGACTGCTTAACATCAGTGGTTAGAGTTAATGTAGTGGATGTCTAAATAATTCAATAGATGACTAGGGAAAGAATCAGCCGTTGTATGTACACGGAGATGACTGGAGAAAATTAAGCATTTCGCAATGTTTTTGTATCGACTAGAAAAGAATTGTGTATTTTGCAGAATATGCAATTTTTGTAATATTTACATTTATGTAATATTTACATAATTTATGCAACATTTACAATACGATTAAATTAATTTATTCTGCCAAGCAGTAGTGTGTTTCACAACTGTCAGTTAAAAAAACAAGTTGGGAAATGAGTCATGAATATTATTTAGTATAAAATCATCAGTAAAATAACATCCTCGAAGTTTTGTGAATTCACTGAAAACAGTTCCTTTTTCAACACACAAACACTTACATGGAAGTAGTGAAACAAGCCGGTAGCTTAAAAGCACTCATGTACTTTAACAATTAGTGTGCTGTCAGCAGTGTTTCAAACATCACGAATATCGCTTATTCATAATTTGCTATTTTTGAAAACCTAAAAGAAAGTACTAGTTCTCTTTACGTGTTTTATTTCGTATATGTTAATAGTCTGCAATGGCAAAGAATGATGTAAGAGAACATATTCTGCTCTGCATATGCATTTATTTAACTTTTAAGCCTATTGCAGAGGGCTACAGTTTGACTATGGATTATTCCTCAAACGGTAGGAGTGTTTTTCATGATAAATATATCCCAAAGCAAATGTAATTTGTAATTTTCTGAAGGTCTTTATTGAAAAAAGAGAATACTATATTATATATTTCTGTTTTTGAATCATGCAAATTAGTTAATATTGACATATCTAAGACTGAGTAATGGGGCAAGCCAAATGAATTAAATTGCTAAGATATTCATTTGTATAGCTGCTCGTAATTATAAAGAGTTGTGTGCATACGTTTTGCTTATTTGTTTTTATTGCACAAGTTTGTTATGTTTCAGCAAATTATTATAATTTTATGTGTATAAATGATAATTCAAAGCTTTCATTGTCCTCTTCTCTAGCCCGGAAAGGGTATTTGGTAACACGCGGTAGCATGAGTGTCGAGAAAACAGGGGGGAAGGCAGGGAGGGGTGTTATGAAGTCAATTTCGGTAAGAATTATTGGGGTAATTTTCATTCGGGACAGGCGTTCGCCACAAAAAGCAAGGGGGGTGGGTTCTGTCGGAAATGAATTAAGCGTTTTATTAAAAAGGATATTGTTCCAAACTTATGACTCTACGTTGATGAATCGTTTTGTAAAAGCCTGGATATGGATGCTGGTCAGTTGGAATGTTAGTGCTCCCCTCCAGATCATTTCTGATGCTGGTCAGTTGATATGTTAGTGCCCCCTCAAGATCATTTCGGTAAACAAATTCCTTCCACACTATGAATCTGAGATCCGGTATCATTTTATCTGTGCTATCGTCTTATATTTTCGCTTCACTGAGTTTAAATTTTAAATATCTTTTAGTCAGCCATGAAATATTTCATGTAAGTAAAGCAAGCATGTGTAGCGTTAAACATATGCAAAATATATGTCATAGTCCAGATAGTTTTAAGGAAGCAATAAGAAATGATTACTGAACGATTGTTATTTTTTACGTACAGGCCAAAATTATCATCAAGTGACTTGCAACAAAGAATTTACTGTTGAAGATAACGTCAGGCGCATAGTCCTGCGGCTTGATAGAAGGAATGATTTCGACTGTTACTGCTTGTTTTTCCCGGTTAACAGTGGCGGATTACCTGCGGACAGTTATCTTAGTGTGCTTCTTTTACCTCCTGGTATATACCAGGACATGGATACAAAGCTAGCCACATTTAATGGGAGCAATTTTCCTGAACAGATAAAATTTGAATTCAAAGATGATCATCCTCCATTTCTTATAGTTGAGCAAGAAGACCCTGAAATTGTGCGAAACACTTCTCTTACGTATATCACTGTAAAATCAGGTTTGTTATTCTTTCGTAATGCAATCCTTACTATTCATACCTTTGAATAGAAAACCTAATGCAGCATTTTAGACACTAATATGTAAGGACGTACATAATGTACATAAGTAATAAATAGCAATAACTCTATTATCAAATATGTTTTCAAGCAATTCGGTTACCTTGCTGTAGAACGATGTGACTGATAAACACCTTGGTCTGAAAATGTTGGGCATTCTATAGGCTCATTTACAAAGATCCGTATTGACTTAACTGAGATCCCTTATTAGTTGTGTCTAACAAAATAATTGTGTCGAGAATTTTCACATTTAATTTGTGTATTTAATTATTCAAATTTGTTAAAAGTAGTATATTCAAAGTGCTGTTTATTTGTTTTTCATTATTTGTTGCCTTTAGTGAACGCGTTCGTGAATTTTAAGTGTGACACAGGAGGTTACCCTCGGGGACCTATGACTATACTGCCACCAATATCGAAAGCAAGATCAAACAACCTTAAGCCACAGGTATTAGTGGCAGAAAGAGATCAAAGTGATCAAGAGCTCAGTACAGTCAAGACTGCTACCACACTGAAGACGACAATGGCACCAATGTCTTCTGACATCAATTATTGGTCCATTGTGTTACCAATCAATTGCGTTGTTATTCTTGTGTTACTTGTAGTTGTTGTTGTTGTGTGTATTAGAAATCGGAAATTATCCAATCTACAAGCCACTTCTGGTCCAAATCCTGGCAACGAGGATAGCACGGCACGTGATTGCACAGGTGTAGAATACATAAATGTGCCAAGCAATTTAGATGGCACTTCCACGGAATATGCACAAATCAATCTAAACAGTCTCTCACCTAACACGGTTTATACTGATCTCGCTTTTGGATCAGAAGGACAGCATAATTAATAGACGAACACGCATCTGATGATCATGATCTATCTTCCATGTACGACAAATAAATAAAAAAGCCAAAGCGCGTTTGATTTAATATGGCTTAATGGGAAGAATAATACCTGGAGTGGTATTCTGCTTTGTCCTTATTTTAAGGATGTTCTTATTTTTAAAAATAGGATAAATAAGCTATTCTGCTCTATGTTCAAACTTAACAAAGTCTTTTAAAAATCAGGATAAAATTTAAGGATGAACCATCTAATCTCAAGAATAAGGACGTCCTTAAAAATAAGGACAGAGCAGAATACCACTCCAGACATGTACTTGCAAGCAATAGACTGATACATAGCAGTGCATCTGTAGATCATACAGAGAGTAACATAGCTCCTATCAAATGATATCAGAGTGTCGTATTTAGCTTTGTATCACCATAAGAGATGTAGAATAATATGCAATCACATTGGACTTTAAATCAGTTATATTTTTAGCGAAGCAAATCAGATTACTTGAGCTTATAATTACATGTTCTTGATGATAGCGTAACCTTACTCGTATATAAACGTTATGAACACCACCGTCTATATGCCGCCTTATATGAAAAATAGAAGTCACTTATTTATCATGAAATAATCCAGCTGCTGCCACTAGTTTGGTGGCAGGTGTAATAAAGAAAAAGAAGTAGAATGTGGCAATTTCGAGGTTAGATGAAGGCCGCACGGAGTTCCATTGTCGGTAAAAGGGATAACTTTCATTCAGTATTCCGTGTTTTTCACAATAAAGATGCTTCTTTCAGAACTGTCCTCCCGTTTGATTAAAATGATCGAATTATTTCAATATATGTACTTTAACGGTCGGTCTCAAAAGTAATAGACGCATGTTAACACTGGCCTCCCAGGGAGTGTGCAGTTAATGTTATTTGCAAATAACTTGATAAATGATTAAATTGTCCAAAAATCAAAAGTTGATTGCTTCACATTAAGCAATTCTCGGACCATCATTTTATGGATAAGTCGCATTTACAATATATTAAAACTATTAATTTTTACAGTAAACTAACTAACTTATTCCCACCTCCAAAAAAGAGTAACTGTAAATAAACTCATGTAAATGCATGTATTCAACAGATCAACAGATATTACATATCAGCTGGTTACCATGCCTGTTCATGGCTTTTTAAATCGACCCCATATACAGAGTTTTAGGTTTGAAATAGCAACGCCTTTTTACTCAAACGCAGTTCCGAAAGAACCCCCACCACCTGGTTTGTGAAAGGAATAATAAATAAAAATTACACCCTGTTTTAGAGGAAATTGGCAAGTGCCTCCTTGACCCCAAAGGGCTCATACGACTCTACCTGGTAAACAGATTAAAAGCAAAGTTTACTAGAGCTAGATATTAGTCTTGAAAATTTGACAACACACATTCTCTTTCTGTCAGGTTGCATTTACTCAAAGATATGGAATATATAAACATCCTGTATACGTATCTGGCGTTTATGTTTTACCTGTTCTCTCTGCGTATAACATGGCTACTTGAATTCACTTGTAAATTACCATTTGTATGGCCCAGATGAATTAATAATAAATCACAAATGTCATATCTCTTAATCATGCTTCTTTCAATTATTCAAATACATAATGAATGAAAAATATACATTCTAGCACTAATGGTAATCTAAGGTTGAAATTGGTGTTGATGCATTGAAACATGGAAAGGGTTTCACAAAGAAATTTTTTGTTTTTTAAAAACACGATTATTAATGTTAATAATATGTGTTTATTGGCTGATATTGAGGACGTACAATGTTTGTTGTTTGTTAAAGGAGCCAAACTACTCTTTTTGAAAATGCTCCATGCTAATGGAAAAGCTTTTCTTTCGGAAATGCATAGAATTCATTATTTTGAGGAACTGGAATCATCATCATCATCATCATCATCATCATCATCATCATCATCATCATCATCATCACCGTGTAGCGCATTTTGGCGGATTTAGAGTTCTGTTCTTTTCATTTCATGATATGTGAGATGTGGCGAATAGGGTTTGGGTGAGAACGAATTTTGAGGGATCTATTGGTGTGACGCGCTTAGTTGTATGTGCGATAGGAATGCATAAATCAGATCTCTTTGTGAAAAAGATGGTATCAGTTTAAAGTTTATTTGATCTTTTATGCGGATTTGACGAAATTCTCAAATTCACTTTCAACAAACTTAAAATCGAGATAATTGTGAAAAATAAGTGTGCCATATGGGAAGCTCCTCTGACTTATAGTCAAGTAAGAGTTTTGTGGAAAAAAAATTGAGAAAAAAATTTTTTTGACCTTGACGTTCAATGTAAAACAAAGAGAAAATCAGGAAAGTCTTGCTATCCTCAGATTTCGCTTTCCTACATCAAACAGCAAAGAAGTTTTCTAAAAACCATACAAATAAAAGAAGAAAAACGAAAAAAGAGTCTCCAGAATAACTACAAATTTATTCCAAGTTGCAAATGAAGAGAATAAAGACCATCAAGATTGATCATCTCAAAGAAGCATTAAATGCCATATCAGATGCGAATAAAATAAGTATCTTAAGATTGCATTTTCATGGAAAAGACTATCTGCAGAGTTTATATTAGATTTTTCAAGCTTTCACACCTTTCAATCGACTACGCTCCCTTTCCATTTTATGTCGGAAATCATTTAGCATCAACTAGATACAATTCTGATACATAAGAAAAACAAACATTCTTAGACTGCTCAGTAACAAGGCAATCTATTTGAGGAATATGGACTGACTTTCTTAATATCTCAGCAAAGTTGCTTTCTTCAAAGTTTGTCTGAAAAGTGTTCTTGATTTTAGTGATTTTAGTCTTTACGAAAAGAACGACCGTAGGCACGATTCAAAGTCAAACCCTGCTGTCGAAACATACCTTTCTTTGAAAGCCAGATATGATATCAGGTTTTGTATAGAAAAAAGTCGTGAATCAAAACAATTCTGCAATAAACATCTACTGTAAGAAGAAACAAGTAACAAATATTTAGCTACATTTTATATAAATCTGCGTTTTTTGGATCGCTTTATGTCACACAAATATATTTTTAAATTACAATACTAGCTGATGTGTAACTTGCTTTTAACAGTCCGGCAAATTTTAATGTATTGCCAGTTCAAGAGAAGAAATTAGTATTGGCATTTTAAAACTGACTATGGTGTGTTTTACATGGTCTTTTACTGTCGTGTCCATTTTTTTCGCCCGATCCAACTTTGTTCCTATTTTTATGCATTCATTCCTATACAAAACCTTATTCGTTATTAGGATCAATTAAAGCGAATAGGACTGGAAATTGATGTGCGATTTCACTGCCTTACTATACGTTGTTCATTATTATAATGGACTGAACCGATTAGAACTGGAAATCGATGTGCAAGGGGTCCTCTTCTAAAGGCCATGCATATTACCTTTTCTTTACACATACTGTTTACTCGCTTTCAGCCAGCAATGAATATGCTAAAAATAAAATGTAAAGGGTTTCTAGGGTACCAAAAGAACCACAGCTTTAAACCTATAGCAATTCCATTCATTTTCACCAACATTTTGCAGTATAGCTTTAACATAAGAGGCATAATTGTCAAATTTTTATGCATAATTTTAATAACTTTATTTTTTAATTTTTAAGCATAATTTTTATATAACATTCTTAATTTTATTTTTTAGTTTTCAAGCAAAGTTTTAGTATAACAGGCATAATTTTATTTTTTTATTTTATGAATAATTTTTGTTTAACAGGCTTATCTGTTTTTAACATAGCAAGCATACGTTTTAAGGTTTTTAATTCTTACGCATGATGTTAATGTAACAAACAAAATTTTTAATTTTAAGCGTTATCCGGCCAAGACTAGAAAAATAGGATTTCAATTTGAATATGATAATTCTGGCAAAAACGTAATATCTGAATGATAAATTTCATCCGGGCCAATTATGTGTGATGTCAAAATGAATAGAAATAAAACCGAGTGGTTATGGAAGGTTTCTCCAACATACAGGCGTATGTACACACAAAGGCACGCACACCTCCTAAGTTTTGAGACTCAACATTGTGATTTGCTTTTGTGCCTCACAGCATTTTATGACCCATGAAGTATAAGGATCAATATTCATTGACTAATTTATGCTTTTCTAGACGCGGAATAGCAAATCAGTTTGTGGAATCTACGCACACTATAGTTTTTAAATGGGATAGCCGAAAGACTTAACTTTGTATACTGTGAGAGGTCATCTTACTTGATTGATCGGGCAATTGAAGGAAACGCCAATCCATCGTTACTACTTCAAGTCTGATTTAAACCCACGAACTTGGGCCTAACACACCAACCCGCAAAGTACAAGAACTAACAGTCACCCCGAACGGTTTTGAAAAAAATAAACATATATTGAATTTGTATACCTTCTATTTGTTCGTCAACCATTCGTTTATTTGCACCTACAATATATTGATAAAGTACTCAAAAACACTAATAAGATAAACGGAAACTTTTCTCGATACTGATTAGATAACATTGGATCATTTGCGTTATCGCCAAAATAAAAATATCAACGGTTCCACATTGTGACATAAAAAGAAAACGATTTTCCTTGGTTTTATAAAGGACCCAATTACTATGTTTTGAGGTAATTTGTATAACTTTTAAATAAAAAAGGAAGCAAATGTTTAAAGTTCCGTTTATTTTGGTTTCCCTAGACATTGCACATGATGCGATTGGATGGAACGTGGCATCTCAACATGCGCAATGTCTGGGGAAACCACAATAAACTGAATTTTAAACAATTACTTGCTAATTTTGACAACCGGGATTACAGATATTTTAGACGCTGGCATTACAAAATATATGCACATTTGAAAGGTTGATTTTTTTTGCTTGTTATGTTCAAACATTCAATTTAAAAATGTAAATCAATATATAATGGACGAATTGATTGCTTAACAAGGTTATAAACTATTGAAATGAACAGTACTAACCAATAGCTTAGGAAGACCTAACTAACAAATGCAAGCATTTTCTTGCAGTCTGAATCCCTGTATTTAAATTGCTATTAATAGTAGCTAACTAGTCTAGATGATTATATCAGAAAGTGTTAAAACATAATTAAGATGAGATTTTGATGACTGCACTGACCGAAATATTTTGCTATATTCTTAGATAAATGTTCATTAACAAATTCAAGGCATTGTGAAATCTATTCTTTACTAATTGTTTATTGTGCAATATTGGCGCATCGTTAACTGGTAAAAGTCCGTTTCTATGGCAAGACTATTCGAGCATTATCGGTTACTTTGTAATGAATAAAATGAAAATTATGAAACTGTATAGCTTTATATTAATTATATATCAGTCCCGGTTGCGGACACTTGGTATCATATGTGTTATAATACGTCTCCCAAAAAGGTATGAGTTTCAGGTCAGTAGAAGCCACGCAGAATGCCAATTTCGTTAAAAAGGGAAATTTTCATTCAGTACGCCGTGTTTCCCACAACAAGAGAAGTTCTTTCATTACTGTGCCCTACGTTTAGTCGGAAATGGGGTATTATTTCAAAAGTAAAACTCTGCATTTAGAGTTTTTTTTTCAAAAAATCATGGACGCACATGGTAACTAGTTGGTAGGTGAGTGCCCCTCTTCTTTTGCCGGGATATCATCACCAGCATGAAGGAAATAGAGGCAAGTCTTTCTGAATGCATGTTACAATTGGTCGCTTAAATTAATGTAAAATTAAATTCATATATCCATTCAGGCCGAACTATTCACTGAATAGAATTAAGATTATCCTTGGTTTCGGGCTCCGATCTGTATTTTTTTCAAAACGGAAAAGTTTATTTTGAATTCGGTTATTTGCCTTTGTGTCAAAATATTGCACCTGATTTGGTCAACAGGTACATGTGAATCTGACATGTTTATTTGTAGTACCGTTGTAGTATCCTAGAGTATTGCATATTTCCTATGAGGCATGTCACGAGCTGTCAGCGGGCGCTTTAAGTGCAATATTTCTTTTAATAAACTGCTCATATGCAATCACAGACATAATCATTACGGTATAGAGCGTGTATGCATCTTCCAGATTTTAGCATTTTAATTATGCGACGCGTTACAACTGCTATCCTAATATTGGATGCTGTACTTATATAGCATATTAAATAATAAATTCAATAATATAAAATGCGAATAAGAAAGATAAAAAAATACCTAAAATGCTCAGCTTCCGAAATGTAATCGAAACACGACCAAAACCTTACTTGTGAACTCATATGTAAAAAACGAAAGAATATATTCACTGTCAAACAAATAGCAAAAGCTTTAATCGCACATGCAGTACAATGTCCTACAAAAATTATGTTACTGCTTTAATTTATAAAATAAAATTTTGAGAGCATAAAATATGCTAATAAAACAACTTCAATATTCTTGGTATGAAATGTTTTTGAAAACTCCCAAAAATTGCATACCGAGGAATGCATATACGATGTTAAGCAAACTGACTGATATGAACACACAGCTACACAGGTAGATTAATGTAATGAGTCTCAAAGTTTAAAAGTTGTATAGATGTTTATGATAAGGGAACCGTATCTGTTTTAAAAAACTAGCAAGGCTATACCCGACTGCTTCAGAACTACTGGATTATACATTGGCATAGAGACTTTACCACAGAGTGGGCTTCGCTCTCTATATGGGAAGAAACTTTTGATATTGATGACCTTCAAATCACCCCCTCAACTGCACATGATGTTTTATTTGGAATACTTTTTAGATGCATGATTGAATAGTTTGGGAAACAAATGTCAGTGTGTGCATAGATATGTTTAATTTTGCCAAGACCGACACTCTTTACTCAAGTGTATGTATGCTGAGGTGTGAGGATAGCGCGGTGTCAGAACTCGTTACCGGCCCGAGGTTTAAAAAATGCTTCATAGCATTTGCCTTAACAGAACTTTGAGGACTGCAGGTTTACACTGCATGAAATTTAGCAGTTGATGTTTTGTATTTTGATTTTTGCACATCTTCAACAGTTCTTCTTAGCAGACAATATTTTGGTTGCATCTATATCGAATTGGCTGTGGCTCTCCATCCAAGTATTTACGACTTCTATATTATTGGTCAATATATTAACCCTAAACATTGACTTAATATTGTACGAGCTACCACTCACGTACAGGATGTGTGTTGTAATGAAAAAAACAACACGTTTCCCTTAAAAGACCATGCATTGCCAAAGGACCCGAGGGAGTAAATGCCATAATTACGGTTAGTAGATTGCTTTAAAAGGTTATAATCTAATGTTTAGTGTTTTCGTCTCTCACAGCATTCCTGTAAGATTTGACAAGGTAGCATGGTGTTTCGTTTTGCATAATCTCAATGTGCACATAGTACAGTGTTCAAGTGAACTGTGTAACAAGATGGTGTCCATTGTTAATGCCAGGAGGATATTATGGCATATATTGTAAATTATGTACTTATTACTTTTTCAACAAACATAATATATATATATATATATATATATATATATATATATATATATATATATATATATATATATATATATATATATATATATATAAAACAAACGATATATTCATTTATTTTGAGCAAGTGTATTCATATATTAGCACGCACGTGCCGCTCATTTGAAGTTTTTTATTTCGTATGTAACGTCACTCAGAAAAGTATGAAACGCATAGTTTAATCTAGCTTTTATTTTCTGTCTTGTCAGTCTTTCTTGTCATACTGTTACCATGTTCTTGATGCTAATTGCCATACCAATTACATTAAATTTTATAACCGAATGAATTTAATTAAGTCGTCTGTGAAATTAAGAAAATTTCCATTACATATGACTGCATTCTTGATAACACTTCTTATGTTTGTCGAGTAGCAGTAATGCATAGTATGCTGAAATTGTTATGCATGCCTTGTTTAATTTATTGCAGGTCAAGCATTTGATTATTTCAAACAATTAGTGCCAAAACACGATATGTGTCTCTTCCAATCCAAATTACCTTTGTAAAAATCCCTATTCAGATCCACATAACGTTTGATGTACAGAATAGACACCGCATGAGATAATAAACAACTGAAACGCTACTGCAATGTACCAATGAATCAAGACTAGAAACAAATTAAGCCGTTTATGCATTTACCAGATCTTACACGCTTACCATATACATCGCCATCGAGTGGGTACTTTTTCAGATGAAATTCCACATCTGAATATCTGGAAATATCTTTATCCGAGGCTTTTCTTGTATAAATAAATCGATCATACATTTAGTCAACATATTTTTACCATGAAAATATTTTAAACCTATTTATTAGTATTGTTTTGATGAAATTTACTTTTGATTGTATGGCTTTTATTTGCAATTAATTAAAATTGTAAAGAAACTAAGAAAACAAATTAAGAAAGTGTTACCGACTTTGGCAGATAAATCAGATAAAAAACAGTTTTCTACACAAAAATAGCGAATTTCTGTCTCAATGTGAATTGCACTAATGTAGCCATGGATGACTTTCCTACATCTTACTACTGGAGGGACTTATTTTAAGAGACAATTCTATCAGTTTTGGTTTAACAGACAGCAGTTTTAATAAAATGTTAAAATTTGTTCAAAATCGTGTCGAACAGTGTACAACATGGCTGATTTCAAGAGGAAGTATTAAGTATGGCTTTTATTAGTATTTTTATGCAAGTGCTAAGTGATCACACAAAAATGTTATATATAGCAGACTGTAAGATATAAAATAATGAACACTCTGTCAGATTGTTACAGAATGAGAGCTGTCAACCCACTAAATGTCTGAATGGTCATCCATGTGTTGATAAGTACAAAAGCTGTACTTATCTGTGCTATGAAGGTTACGAAGGAATGTTGTGCGAGTCAGGTACATGTTGTGTTGACCGTCTTGACTACCACTACAACAATGCTACAAAGACTAAAACGTGTACATTAGTTTTACGATAGAATAGTATCCAAACAACAGAGGATAGGAATTGAATTTTTATAAAACACCTTTCAGTTGCACAACAATGAGTACGTTTGAGAGGCTGAACTTAACCTATGGCATGTTTCTACAATGTTTCTACAAATTAAGCCCAATTTTATATAAGAATATAAATAAAATAAGGGTCAATTGATAATATTAATAAAGTACTACGTTCTCGGGGATTACTTCTATTTCAAACAAACAAAAATGATTTGATGCTATGCAATCAACACACAACAGGCAATACAAGAGTGTTAAAGGATACGAATCATACTTCACAGCAATCGACGTAACATTTAAAACCTTTGTCAAATCATGGCTCTCAATATATATATATATATATATATATATATATATATATATATATATATATATATATATATATATATATATATATATATATATATATATATATAAGCATAACCTTTGAAGCTGGGAAAATGTTCTTCCAGCAACAGATAGAGTTGAAGAATACTGCTGCTCTTAATGCAATGTCTACATTAAATTTAAATCGATTCCCCTCTTAACTGATAGTTTTTATGACTCCAGATTATTGTTGATAAAAATATACATTAAGCATGTCATGGCATTTCACAAACATTTTACTAGCAGTTTAATTTCATTTTCCACTAATTTTCAGGGAAGTGTAGACACCAGAAAGATAATTATTTATATTCTGGCTCTACAGATAATTTCTCTAACCACAATGTTGGACTTTCAATGTTTCAAGAATCACCCTAGGAAGAACTAAAGAATAAATACAGGTTATACATTTTTCTTCTTGAACGAATTCACTTCTAAATTGAAACACTGAACAAAAACAAAAGTTGAAAATTGCTTTCCTATGTAAGAGTAATCGTGACAGTCACACTGAAAAATAATCGCAAAAGCTTACTGAATTTCCCATTAGATTCAAGGTATCCAACCACTTACATTCGTGGTCCGTACTGTCATAGTTGGTGGAAAGGATCTTCAATACCAGTTTACTGCAATGCTCTTGCTTGCGGAGGTAAAATAGCTAAAGATCTCTATGAATTAATAATAGTAGACATTGATATAATCGTCGGATGTAGATTTCAGCTGTTAAATTTAATGTTTTAGCACTATCAGCGTTCGTCGCTGTTCGACGGCATATATGTTTTTCAATGTGTGTATGTGTTAGCAATTTTTCCAAGTGCTATGTTTTCGTGGTCCTATTGTTTGAAATCTGGCAGGAGTGTCCGCCTGATAGTATTCCGTCCAGCTTTTATTATATAAGCGATTTGTACGAAATTTGAAAAATGGCCTAAGACGGTCATATTTCACAGCACAAAAGCTTTCTGCAAATACGATTCCATCGATTTGAAATTTAAGAAAGATGTATCCTAGAGAAGTTTTCACAAGCCCTGTATTTTCCTATGCGATTTGGCCAACATCTTGGCTGAGAACTGTCAAATTTATGAAAACTGGAAATGCTACTGTTCTTATAAATCCTCTTCGAGCGCTTTGAAATTTGGCAGGAATATTCTGCGGGCTATTTTCCACCAGGCTAACATTTTGTTTGGCTATTCGGCGAAAATATTGGTCAAAACAACAAAATGTAAAAAATGATACGGGAGTGATTGTCACATAAGGTCCCTAGTTCAACTCCCATGCAGGGATCAGGACCTAGTTTTTCAGTGTCTTACCCAAATTTTTAATTTCCATTTCCCATTTTAACATTGTAACGTTTTCCTTTTAAAATAGTTTCTTAAAAATGGAAGAAAGATTGCGACGGAGAAAATTGACTATATATATTTATCTAGACGAAGAAAAATTTGTCTGCGATAAAGGATATGGCAATAGCATTTATCCGATAATGCTTCAGGCACTGCCGCTGGTCTGACATGTCTGCTCTGGACAGATATCCATGATATAGCTGTGGAATTGACGGGATTGGAACATATTTCATTCTACATGGCACTGTCTAGCTTTCCCAATGATTCGTGGAATGATCCTTAAAACTTTTGCTGGTTATGTCTTGATGCTGTAATTGTAATATCGAACGTTTCAATATCGAGACATGCACTACATGCTGCAGTAATAATTTTAAAAGAGACAACAATACTGCAGTTTCTTACAGATGTAAACCATTTATCACACCATACTGCATCAAATGTGGTTTATTTTGTGCGCTTACATTTAAGTGAAAGATCGCAAGAATAACCAAGAGTTTATTATTTGAACTGTTAGACTGTTTTAATCGCTATTCTGAATGATATTGAGAACAAACTTCTTACCTGTTTTCAGAAAGTCAACTTATCAAGGGAGTGGTGTTTCGTGCTTGAGCTTTCAAGATTGAGAGGCAGGACCGTATTTAACTACATTTTCAGGTAGATACATATGGTTACAAGAGTGTACCTATATTTGCATATGTGAATGCATAATGATCAATGTGTAACGGAATGTACTTTGTAAGTATGAATATACCTGTTTTGCTTGAGATCTGAGAATGTGCATGTATTTTTTATACTTTCACATTTAAATAACACCGAAATGCATGTTGTCATTTTCGCCATATCATTTAACAAATAATAACTTTCTGTTCTTGAGCTACAATATTTTTATGTTACTTTTTATTACATAAATACATATTCGGTGTAGTAAAATAAACAGTGTTTGAAAATTCAAATGAAATTTATTTTAGACAGACATCCTTGACAAACGACGGTTTTGAAAAGCTTTGAGAGGATTTTTATGAAAACCCTTTTGTAACAAGAGTCACAGACACGTTCAAAAGCGTTAAAATTAAAATGATTAACATAGAGTAGTTTACAAAGTCACGTCAGTTTTACTTCTGTGAAACATGTTATCTTGATATAACGTCAAATTGTGAAAGCATCCTACCGCAGATGTGATGCTTGATGAATGCATACAAAATATTTACCTAAACGGTGTGATGTGTGTCTATGGTGTGCACAGTTTTCTTTGTGCATGTGATTCTCGCTTCCGTGGGTTTTCTTGCAAATCAGGTTTGTTACATAGAAAAGTGTATGCAACTGAGATTCAATGCCATTAAGCGATAAATATTAGACAGCACACTTATGCTTCCTCTTCTTACATTAGTATATACAAAGACAAATCGGAAAACCTTCAGTACATCAGTACATCATCTGGAATGAAAAAGTACAGCTGTTATTTTTGGTCAGAGAGCCTTCCAAATATTCTTAATGACATATTCGTTTGCATTTGTTGTCTTCGTACAGATCCTTATCGGAGATACGTTGAAACTGATTGACAAACAGAAATCTATTTTAATAAAGAGTAAAGCGCATTAATGTCCAACAGTTTACAACAGTTACACTATTGGAAAAATATAAGTAAAAAGATAAGTATAGGAAATGTCTCACTGCAGTACTGCAAAACAATTATCACAATGTTGGTCCATTATAAAAGTTCTACTTTTCGATCCAAAATTTTTATTTTAAGACATAAAGTAAATTTTAAAAAATATTGATAACTCATTTCCTTTCCTGCTCCATATTGAAACGTATTTCTTTTTTGCATTGAAACGTATTTCTTTTTTGCAAGCAAATAGTTGTTTTAAAATACATAATTGAATGTATATTTTCAGATGAGTGTATGTCGGAATCTGGTGTGTACAATGGCAGCATGTGAGTGAGTCGGTTCGGATATCCTTTCGTTAAATGGCAGGGATACTTAACATTGCATGGCGACTTAGGAATAGAACACTTTGATGACGAGATGGGAGAAGCTTGAGAACAAATGCAGGTAGCCTATATCAGTTTGCGAGGTTCACAACAATTCATAGCAAAATTGCTCACCGAGAGATAAGTAAAGTATACGTCATTGCGGTTACGAAGGCTTTTTTACGAAGGCCTTACTGCTTAGAACTCGTAATAAGACGCACGAGCGACGGCAGAAGAGTTTGTCAGAACATTTATGCATGCTTTAGTCTATTTTTGCACACACAGTACCATCTATACATGATTCTGATAGATTTTCACACAAATACAAAGTACATGATTGTGGCAGGCTTTCACACAGTACACGTGTATATGATTCTGATAGACTTGCCGTGTGTATGTGATTCTCTTGAGAAGCTCTAAAGTTCATGTCGACATTTTTCCCATAGGCTTTTCCTGCACAGCTACAAAACTTTTTCAGTTCCAAATCGCCATAAAATGACATGTGGCCCAACCTGTTCCCTTGACAGGAAATACCAATAAGTGCACAATGTAAACAACATCAAGCAGTTTAGCAAGCCCCTCTCCCCCCTCTCTCCACTAATCTCCTTACTCCTGAACAGAGGATATTTTAAGCGATATCATTTCCATGGAAAACATATATTTTAACCAAGTACTTTCAAGGTTAAATAGCATCGACGAGGCTGACTAAAGTATGCTAATTATGGCGACCTGGTTAGATTGATAATATTTAAAATTATTTCAGATGAAAAGATTTTCCTTGTACTACTTTCTAATAGAAGCAAACCAAGGAAAATATTTTCATTTTATTATAAGATAGATCCTCAAATGCTTTTGTAATACAGGCAGCAAATAAAATACAATTTCTTCAGATTCCACTTTTATTTTTTATTTATAGCACACTAATTTAATCTCATAAACTCTACCTAATGATAAATTGTTCCTATTGTTTGTTTTTTTTTATTTTCTCATAATGCTTCGAGTGAAAACTTAAACTGCAGTTGTCTAACAATTCCTTGCCCAGTGAATGGTGACGCGACGGTGAAGTGAAAGTGGAGCCTTTATTAAAACATATTACCAGATAATTAATGCTACAAGCGTCAGCAACACCGCTCGCAAGTAATATTACTACTATCTCTAGAAGCTCTCTATCCACACTAGCTCAATTCACTTAAATTAGTAAAATTTTTGTTCCAATTTCTGTTTCTTGTTATTTAATCTATTTTTGAAACTGTCTCGGCTAGGTTAATATTTTAATAAGAATTCGGTCATGAAACAAACAATTTTTTGCATAATAGGAAGCATGAAATTGTTCTACTGGTTGTAAGAAACAGCATATGACCGTTATTACAGTGAACGCAATGAGATTTTGTGACGTCCCAAATATGTCTTATATAAGACTATGCAACAACGTTTTAAGGGAGTACCGGCTCTGTATTCGTAATTTTCGAAACTTCCGTAATTTTAATACTTTTCTTTAAAAGCATCTTTGAGCTTCTGTATATAAAAATTTTATTTTTTCCTAGACAATTTTTACCATTAAGCAATTTTGATGTATACATTGATATAAAAGATGTATTTCATTTGTTTCGTGGATTAAGTTGTTTTGGTCCTTTATCGAATAGTTCACATATCTTAATTGGGTCTCTTAGGTATACTTTCAGTAATTACAAACACGGCCTCACTAAATACAATCCCAGAATAACATCCACACAGAAGACACTTTTATAGGAGACATTGTATGCGTTATCTTGAAATGGTAAGCTAAGGTTTCATGCATTAACATGAAAACTGTACTTTGCCTTCAGATAATGCTTTGGGCTGTGAATTGTTTAACATTCAGATATCAGTCTATCAATAGTCTGACTCTAGAATATATAAAATAGCAACAAATCTTTGGACTAAACACAGTTACAGCAAACATGGCCAAAAAGAGGTTCTCGTCTTTTGATGAGTTGGTTAAACATAATGCAGCGCGCGTTCAAGAAATCTTAGAAAACAAAAACAATCCCTATAATACTCAATTATTGAAAATTAAACTTGGAAATGGAAGCATGTTGAAGTACTTCCACAGTAAAATAAATGGCAGGGACATTTTTCATGACTTTGTTTATCCTCAGGTATTTAACAACAAATTTAAAAACAGTAACAACAACATTTTACAGAATCTGTGTAAGATCTGTAATAGCACCTCATAGCTTTGTTGTGATTCAAAGGGATATATTAATCAATGTTAATTGTTTTTAATATGTATAATGAATCGTTCCAAATAATAAATAGTAGAAGTATTAAGAAAATTTTATACTAGGTTTTAATTGTTAGTAAAAACAATGAGAACTCTATGGTGTTGTTGCTACGAATTAAATTAAGAATTAGTTGAGAATTAGAATAGCGAGAGAATAAACCGTAACAAGTGTAATATTTTGTTTTTTTATCATCATTAAGTTATTTCCATGAAAAATAATAACTAAGCATGAATGTATACATGGGTTCCTAAGCACATTCGATTCATACAAAAATTACACTCACACACACACAAGCAAACAGAGATAGATAAGGAAAGAAAGGGTAAGATAACTACTTTTCTAGAACAACGTTCATCAGTCTTTTTTTGTATTAGTAATAACTTCATGCACGTTATTAATCATGCATCAACTCTTTGCATTTTCGATGCTTAGTATTATCAGGCACTCATTCGTATTATTTCCCGATATTGTAATCCAATCAAATTCTTATCTTTTTGCCTGTCATAAGCAGTACTTTTCATTTGATTTCAGATTCCCTCATGCATCGATTCTCTCAACAAATACAAACCCCAAGAAGATGATGTGTGGATCTGTGGCTTCCCAAAATCAGGTAAATATTTACAAAACTTTATTTTGATTAAATAGTTTAAATCACTGTATCTATAGATTTTGAGGTACTCATGCTTACACACCAAGCAGTGAAGTATAAAATTTGTTCCTTTTGTTTGAAATGTGTTTCATTTGTTTTAAATTTGTTTGTATTAAATTGATTTTGTTTTGTTTACATCTTCACATTTACATATTATGCAATGATCTGAATCTGTCATAGAATATAGAATAACAGAATAAGTCTGTAATTGAAAAGATGTAAGTTTCAAAGTTACCATTTCTTTCAGTAATAATTTTCCAAAATAATTTTCTGACATGTTATTACATAGTATGTATTTTAAAAGTGCAGTTTTCAATGTAACATAGTTTAGCATGAACTGATTGTGTTAATAAACGCTCTTCATTTAAGATGATAAACTTGGGATTGAAGAGTTTACTGCGTCTTTTTGGTGAGACATTAAATAATGAGGTCGTTCAGATTATTCAGAGACTCGTCACTAAAGCATAATAATTTTAGGGACACATTGGATATATGAGGTGGTTGCAGTTCTTCTAACGGGAGAGTTACGCACATTTCCTTATTTGAAATCAACCGCAATGATTGAGTTATATCCATCAGTAGATATATACGAAGAAATGGAATCGCCTAAAATATACAACACGCATCTTAACTGCCTACATTTACCTGACAACGTTCTTAAACATGTAAATGATCTGTATGTTACTTTCTGCTAATTTTTCATTTGGTAAACAGAAAATTGCTAATTTACGGAAGGATACATACAATTATTTCACTCAGTTTTGTTCGCATTTTGCAAAACGAAGATATATTTAATGCTGTTTTGTGTGAACCAATGTTTGCATGTTTTAGAGTAAGATTGTTTTAGTGATACGTAATCCAAAGTCTGTCGTCGTGTCGGCCTACCATCATCTAACAAATATGTCTCGTTACAATGGCACTTTTTCTGAATATCTCAACTATTTCTTTGAGATGGAACCATCAGGTAAAAAAACAAGGGCTTGTGTTTTGGCCTAACAATTATATCTGCGTAACGCTATGACACTTAGCCTAAAACTATATCCGCGCAACGTTATGATACCCGGCCTAAAACATCCGCGCAATGTTATGATACTTGGCCTAAACTATATCCGCGTAGTACTTTTATACTTGGCCTAAAAGTCATATTCGCGTACTGTTATGACACATTATTAAGTCAAAAATCGGCATAGAAACGCGAATCAAAATATAAGTGAATAAAAAAACTTCTAAGTCAAAACAAATTTCTAATTACTTAGTATTGTAATTATTTATTATTTAGACTTTGTATAGGTTTCCATATTTAAAACTTTTTAATAAAGCTAAAGAGGAACTGTGAAACTGTACAATCGCTTATTTGCTTTCTCCTTTTGGTTTTTAGTGAAGAACAGCTTCGTATGGGGTAACTGGTTTGATTATATAAGAAGGTGGTGGGTTATTGCGCGGGATAATCCTAACGTTCATACCATTTTCTACGAAGATGCAATAAAGGTAAAAAATGTGAATCACAGTTTTATATGGCCCCCACATAAAACATGATACACGGCATGAAACTATAGGCATTACATAATATGGCATGAAATATATCATTTGATGGCTTGATTATATGACATGACTTGACTCATATAACATCATACGACTTGGCCTATATTACATGGCATGGTTTGACCTATATTATGACGCTACTTTACTTGACATGACTTGGTCTATATTACATGACACGTGTAAATTGAACAAATATACATAGCAGGACATGCATCATGTTAAGGAGAACGCTCTGGTTGAGAGATATCTAGTCTTTAGTCAGACTTGGACTGAAATTATATGTAAGGAATGTTTGGTAATTGATTACCTTTCAGGAACCTGTATCCACGTTAAAAAAACTCGGACAGTATTTGCGGGTAGAGAGAAGCAATGACTTTTACCACAGCTTGGTGGACATAGTGTCCTTTCAAAGAATGTCAACAGGAGAAGGAAAACATCTTGACAGCAGCAAGTTTATTTCCGATCTATTCAGAGAAGGAACAAAATTATTTAGGAAAGGTAATACATAGACAATATGTGTAGTGTTAACTATTATATTTGTTTTTGGTCGTCATTTTGTATTTATTGTTTCTAAGAAGTGAAGCTGTTATTTTATGCAGTTGTGTTATAAGATTAACTTGCTATTCTCTAAATTAATGATAAGGTATCATTTTGCTAGTGTTTCGTAAACGTGACATCACTTAATTATGTAAGATAAATTGACTTCCAAATATATCTCCAGTTTTTTTAAATTATAAAAATTACTTACTATAAGCTGCTTAACCGACATGCTGTTAAATTTCAGGAAAAATTGATGACTGGAAAAGCCATCTTACAGTAGAAGAAAGTGAGAAAGTTGATAAATTGGTTTTGGAATTACTGGGAGATATGCCGGATTTAGTTGCGCGGCTAAAGTATGAGTAACACTCACACAGGCACTTCGCTTAATGTCATCTGCCGAGGTTATGCATTTAAATTACGTATTGATCTAATCTAATCTGTCGAGGCTTCAATTCAAGATATTCTCGAAGAGGGATTGTTTATTTTTGTATATGCAATGTAGTATGAAACCAATAACGCCGCTTTTATGCTTACAATTACGGAAGTCATCCGATTGAGAATATTTTTCTTTTTTTTAGATTAATTCAAATCTAGTCTTTCCTGACTGTCATTCTTGTATTTGCGGTCTGTGCAGAAGACAGGCTATGTTACAATTAAATATTTGCTTATCAACTATTTATTGCGTTTTTTGATTTGATATCAAAACCCCATCAAAACCCCTTTCATGTCAATGTACATAAAGAAAAATATATTCTTGTATTATAGAGGTTTACTTTGCTGCTGTCACTATTTATTATGTTTATGTTATGAAGTTTGGCTGTTGAATTTGTTCAATTCTTTGTTTTCTTCAGGAAGTTTAACTGAAGCCTTATAGTGCTGACAATTTAAAACAATATCTATTTTTCAAAAAGTAAAACTTTTAAGATAAAAAATGTCTATGGAGAGGTATCCACCTGCTACAATAAATAAATATTAAAAATCAATGTTGGAGATTGCAGGTAATGACGTGACGAACAAGACCATAATTTACTTTAAAAGTCAAATTTATCACGTAAAATGCTTACAGATTTCAATATTTCAAACGTAAATGACAACGCCGAAGGCTAGGAACATCTAGACATTTGCAATACTCAATCTTAGTAGTAGGGTATTTGAGCAAACAATTCAACAATTTAAACATTTGATGCTTGATTACAGTTTGAATGAAAAAAGATGCGATTTGTTTCATACGACAAATTTTCATATTATAAAAAATGAACAGGTTAATGTTCCGTCTAAAAGGGATGATTTATTTCAATAATTTCATGTAACATGGCAAACAGTAAACACAAGCAGAAGGAATTGGTTATGTGCTTACATGCATACTACATCTTTTTTGAGAAGTAATGGGAGCGATTCTTTTCTGTTTCGATATTTGAGCACCATATCGAATTTATAATATCACACATTATGGCACTTATATCACTTATCACATTTCTGATATCTATTTGACTATATGAACTACAGTCACATCTGTACATGAGAAATCAGTTCGTGGTGTATACCTTATTAGATCACTTCTTCCGTCTCCAAATGTACCTTTGAAAATGGATAGAAAAAACCACTTAACGCAGAGTGAAAAGCTAAAACTACACCCTATTTTAATTATATCATCACAGGTCGTCATATCAGCCAATATTGAAAGCAGACTGTCATTCTACAATAGAATCTCAGAATGAACTTCCAGCGAAACAACCACTCTTACGTCACTACAATCAAAGAGCGAAACATAGGCAAACGCAACACTGATGTGTATGATTTCTTGTTGCTGACCTTTTGTCGTAGGATATCTACAACAGCCCAACAGTATCATACTTAGACGGATCCCTTAATATCAATCCGTTTTCTTAAGGGCCCAGTCTTTAAGATTTTTCAATTTTTTTTGAAATTACCTAAACTCATTTCAGTTAAAGTTTGTTCAAATAAAACATTTTAGTTACATGCTATCAGTAGTCCAGTAGTTACAATCCACCCTTCAAAAGTTTGAAATGCTATTGCTACTGATTTTTTTACAATAAAAGCGGTAGATTCCACTCATTGTAGAAGCGCAGCAGAATCAGTTACACACATAAATATACACGTTTATTGAACACTTAAAAATTCTTAACTAAAACTATTGCCTTTCATCTGTTTCAAGAACAAAGGCAGGCATTTCTTTTTTGTGTCAGTAGTACACTAACAGCCGCATTTAATTTGAATTTCCTTTGAATATTAATTCATTGTCCTTTGCATTTACCTTTCGATACTTTGCATGCACTCGGTAGAAAAAATTCCATGTGCTGTTCGATATCCAGTACAAGCAGATCAGCTTACCGATTCAATAAAATTACCAGCATTAATTACACTTGGGAATTTGCCAAAATCACCTAGTGTATTAAATTTGTACGGAAATTTAGCCGCAATTGTGAGATTTTTTCCGATTTTTTAGTTTGTCCGTGGAACTAGTCAGAGGCCGTTATGGCTAGCAAGATGAAATCTGAATATGATAAACTTCAGTATGTCTAGTTGATCCTCCTGTATTTTTTAAAATTTGTTTAATTTTTTCAATTAAAAACGACAAAACAATTTTGCGATTTTTGCGGCAAGAAGCTGAGAACAGTAGTTTAAACTGGTTTGATATCAGTCTCGGTGTATTGATCGCCCAACTCTCAATGAAAGCCACCATAGCAAGTTTAAGCGGGAAGCGTGTCAACATCTGGAAAAAGATTAGAGAGAGAGAGAGAGAGGGAGAGAGAGACAGACTGAGAAAGAGAGAAAGAGAGAGCGATTGTGATATTATTTTCGACACTTTGGGCCTAAGAGACGATAGGTAAGACGTACCTCGGTGACCTTGACCTCCTCGGTTATGTTCAAAGTAAAAAATCGGAAATGGGCCATTATGTCGCAAACGGTTCGCGATTTTGAGCTTATTTTCTACCCGTTGGGCCCAAAAGACCATATGTGAGAGGTACCTCGGTGACATTGACCTCCTTGGACATGGTCAAAGTCAAAAACCGGAAGTTGGCCATTCTCTCCAAAAAGGTTAGAGAGAGAGCGAATTTCAGCTTACTTTCGACCCTTTGATCCTAAAAGACTATATCTAATGGATACCTCGGCCATCTTGGCTTCCTCAGCCATGGTCAATATCAAAAACCAGAAGTGGGCCATTATCTCGAAAACGGTTAGGGATACATGCACATCGATTTTGAGCTAATTTTCGACCGTTTGGGCCTAAAAAACTATATGTGAGAGGTATCTCGGTGACCTTGACCTCCTCGGACATGATCAAAGTGAAAAACGGAAGTGGGCCATTATCTCGAAAAGGATTAGCGATTTTGAACTTATTTTTTACCCGTTGGCCCTAAAGGCCGATATGGAAGAAATCAAGAGTTCAGAATAGTATTTTTTTAACCCCCAAATGTAAGTTTCGCTACTCGGTAGCGAAAACGGTCTGATTTAAAATTTGATATCTTTACAAACCATCACACCATTCGTATATTTGTCAAATGTGAGTGTTGCAAAACATATGCTGTAGACTTATGTTTAAAAGAATGAGATTGCAAAAAGTCTAATTTTATTGTACAAATCGCAAACACTGCTTTGTATATTCGCTAGTTTCTTCGCAGCACAATTCTAACGCGCAACTACATCATATACCGGGATTTCTTCTTCGATTGTCTTTTTTCTCTCATAGGGAAAAAAACCCAAGAATCTATGTATATAATTCAATATGTTGTAACTTCAGAAATCACACGTTTTTACTACTTGATATATAAGCAAACAGATGAGGAGAAAATATTAATTCATAATTAGTATTTTTTTATTACATACAGAAAAACCAATCTTAGTTCTATTTGGATAAAACGTTCTCGTAATCATGAACTAGTTTATCAATCTTTGTGTTAGTTTAATCCATTCACTATACAAACAGTATCCACGAAGCATACACTGATTTACGTCTGGGCAGATCTTGTTCTCATTTTCTATATAAATAATTTGGCCTTATAGACATACTACTTTTTTTCTTTTTCTATCTTTTTCTATGCTCCACTGGATAAAACCTAGTGAGGTGTACTTTCAATATCTAAGCAGTACGCGTCACTTATTAAAGTACTGATATATTATTTTTTGTTTCCAATATTCTACGCATTGCGTTTAGCGCGTCTTAAATACCAGAATTAATGCTGCAGTTAAAATTGCATAATTTAACAGATGATGCCGCTTTAAATGTTTATTTGCATTACCTAGTCACGAGGGTTGAAACTTTATTTGTGGCTTTCTTTTAAAAATTTCCTTGTTAAACATTAAATTTTCATAAATGTGATAAGAAACTGGCATCAAAATAGTTATTTGTGAACCTTTAGTCTTATAATGTTAATTAAGAATGTCAGTTTCGAAGCAAAAAATCATAGCAAATTATAGCATTAATCATATCGAAAACTGTTCTTGTGGTATGAAATTGATATATTTCACTATTGTGAGGATTTATATGTGGTAGCTACAAGACATAATGGCCAAAATACTTACGATTTTACTGATGTCTGCTTCAAACGCTCTGCCTTGCGTCGTACGTGTATCAGACATCCTTCTGGTATGACCGAAAACTCAACGCTAACATAACAAGCTTTTCCAATTTTATTCATTATTAAATTTATTATGTTTGACTTGTGCTTAGTTTTTCAACTACCTGACAAATTATATCAATTTCAAGGCCTTAGGAAAATTTCGAAAAGGCTGCAAAGACAACAATTATTTCAATCAAATGGCACTTTTGAACATCATTGAATCATTTTTGTAATTGGTAGAGGGTAAAGCTTGAGGGGAAGTATATTTGTTTCTTACTTCTTCTGGGTTAATAAATGAATATGTAAAATTTTATTGTACTATCCTTGCCGAAATCTCTCGTCATACTTTGGGGAATCATTTCTTTGTATAACTATGGCCCATAATAAAATTTTGGTTTTATCTAAAAAGTAAAAACACAAACAAATATAACCACTATAAAATGAGAGTACTTTTTGTGAAAAGTTTTAAGATTCTGGCATCATTAAACAAGCTGTGATAATCACACCCGCACGACTTATGTTTCGGGTTTACGTATCCTTACAAAATTGCCCTATAAAAATTTAATTGTGATAATAATCTTTGAAAATATCAAAATAAAAATTTTTATTTTAGAATTTAAGAGAAAAAAGCTAACATAATTTGTTTATGTTTGGAAATATTCTGAACAGAAATACTTGTACCCTTGCAGCTAGCTCAAAACAAATCGTCTCCATAACCGGAATTAAATATCGAAATGATTGTTTATTCACCTTATAGATTAATTTCGCTGTTTTCCACTTATTGCAATCAGTTGGACCATGCGTTGCATTAGCTGTTGAATTCTTAAAACTGAAGAGCATATAAAATTAGACAGTATTCCATATAGCGTTCGATATCCTATTATCTGCCGACATTTCGTGAGTTAGTGACATAACCCAACATGTTTTATGTCATTTTTTCCTTTGAATTACTTTTTGCTAACGCTTTGTTAAAGAAATGTCAAAGACGTTGTGTATGGTAGTGATAAGGCCAAGTGCCCCAGCCACAGTTAAGATCGATACGGTCTCTATGCACAATGCTCTAGTTACAATACTGTAATAGCGCAACGAAAGTTAAATTGCACTTTTCAGAACTTTAGTCTGAAACAGTTACTTGTTATCTTTAAATTACTCTAAAACATTTAATTTCAGTTTGCAAATAATTTCGTGAATCAGGCTGATCTGTTAAAAGTAAGTTTGCACTGGCCTAAATAGGGAGTTCTCAGAGCTAAAACTGACCTGTTAAAATATTGAAAAGCAACCCATAAAATCGTCTCTTTCTTATTTGTGTTGTGTCAAAATGAAGACTAGGAAAAGTGCCGTTTTGATCTGTATGTTTTACAAACATTTGTTACACATCGAATATGCAGGCCACAGAACTACACCTTATGTGCTCATCAAACTCTGGTTCATCTGGTGTTTATGCGAGTAGGGTTTATGCATAGAATTAGGAGTGGCCTGGCATCTTTATACCTGAAAATGCTACACGATATTGATATAAACAAAGGGTTAATGCGTTATAAGAAGTGACTTAAAGGGTTGGCCCGGAAATATCAAAGCAAGTTGTATTCAATGTTATGTTTTTTGTAACACTGAGGGGTTGCATTCTACAGAACATCTGCAACTAATTTAGCTCAGTTCTGGTAAATTTCTTGTTTATAACGCTTTTCAATTTTGGTGCAGCAATAATGTGGCTTCAACAACAGTTTCCTCAACACTATTGAGAAAATTTAACTTCTCAATGTATGCATTCATCAAATGCTGAAGCTGTTTGCTGGGTAGAAAGTCAATGTCAATCATAAAAACATAGTCACTCACATATTGAATATCATCACTGATAGCCTACTAAATCTTTGCGTTCTCTTTCTTGATTTTTTACTCAGCCATATCATTTTTTGTTATTTTAATTTTATTTACATCTATATTTTACTTCAACACCTGAACATTAGCCAATATGGCACCTGTCAAGACTGCACAGGGTAGAAAGGTGTTGCGAACTGATATCTTTGTTTTCAGTTACGTTGTGTTTTCCAAAAAGTTTCAAATTATTTTATAGAATTAAATAAAAAAGTATAAAATAATTAGAAGTATTTTTAACTGTGTAGAAACTTAAAAGGACAGTGTAAACTCGTTTGTTCTTGGTTGCTCGGTTTAAACAATATGTAAACTTTAGCACATGACTTTACACCTTGACAGTCGTTGGTTCCTAATTGATAATTTTGTGCCTCTACACACACACTCACACGCAGTCTACCAAGATTATGAACAAAAATCTTTTCTCGAAGAAAAAATGAACGGAAAATTTTGTCTTTCTAGCATACGTCAACCTATGGTGCAAAAATGTTTAAACATTGAATAGTTGATATCATTTAAGGTCACATGTTTAAACGGTAATGTGTTATTTGTCAGTTACTTACCCCTTGTTGTATGACATAATGTATGGCTATGTTTGAATGTCCCATAGCTGTGAGCCTAGACTGTGTTTCTGTTGTTAATTGGTTCAAGTACGTAGCATTGACGTAAACATCAACTAACATAGAGCCTAAAATTTGAGTTATCAGAGTTATACAACAAAACTAAATGAAACACAACGGGAAAAGAAACTTATTTTGCCTGATGGCTGGAGAGTCATATATTCAGACCCTCAGTCACTGAGGGCATTTAGACGCACATTAGAAAGATACGCATAAAATGCAATGTAGAGCCATTATGGATTTAAAAATTAAAAATCTAACGATTTGTTGAAAGATAACTGCTGTTTTAATAGATATTAAAACAAACTATAAACAAGCAACCAGACAAGCATATTAAGTACATATAAAGTTAAAAAAATGTTAATTAATAACATAATAATAAAACTAAGCACCCTTTTTAATATTTCTATTCTTGTTTGCGGCAGCTGTGACAACAGACACACTGTATCGTCTAGTGGTTGGGTAATGTTGACAAATTTCACATAGAATTTGTGCATAATATTAATCTCTTTATTGTATTGTTTAAATAGATTTTACAGTAGATTTGGAAGTGTTTTTGGTTCTTTCTGCCAGTCGGTGTTCCATTAATCAAAAGTACGTTGCTCGGTGTGTGATTGTAAGGGGTGTCTGTGGCTGTCAAATCATTTACCTTGTGTTCGTTCGGTGACAGATGTCACATTTTCTGTTACAGTTACAGAAACTTGTTGTTCTTTCGGGGCTGAAAGTGACAGATGCACGTGCTTCCGGTCTGAGTTTATTTATATTTGAATTACTTACCAACTCCGGCAAGTAATTGGCTAACCTTGACCTTACAGCGGATGCCTCCAAAAGCAAGGCTGATACTTTTTCTTACGTTTGTAGTATTTATGCCCTTCTGGTCAAATATTGAGGTGCATTATATCACTTCACTCCATTTTCTTCCCAGTTGGCTGTCAAACAAGTGATTTAATGGAATTGACAATGTTAACTCGTATTATCGCTCATTTTGAAGAAGATTGTGAACAGATACTCTGACAGGCCATTCTTTTGAGTTGTACATATGTTGTAAACAAACCGATGAATTTGCATATAGGGAGTCAAGTGCGCATGGGCGGGCCTTCGGTTGTTTACTACAGAAGTCAACCCGAACGAACACACGGTTACACTGTTGTTGGATACGGAAGCATTTATATCTGTGCTCGATTTGTTCAATATTTCCTTTGTTGCGAGGTCTCCCCTTTATTTTCTCACTGACAACTATCAAAGATCCAGTGCTCAGACGTTTTTCCTCTGAAAATTGAAATATTTAACATCTGGTTAATGCTTAATGTTTGTTACATCATTATATCAATTTAAACAGAGTTTGCAGTTTGGGTATGTCTGTTTCTTTAAAAGCGTTTTAGACAAAGAAGCATTTTAGTGGTTTCTTTAAAAGCGTTTTAGACAAAGAAGCATTTTAGTGGTTTCTATTTCTATAATAAAATTAATCTATCGGAAGCACAGTCATTGAGGATATATTTTGTGCATTTTTTGAATAATCCGGTGTAATAATTTGTTTGTTTTATGTAATCTTTCAGAAAAACATATATCTATAATATTTCAATTTCCAGTTGAGAAGACTGTTTTAGGGAATTATGACATCATCTATGCCTTTTCGGACAGCGTTTATTTTTTTCATTTTATATAATTTCTAAGGCATCCATACTTTTTTGGCCGTCCCGCCTTCACCATAATCTTGTATTTGCTTGTGATACAAAATCTATAATATATAATGCCAAATGCTTTCTGGTATAAGTCAGCACATATTCTTGTTATGTTTAAAGGAATGAGTGGCAATAAAATGTACCCATTGGTGTTGGTAGACAAAACATGTGGGATGCTCCTTCATCAGTGCACAACAAAAGTACAATAAATGTGATGAGAATAATATTAAAAATAAAAAATACTATAAAATACTATCTCCAACCGAGGACTTCTTGTTCGTCGTCTTATTTTTACCTCTGGACAAAAACACCGAAACCTGTAACATAAAACTTTTCTAATTATGCACGAGATCATGTAAAATATAAAATACATGATGGAATCTGGTAATACTAAGGTGTCGGGTTCGAATGGGTAGAATTACCTGTGACTTAAATCAGAAAGTAATCCTGAGGTTTTGGGTTCGGATCCAGCTATACGCGGCAACCAGGATCTATTAGTTTAGTTGGCCCATGGAAGCCCATCTCTTCCGTCAGATGGAATTCCATGTGGAATCAGTTCTACCAAGAGAAAAATGTCCAAATATCAATCAAATGTATGGTGTATACTATTCATTTATTGTTTATGAGCCTCACGTTACAATCAAAATGCAATTAGATCAAATGTATAGATCAAACCTCTGAAGTAACTATTGCAGTTTCTAATGCATTTGCCGATCTAACAAGATTCGCTGTAGCGACTGTCCAAGCCAGCATTACAAAATTCTCTCAGGTTTGAATGATACAACTACAGATCCAATAATTGCTCAGTAAAGCAGATGCTGTTTGGTTCTAAATGGTCCTTCGAAATATTGAGATGATCCACTAAATTCTGAATATAGGCAAAGCAATTACAAAGGTTCAAATTAAAAAATACGTTTACTTTGCAAACTAAAAGATTGAAAAATATAATCAGCGCACATTGATCAAAATAGACAACAAAATAAGAAAGAGTTAGCTACTTAAAGTAGACCTTTGATTTGCTGCTTGAATAGTTTTAAGCAATTTGTTACTTCACACTGTTACAAAACTTAATACGTAATGAGCTATTGTGTTCATGAGCGTTTGCTTTTGGGTACACTGGCAATTCCAGTTTTCAAGAATAAATAACTCGAAGGTTTACATGACCTTAGAATTACCTCATTCCCATGATTTTACATTATATATTTAGTTCTTCATATTTTCGGAGACATTTAGACACAGACATTTAGAGACTCACAATGAAAAGAACAAACTTTGTTCGCGTACAAAACGCAGCACATATGAAGTTTTCAAGTAAAGTTTTTAAGGCGATCCACTTCTAACTCTAGAAAATGATGCATGACATAAGGCTAGTTGAACACAACAGAAAAAAATAAAAACGGGATCTGAACGCTTTAAAAAGAGCTGTAAAGATTTTCAGTTTTCTAAAATAGAACTGAAACCAACCAATAAGCACTATTTATTTTATTTTATTTTATTTTTTGGAATTAGAGAAGGGTGATTAGTGGAGGTGGGGTGAAAACATAATAATAGGGATTCGGAAGAAATTTAGGCTAAAAGGATAAATTAAACTTGTGTGCATGAAAGATACACTTACACGTTGGTTAGTAAGAAACTTGATTATGCAAATCCAACACTTTTTGGCATTTTCATAACATACGGTAATGTTGTCGATCCGATAAATGGTCAATAAGAAGGCTTTGAAGTAGACTGAAATTAACTCTCAGGAAGTGTTTTTTACTATTAGTTTTGAATGTTTTAGTTTGAAACAACTAGATTTACTTTTATTTGTACTTAGGCATTTCTGGCGTGGAGAAATTACATTACACACAGAATTTTACTTAAATTTGTTGCAGATTTAAAGTTAAATCTTTTATTGTTAATAATGGGATCACATTATTTATAAAAGTAAGGAAATTTTATTTTCAAACAGTGGGATTTTTAAAGGTTTTCTGTGAGAAAATTGTCACATATTTACAAAATGTACTAAAGATGACTGAAATTTTATTTTAATTCCTTAACTCAAGTGCTATGTAAAGTGCTGCTGGGCGGAGTTGTGTTATTTTGTGTTCAAAAGTATATTTTAACTCAGTGGCTCTTCAATCTTAAACATGTCAAAGTAAAGAATAAGGAATCTTATTCTATATCTTAAAAAAATAAATAAAATGACGTGAGGATAGGTTTGCTTAAAAGATAGTGATTATAACGTTTACCAATAAAACATACTTGGGTAGCGAACATGACTTAAAGTGGAAACATTTACAATGTTTGTCTAAAATCTATATAGAGTAAAGCATCATGTATTGACGAACACAAGCAAAAACTGACATCTAAGGGTTTTATAAATGTTACAAAAGGGACTGGGCGACTGGTAGTATTTTAATTGATTTTGAAGCATGCTTACCCTTACTCACACTGACATTAACAATATAAGTTCTTCTCCTTCGAAACATATATATAAACAGGAGCCTTCTATTTTCATATTGGTAAAAAAGGTATCGAAAATATGATAAAAATATCTTGATTGGACTGGGATTAAGGTCTACACAATTTTCACTCTACTTTATCGACTCGATATCTACAGGGCATAGGTTAAATGTTGTAAAATATCACACACCACATATATGAATAATTGACCAAATAACATTTAAGACAAGAGTCATATTTGTTTATCTGTGTTTAAGTTCACCAGGAATTTACCCCAGTATAATTCGATCATTAAAAGTGGGTAGTTCATTCACAGGTCTTTTACATTATTCATATCAAAGACACAAAAACCAGATCCGTGAGCTATCTCTATTCCATTTGACAAAAATCTAGCCAACCGCACCTTTCAAACAAATACACACATATCTTAAAGCAGAATTAAACTTTGCTTTAATGTGTTGTTTACAAAATACTTACATATCTATATATGTTATATCCACTATCCACCAGTAACTTTCTAAAACTTTTTATTCTGTGAAATTACATTTTCACATTGAAAAGGCAATTATTGGGATTATTGACCTTAAAAATAAATTTTTATTCAAAAATAAAAAATATAAATTGATGAAATCAACATCAATTTATTGATAGTATATTTTGTGGACATATGTGGCATTGTGTCCTATTGTTTTTTTTTCTTTTCCTGCGATTAAGAGTGACATATGTCCTAAATGTTTTGCATAATTTGCGAAAAATAATAACACAGTTAAAAAATAAATTACCGCAAAGATTGTGGTATAAAGCAGAATATGCTTAACTTATATATTTCTTGATAAGAAAATATTTGTTAAAACGTTAAGCGGAACGTCGCTGCATAGTTGTTACTCGATGTTCACAATGCTCTTATACCTGTGGACTTTGTAGAGTTATCTGGTGACATTAGTGAATAAGGGTTGGTGGTCATGCGTCCTCTATATGTAAAGTTTTCATGCATAAGGCTTCTCTATCAATTAATATTCATTGTTTTTAAATGTTCATGTTCACTTGGGAGTTGTTTTTCCAATAGTGATTCTTTTTGGAAAATCCTCCAAAAATGGGCTAAATGACACGATTCTATTTCAGAGCCAATGTTTAGAATACTTCTAATCCTACAATTTTGTAATAAATTTTTCAAGGAAAGGGATCTCTTGAAAATGCCTTTGCTATGATGCAAAAAATAGCCCAGCATTTAAGGCAGAAAATTTGGATCCAATTTTTAAAATATCTTTTGGGGATCCTCTTGAGAAAATTGCAGAAAAATAGGCCTGACCTTAAAATTAGGTACACACCTCAAACCAAATCGACTTTTAATAAGTTGTTTAATTAAGTGTATATTTATGCATCATATTGTTAAATATGATCAGACACCTGACTGAGCGGAAAATATCTGTTGATATTTATATAACATAAATAAAAATTTATATAAAAAATATATAAAAAAGTAAACATTTAGTTATCCCTTTAATCTAGTTCCGATTTGCAGTAAGATTCGTGTAACTTGTGATGGAGGTTTTATTAATATCATTTATGGTATGTATATAAAAGAGAGGATATTCAATAAAGTACCAAAGAAAACCCCCGCCGGTCTTTACTTCATTGGAACTAGAGGTGAGCCTGCTTTGGAACCTCGAATATCAGGAATATTGAACTGTAAAAGTATTTGAGTCGAGTATATTGAGCAATGCTTTACCCATATTGGTATTTATTTTTGTTACCATTAAAACGAAGTTATAGACTTACTTATAGACCTGTTAAATTTTACGTTCACTAAAGCAATAAAAAGAATAAAAAGCTGTGAACAATTTCTTTAAAGGTATATTTTGTACCTTTTTGGGAAAATGTTTTGAAAATCTTTCCCCACTCCTTGTTGTGACAATATTAATAAATTACATGTAAAAACATACACCTATGCATACTCATTATACACATTTTGGAAATATAACAAAGGTATCCGAAGTCGATAGTTTTTTACACTTTTTAAAGACTCTGCAATCATTTAGTGAATATTGAAATACAAAACCTAAAGCAAACTCGCAATTTGACAAAGTAAACATTTGTGTTGATACAATAGTTAATATTATTGAAAAATAAACTATAGCAAAAATTAAAATAAATTAAACCGTATTAAAACTACATTTTACAATTCTTTATTTTAAAAAGGCGTCAAATAAATAATGTTTTGTTCTGAACACCATCACTATGATAAATTCTAAAGCAAGAGAAAACTCGACAGAAAAAAACTCGAGAGAAATTCTGTAATAATTTTGTCACATTGCTTGAGTTCATTACATTTAAAATAACACATTTGGAAGATCTACCAGGGCAATTTGAATCGAAACATATGTACAAAAATCAACTATTGTGACCTGATAATTAAAATAATCTGTAACGTTCCACATTTTCAATGTAAACCAGTGAAAATTCGATTAAGTATTTGTGCATTGACTGTATTAATATTACATTTTCTGCCTCCTAGTACTGTTTTCTATCGAACAATTGTGGTAGTGTGCTGTAGTTGGAATTCTTGCGTAGGCATCTGTATCCTGATTTATATTGTATTTCATTATCGTAATTATTTACTTAGTTCTTCTTTAAATATTCACTTGCAAAACTAAATTTGTAAATACATTGCTAATAGTTAATAAAAGTTATATTGACACCAAGCAACTACAAACTGGCGTTTAGAAACAGATACCAACGTTCAATTAAAGACGAACAAAGCCAAACAATTCATGAAACTGAACATAAACACAGCTGATAAAACCAAGTTATTATATTTTCCCGACAACTGCTAAAATATTGCAACATTAATAGCCCGGGCCAATTAAAAAAGATTTGCATGATTAGCTCGAAATTACTCAATCTTTTTCAAACACATAAAATAACTCTTGAAGAAGAAATTAAACCACAAGTAGACAAGAACGCCCTTTCAAGAGCAATATTATTGCTAACAACAGACAAGATTCCAGAATTATAAGACTAGAAGAAAAAATAGAAAACGAAGATGCAGAATATCAGACAACACGTTAAAAATTTCTAATGAAGTTATCGAATATGGTATTACTAAACATCATTGATATGGATCTTTTTCTCACAAATCAGCAATAGGATCATAAGACAAACCAAAGAGACAAGATCTGTGCGATAAAAAACTAATGCAACTAGAAATGACACATGTAATGCAATAAATGCTCATACTAGGATACATACTAACTGAAGGCAACCCAATGAAAGCATCAAAGGAGAAACAACAGAAACAAAAGCTTCAGTGACACCAGTAAAATAATTTGCAAGCTTTTATCGAAAAGTCTGTGCAACAGTTTGGTCCAAAAGATGATCCAATCACAATCATGCGCCACAATCATGTGCAATTGTCAAACAACTAACTATTGAAAGCCTAAAAGAGCTTGCAGAAAAATTGATCAGTTAATCAAAGACGCATACTCTGGCAGCCAAGATTACTGGGACGATAAATACGGCGCTTCAGTCACAGTTCAGATTTCCAAAAAGGGAGCCAGAAGTGCAGCTTCCTGAAAAACAAATATAGCATGGCAGATATGGCGGCACGCGGAGAGAAAAAAAATGGATATATGCAAGAAGAAAGGTCATAATAGTCGAAAAGAAAGCAGAGATTGGAATACAGGCAGAGGATGCAGAAGAGCTCGAAAAGAAGAGCACCAATCGTGATAACCTTGACATTGGAAACAATATAGCGGGTACGCGTATGCCACGTATGACACAACGACGTAATTTTACATATTGGAATCTAAGTAGAACAGGAAGAGGGGAACAAAGAATTAAGATGTACAACTACAATGAAGACAGATACAGAAGTGGCTGGGATGCTAAGAGAATGATTTTAGAAGTTATTTTGATTACAGATATAGAAATAGAAGTTGGAACAGACAATCCAGGAGATATATAAGTGTAGAGGCAAGAGTTAACGATGTGAGAAAAAGTAAAAGTTATAGTGGCGAATCAGATGAGAGAAACAAGGGTAGCAACAAGACATAAAGCACAACAATTTAAAAAGTGGTAAAGATGTTATCAAAGAACTAAAAGCACACCTGCAAAACAATATGATGGAGCTTCTTCAGAAAACCGGATGTTAACGTCATCACTCATTCCTCAGTTACCAAACACAGGTCGTTTTGAAGACCCAAACAAGCTGAAGATGCCCAACCGCCGAACAATGAGGAGGCATAGTGTGCTTCCACAAAGAAAGAACTGAAAGGAAGTCTAGTTTGATAGCCTACAGTACGAACGTAAGAAAAATTTTCTTTTTTCAAGGCTGGTAGGATAAACAATCTAAATGCCGTAAAGATGCCGTAAAGATTAACAGCTTTCAAACAAATGCTATCATTGATATTGGCGCAGAGGTTAGTTCTTATTCCGAATCTGTATCAGCAGTTTCGAAACCAGTCAAAACTTACAGGAACAATTTATTTAATTCATTTAGAGCACCACATTGAGAACTCAACATCCAGGCCCAAAAAGTGCCAAACGAAGTTTGCGGAGTTACTCTGAAGAATGAGACTGTAACAGCTCCAATCACTAAGATCCGGCAACATCTCCACTAACAAGGACTTTACTATGACCCAGAAAGAATATAAAAAACACTCTTACTTATGAACATATAGCTAAAAGAACAAAGAAGCTCTTTTCAATATAATAAATGCGACAGGTAACTTCATGCACTTAAACAAAGACCACTATGTAAGCAAAGCGACTGAAGCAGATGCAGTTGTAATTAAAAACGAAGAGGATACATCTTGATGACTGGAATGAAGGCCACAATTAAGGTGAAGGACTGTTCATAAATAAAACAAGATAAACTGTTTGAAAGCTTAGATCATTTGAAAGACATATATTTAAGACTAACTGATAGACGAGGAAGAATGAACATTGTAAAACCTTTATTGAATTTGCCAGCGTTTTTTAAATGACTCAGACATCAGATACTCTGACAAAATAAACTTTAAAGTCCACACCAATAATGCGAAACCAAAACGCTAAATTATGAAATTTCAAGAAGAAGAAAAAATACCTCCAAACTAAGCTAGACGTGAATGTTATATCTCTTTCAGAATGTGACAGCTCAAGTTGCCCAGTCTTAGTCAATACACGTGACGATACGGTTGGTTAGTATGTTGATTATCGAATGCTTAATCAAGTGACTGTAAAGAATATCTTTTCTCTTCCAAAGATCAAAGAGTGTGTGATTAGGTTAGCGGACAACGAGTTCAGTAACATGGGCCTGTCTAGTGCATATTGTCAAACTGACTTCACAATTGTCATAAGATTACATTTTCAACCAACCGTGTGGCTTATGGTCTAATAAATGCTTCAGCTTGTTTTCAGTGAGTCACACAATTAGCTTTGAGAGGAGTGACCTGGAAACAAGAGCTAGTATATTTGGATGTTATCATAGTTTAGGTAAAAGCTTCAAACCATCTGGCAAGCTACAGAAAAGACTTGAAATGTTTCAGAGGCCAAAATTTAATACTGAAGCCAAAAAAGTACATTCTGTTTCAAATTGAAGTAACAATTTTAGGAAAACCTGTTAGCAGAGGGTGTCGTGGTAAACTCAGAAAATATTGAAAACGTTACGTTTTGGCCAGTAACTGAAAGTGTTATAGAGGATGAAAAGTTCTTGGATGTTGTCAATTAACACCAAGACCATAAAAAATTGGCTTCATTCTTGTGCCAGTTAATACGTTCGAAGGTAAAGATAACTATGCAAATTTCATTACCATCAAATTTATATTGGTTTCTTATGTTAGAAAGGCATTGTTAGAGGTTAAACTTATGTCGGAGTCCAACCAATGCTCCCATACCCGCCATCATACAATTGTGATTTTAATTTAACTTTTCCAAATAAGTCAATACGTAACATTTTTATGTTTACTCCCAACATTTTAAAATAAAAATGAGTTTGCTCTACTGTAGGTAATTGGCAATGCCATACGACATTTTACTGCAAAATCGTCTTAGATGGTAGTAATGCCTTCAGTCGATTTTATGCTCACCCACCAACCTCCACCAAGTCCCAGAACAAGGCAGTAAAGAATAACATGTTTGTTTATTGACCTCCCCCCCAAGATAACCATATGCATTTATTTTGATTCGAACCACCCGAAATTAATTCTGCATCGATTAATTTGCTTGAGCCCATAATTCTTGTAGGCGCTCACAACACGAACAGGTAATACACGTCATTAGAGTAGTTATTAAATATCCGCCAGGAGTCGCTCACTTACCGCCATTAAAGGGAAATGCGGGTATCTCGGTGTCATCTAGCGACCGAAATGCGCATTAAATTAAATATCGCTGAGTTTGAATCCATGTTTACACAGTATAAAAAACTACTAAATCCGTCTAGATCGAAAAATTCTTTTCAAAGAAAAATAGGGTCGTGTCCAAAAATGGTCTGTATTGATATTTTGTTCCTAGAAGAGCCTGTGTTGCTATATTGTCCATTAAAATCGAATTACACTGTTTTCACCATATATCCATTGTATCAATAGGATTTTGCCAAAAAAGATTGCATAATTTCCTTATTGAGACGGTGACATATATTTTTTATTTGCTTAAAACATTTTTTATGACGTTTTCTTCAAACAGAGAAAAAAATGAGTTAATTGCCAATTGTCATTATGTGTGAATTTTGCATTTTGATTGAAATTTCTTGGTTTTCCCAATAGTTTCTATAGTAAAAGTACGCGAATGTTTAGTGTCTTTATTTTTCTTATAACATCAGTGACCCCCCTTTTTCATTTCAATTTTTGAATGTATATCCAAGCATTAAACTGGGAAAATATGAAGGAAATGTCAATTTTAGGTGAGATACCCACATTTTCCTTTAAGTATCCGCAAAGAGTACCTCAGTTAGCACCATTAACGAGTTGCCACACTTACACTTATTCGTCTCCACGACCTGAAGTGACTGAATCATTATATATAATTTTTTGTCATCTGTGCCGTATCGGATATCTGCCAAGTATACTAGGACACTGCTCACCTGTACCAAACCCATTTATTCGATGTTTTCATGATCAGTACTTTTCCGTAAGTAAACAATATTTAACTTTAAAAAATAAACTAGCTACTAATTTTTTGTATGTTATAAATTTACCAAATTATGTATATCGTAAAGAAGTGATAAAAAGGCGTTTGAATTATTAAGTTTCATTCACTAAGTTGATATAAATGAACTTTGTTAGAGAAACAATTATTTTAAGCCCCCTTTGAATATCAGCATTTTTCTGAGCTTAAACCGTTTAAGGTTTTGTGCGGTTTAGGAAAAAATTTCTTGCAGTGCCTTACAACACACTATATACCTTACAGCACACTATATGCCGTACAACACACTACATGCCTTACAACACACTACATGCCTTATAACACACTATATGCCTCACAACACACTATATGCCTTACAACACACTATATGCCTTACAACACACTATATGCCTTACAACACAATATATGACATCCCCGGGAGGGCCATCTACGTACCAAGAGGCCACTATCAGTATTCATGACTTTTTAAAATGGCCCCGAAACGCAGAGTGCTCCTTTTGGAAAAGAAAATTTATAGTTTTGATACAGCTTGTAATCCCACAATTCAATCAATTAATCCTTACGTTTTTATAGATTTCTTTAACAATTTAAAAATATCACTTTCGGGTCAAACTAATGATATCTACAGCTTTTTGTACCGACTAGCCACAATATTATCTCCAATATTACACACATTAAAACAGTTTAATAAATCAGTAACAATATGATTTCAAAACTAACAAAATATGACCAACAGTCCTTTGATAGATTAGAAACATCGAAGACAAAAAAAGCATAAAGCAACAAATACAACAACAGAGGAAATGGACAGATAGAAAAAAGTAAATTAATAGTGTCAACTTACATGCACTCTTAATTCGTCATTAGTTTGTGCCATGATATGAAAAACCAACGGCACTGAACTCTCTCCGCTAGTACTGTTGTCCTCGCAAAGCTCAGTACATATGCACTTTAAGCAGAACTCTAAAAATTATGTTTTTTTGGTAAGTAATCATTCTAACAAAGAGCATGCACTCAATAAACAAAACAATTAGAAAAAGTGTTTCGAATGATAGATCCAATGTAGTAAAGAGCGAGTCCGTCACGACACATTACATCATAACTGCCACCCAAGCCCCCATCCCTCTTGGCCCCTGTTCTCCTCCTGACATTCCCCTCGGGGCAAATACTGACGAAACTAACGTATTAAAGAGGTTGCCGTTTTTTTTTCTGTTTTACTGGACGTCTATTGGTGGCAATATCAAGTTATTATTTGAGTCACTGTAATTTTCAAATTTACCTGCTCTACTCGCCGCTTACATAAAATTAAATGCACTGTTAACCAATTTCGACAAATGCTCAAGACCCAAAACTCATAAATTAAATAATTAATTTGGCGATTTAAAACAAGTGCACAAAAATGACTGTATAATTTGATTGATGAATTCATTTCTTTTGTTAGAAAGGCTAACCAGGTAGCTAAATACATTAACAGCCACTAACACGCACCAACAAAATACAACAATTTCGCCGGAGCTTGGAAGCACACATCATTGGGGGTGCATGTGTGTATGGAGGTGGTAATAAGGAAGCACTATGTGCATAGTGTGGAAACGGAGAGGCGCGCGAGCGTTAGGGCTGAATGGGTGTGTGTATAACTTTGTATGAGCATATGCTAAGTACCTTTAAAAATGACTTTTCATGCTGAGCAAACAACACATGAGCAAATGACTGTTAAGTAAATGACTTGCATATTATCAGCATTATAAGCGTTCATAGATAAATATGGGAAGTCATTCCATTGTTGCTTAATAAATTTGCACAGAAATCGACCAGCGCATATTTCGCATTATATAGCAATCACTGCTCTAAATTTAAGTGGCAAACAGCTAAAAGTTAGATGTCCTTTTAATTTATTTGATATGGTCAATTTTCTGATTTAAAATTAGCCCTAGATTTGTCTTTTTGTTTTCATTTGTTGTTTACTTTTCGACAGGTTTGCATTTTCATGTTAGAATGGACGTATCACTTCATAAAGAAACGACTGTGAAAGTATACGGCCGGTCCACCCTTCTGTTATGGCACTAGTCTTTCGTTTTCTCCAGTCTCCTCGTTTTCTTTAGCCTACCATTTCTAAACATCTTTGTATTGTGCGGGTGCATTATTCGCTGACTAGTGGGAGATCAATCTGCAGCGTTGCACTGTGGAAAACAGATCAGACAGCCTAAAAAAGTTGTGTTGATGTTATTCTCTGTGATCATTCGTTTCTTTGTGTGTGTTCTTCCGTTTCGAGTTGTGAGTATATGGTTCTATGTAAACTTCCAAACTCTTTGCGATATGGGACTTGCAAATCTAAGCAAGTCTGAACGAGTTATGTTTTACTTAAACAGTGCTGTCAATCCTATTCTCTGCAACGTTTTCTCTACATAATTTAGAGCAGCGATTACTAATTTGTGTACTTGTTCGCAGCATGTGCGCGCAAGTATTCACTCTCTCGCAATCATAGCAACGGACGATATTACAGTCAATCGATTCAGATTCCTCTCCGTGAAGCGACATTTGTCACGAAAGTTCAATATAACTGAAGAAGGCTACTTTCCCTACTGTGATAAGTATATGCACACAGCCCTTAATCAGCAAACATAAAAAGGAAACTTTCACTTTGCATCGTGCACAAACAGCTCCACTGAGATATGTATTACTTGTTCTCTGAGCAAAGCAAACGTAGTGGTTACTGCTGCTAATATTTAATAAAAATGTACGTTGCTTTTAACAATTTATTTTTGAACTATATCATGTGCTAAATGGAATGTTCAAGATTGCATGTAATGTTTTTTATCAATTTGTTAAAGCTTCATATCGAGAGCATTAAGCTGGGCATAATATTGGCATTATATATGTCCAAAAGAAAAACAGACAGAGAACCTCTCTCTTTTAAAAATTTGATTAAGTTATATTATTACAGTTACATAGGATATGTTTAACATATTGTGTTTTATAACGCCAGGGGGCGATATTACGAGAAGGACGTCTCAAGTCAATTTTGAACAAGGTGTCATGAAAATATTTTTGGCGTATTTTCAAGCCACCTAAAATGACTTCCATTTCCGTTGACCGATAACATGATAAAATTATTATTTGTTTGTAATCCCGACGCATGTAGAACGCACATTTTCTGACGTCTTTCCAAAGTTGCAAAATGCGCGCCAATATTCATCGTCTGAAATGTTGGATCAAAGGCGTTGATTACACGTTTGAAAAAGTTTTTTCGTGGCAAGTAACATGCTTGTAGCATAACTATTGCCCCTAAATCACAAAATTATTAGACGTAGGTAACAGACCTACAAGTCCGACCAAGGGGTCTGACACTGCAAAATATAACTTACACTAAAATTTATGCCTACTGTCTGAAAAGATTTTTCACGCCTTATTACTTAGGACGTAATGTTGTTATGTAATTAATATTATATAATCATATATTGTAATTGAATTGAAAGTATATTGATTGATATTAGGAGACTTACACTGCAATCGATTTTCAAGGAATCATGACTATGTTAAAAGACATGACTATCTAACTGCCTTACAATTAATACATTTTGCATCGCATTTTAAAGAAGCATTTTGTGTTTATAAACAGATTTTGAGATCTTAGATACCAGATAGCAATAATGTCCGGAGTAAAAGGGAACAATCTGCATGAATGCACTATTGCCTCAAAAATTACATACGGGTAAAACTTTTTGACATTTTTCGTTGCTGAGAGACTATTTATCCTTTAAAATGTGTTGCAAAAAATTCAAATTCTTTGAAAATCTGTTGTATTATTTAGAATGATACACTGATGATTTCATTATTTATAATATATAAACCTTATCTTTTTAAAATATTTTACTGGAACAACGCTCTAACCAACCCAATAACAGTCATTAAAAGTTAGAATTTCAGAGCAGAGACATTGTCCGTTTTTATACACTATATTGTATAGCATTTCGGAAGCCTTGGTTTAATGTTCTTTGCTTTTGCAAAGCTATAATGAGAAAAACATTGTACTAAATATGAATAAGCATTTATGTTTACATACCAACTAGATTCATATCAAAAGCCAGGTGAATCAGGATGAATGTTATCGTCTTTATAAGCATTCAAAATTTTATCTTCTAAAAAGAAAAAGCAAAGTAACATAATCACATTCTGTTCTCTAGAGAAACCTATCCTGTGCAGCTCTAGTGTTTTTATATATTTAACATAAAGAGCTTCTCTCAGACAAAGTCAAATATGCTTCTCTCTCCTCCATCTCCTTCTCTAGGTTCTATGTCAGATCATGTGACTCTTTGAATGGGCTCACACTGGCACACTGGTCTTGAGCCACCAGTCAATGAATTTCTCTACTAGTGGTTCTACAAGCACTGTGACTTTCTCCAGTGCATTCAAGCAATCCTCAAACAACGAAAGATGGCTAGTATCTGCTGATTTTCCAGGTGGTGGTGGTTCTATTATGTTTCGAATGCCATCTGTACCGGCCGCCGGAGTGACGGTGGCTAATAGGTAAGGATTTAGGCAGAAGTAGCGAGAGCGCTATTGGTGATATGTGTTTTCAAGCGTAATGCCACGTAACGATTGTCGATGTCCCAATTTGGTGAGTATGTTTTATTAAGCCGCAGTTCAGTGTCGTTTTACATAAGGACAGTACTGTTTCAAAATTCCTCCCACCCAATGTCTCATGGTCGTGGACATGTTGTTAGGCTGTGAGACATCAAAGAAAGCAATGCTTCTATTTTCATCCCATAGGCTGTGATTGAAATGGAATGCTTTTGTTGCGTGGAACATGAAAATAAGTATGTAGCACTGTTTCCGAATGATTCTTTCACGATCCTTTGCACTATGTATGTACAATCTAACATGCCGTGCTTGGGCATCACGGAGAACTTCAACGTCCAGGGGGAGCATTCATAATGCATGGCACCAACATTAACACAGGTTCTAGCCAGGTGATGCTCTACATCAAATAATCATTCCTCACGTTTGCTCAATCATATCGGCAACAATAAATTCAGCCTCAAAGCCATGGTTTTCAGACATTCTAGCTGTCGTCTAGCAGCAGACCGCGACGCAGACTCCACCTCTCGTTCATTTGACCATAACACATCTCGGATCACTTCGCCTACTTTCTATTTAAAACCTACAGCCCAACTTACGTCAAATAACATTTTTGCGGGAATAAACTTGATGTTTGGATAGCCACTTTCTTCGATTGCTTCAATGAATGGGGATTCCAATCTCGGTCCTTTGCAGATGCTGTATTCAAAATATTTACGATAGGCAATAAGCTTATTTATTTGGAATGCTCTTCTTCTACACTAGAGGGACTTTCTTTATGACAATAAAGATACCTGTAAGACCTCTGCTATATAATGCTACCGATATGTAATGCTTCTAGTATGTAAGACTTCCGGTATGTAAGGCTTCTAGTACATACTCCTTTCGCTATGCACGACTTCAGGCATTTAATACTTAAGGTTGTCACCCTTTTGTAGCAATACATAACTTCACAGTTTCGACAACTGAAGGATTGTAAGGATACCTGATATAGATCAATTTAAAAAAAATAAAATAAAGTCAGCATTTCACTCAAAACTCAACATTTTTTAAAGTTTTAGCGATGTGACAAAATTTGTTTAGGCAAATCAATGTGAAGTACGACTCTGATATTGATAATGCTACATTGAATTCAATGCATTCCCCCTTTCTCGCCATGCTTAGTGGCATCCCAAATTTTAGCTTCAGTTACGTAGACGAAAGTGAGAGATTGCTTACCAAGGTTAATTGCTGTGTCGGATAGTTAGCAACAGACTGTGTCGGATAGTAGGAACTGTTGACGATACTCAAAGTGTTTGGGTGGCGGTGCATTTGGTGTCCACACGACCGTTATTTTAAATAAAAATATATTGTATTTGGTCGCCTTTTGTTGCGTAAACTTTCGTGGAAATTTCAATATAAGTAGTTTTGTATTCCAGAAAGAAGTTACCATGGAAAGCTCTATTTGTGTTGATACGCTTTTTCCGTGGAATTTTAAGATGCTAAATATAACATTATTGAATGATAAATCTGTAAATAGTAGAATAAAGAATCGAAATACAGACACTCATGTATAATTAATTTTATTGAGTTGAATTGTCTTCTCTTTTACCTGCCGATTGCCACATTCCATCTTTAAGAAAGTTCTGTGAATTTCTGATAGCCACCATTTTGCAATTAGGTTCCTTAAGTTATATTTGCTAATTGAGAAGGAAGAAGAAGCTAGAAACTGCACAGTCTACTTTTTTTAAGGCAGTGGCAGTTATGTGTATTTAAACTTCAGTGCATGGTGATTAACACGTTCATATGTATAAAGTGAAACACATTCAGTCCAGTAGAATTTTAGATCTTATACTCTCGTGTTGATAACACATTTCAAAATGCTACCAGATCATTAACCTTCAAGTGTTTTTCGGTAACATAATGAATAAGATTTATTTACAGTAAAATCAGGACTGAATCCGAGATGTGGCTTCAATAATTAGTACTTAAGATATGGCCCATTGGAAGGGATGAGGGTGGAGGGAGATGGGTATGTGCTACAGAGAGGAAATGGGGATTGAGGGCGGGATTTGAGATGATGGAGGAGGTGAGGCCTAGTGAAAAGGATTGAGATGATGATAGGGGATATGAGTCCACGGTAAGGTTTTCCACCCACACATCAAAAGGTAAACATGTAATCCACCGTCATACCGCCCCAACCAACCCCCAGGGAGAAGCTCGAACATCCCGTCAAATTGACATTTAACAGAATGTCAGTTTGTTGACGACAAAAACTATACCACAAAAGATGAACTTCCAGTCTCTATTTAAATAACAGATATCGGAACTGAAGTTAAACAGAAATGATGTGTTAAGCTAGCTAGGTCAGTGGTAAGAAAAACGGACAAATAAATTTGATTTCAAAATCGTTATTATAGGCTTCAGTGTATCAGGAATTAATGTAGGTTTAGAAGAGAACCCGAGCGGCCAAAGAAACTCTGTTAGGAAATAATAAGAAAAGTTACTTCCGAATTAGAAAGTCAATTGAGTATGCTTAGTGAAGTAAAAATATCCAAAATCTTTCTAAAGTTATCATGAATTGTCAAGCAACTGAGAAAACTGTAGTGTAGCTTACTTATCTTTGATTTGTCCACTGCGAACGTACACTATTTCTCAGAAAGTAAATTTAATCATTCAGCAATTATTCTCAATGAATTCCAACTATTAATCGTTGCGATTTTTGAATCGAAGAGCTTCTGGTAGTCTTACTCTTTTTAGCAATTCTTAAATTTGAAAGCTGATTTCTAAGGACTCCAAATAAAGACAAAATTATATAAGACAAAAAAAGTCCTCAAATATCATTTTAGTGGAAACTGTATGCATATATTTTAGTGATGTGACAAAATTTATTTAAAATTATTTTAATGTTATTCCAGTCTAAACTATTATTCTAAATTTTAGTTTCGATCTCGTAGCCGAAACTGAGAGCTTTTTATCCAAGTTAATTGCTGAAAGTAGCCAGATTGCTGTAAAATGTTAAACAGGAATGTGGATTTTTGCCAGTTTATCTCAAAACTTCCTAGTGTTGTCAAACACTGTTTACATACCCAGATAAATGCAAATGCAACGGTACTGTTTGCTTTTGGCTTTATCTGGATCTTTTTGAATACAAAGTGACTACATCTTTTTGGTCTTTTGTGCATTGTTGCGTATGAAATATATTTCTGACACACTCTCATAGTTTGATCTCAATTCATGTCCCACTTTATTAGGAACAGATCCTAGGACTGTTGTCTTTTTATTAGATTCGTTCATTAAGCTTGTGTGTGAACTGAGTATAGGTTCTCAAATCATAATCTTATACTACACATACCGGACAAATGGTATATCGCTATTATAACACAAATTCTTATCAGTATATTTTAGATCATCAAATTGCTTAAGAATAATATATTTCTTTTGTCTAGGATGTGTTCAAGTACTGTCTCATCACCTGTGCTTAGCACAGCAGTCTCGTTTATGCAAACTAAAAGAGCCATGACATTCGTGTGAATGTTTTTATAGCTGAGAATAAAAAGCACGCATGGATGGGTTGAGTCAGAACTACAACCTTAATTGGTATTGATTTTGATAGTATTGATCAATAAAATATTGCCTGATAGCACCAATCATGCAAAATAACGACAGAGCAGCACGTATGTTATCATTACTTTCTAAAAATGCTATTAAGTGCAATTTCTACGAAATGTCACTGCTTTCAATTTTAAGCTTAAAGTAGTTTATTCAATGAAGTAAGAAAGATAGTGTGGCTATGGCAAGTCCGTTTTCTAAAAGCCGCTGTACCTGGGTGGGTTTGCGATCTAAGTGCAGGATGAAGACAGCAGCAGCGCTGTTGATTGTTTCAACTATATAACAAGGATTGAGAATTAAACCACGCAATAAAGTGAATTAATCTGTCAAACTTTTCGGTAGAAACAAGAAGTTTAGCGGTCTAATTGAACCAGGTGTTGCAGTCTGAATCTAAACTGAAGATCTGCATATTGTGCATTCTTCCGCACTGCACCACACTTGCTCTCCATGTGAGACAAATTTCTATATCCATGTTGCTTTGTGCACTCCTTCACGATACTTCATGACATCGATGCACAAAAAACAAGATCAGGCAAAGATCAGGCAATTGCTTATAATAGTACATCATTGAAATGATGCAAATGGGTTTTTATGTCAGTAACTAAATGAATGTCGCTTCACGGGCAAGAAAAATCGCTTTTGTTGTCATGCCACAGATTGTTGTTTTTATTATATGCCTTGGAAAACTACTTTTTATTTCATTTCATTTTCTCTGTGATTAAACATTTACCTTGACCTTAGAGAACGATTGACCATTATCTCAAAAACAGATAGAGGTAGAGCTATTTTGAGCTTTCGAACCTTTGGACCTGGAAGACGATATGCAAGAGGTACCTCGGTGACTTTGACCTGTTTGGTCATGGTCAATACCACTATCTCAAAAACGATTAGCGACAGGGCAATTTTGAGCGTATTTTCGACTATTGCACTAATAGGCGATGTGTAAGAAGTACCTTGGTGACCTTGACATCTTCGGTCATGGTCACAATCAAAAACCGGAAGTTGACCATTGTCTCAAAAACGGTTACAGATAGAGTGATTTTGAGCTTTTCAGAGTTTGGACCCTTTAAGTCTGAAATGATCTAGTTCATAGTATAAATTTCGCTACTCGGTAGCGAAAAGGGTCTACTTTTACTGCTGTTGTAATTTTTTCCATACGAAACCCATTATTATGACGTTATCGGCAGACAGACATCATACTGGCGTTGGCCGCACAGATACGCCATTGGTGAGGCTGTTTAGATGAACATATCACAAGAAACTGTTGTTTATTTTAAAAAATTCATATTCAGTGGAGAAATATAGATAAATGTAGAAACTTCAATTGGTACAATATGATTGCATTGTATGAAAAATATGAATATATTCAAGGAGGCTTCTGTGAATATATTAAACTATTATTATCAGTTTAATTATCATGTGTTGTCTGACGCATGGCTTCTAAAACAACAGGAATTTTATTCGTATAAATTTTGTCCCCAGTCTCGGTGAAGCGTACTTTGATTTGAAAGCACGCTTCTAATAACTGGTTTCCAAATAGCTTTCTAAAAGCACCTTCTGCCATTGTAATTCTATTAAAATATTTAAAAAATAAACATGTTTTCGTATTTACACACATGTTGCTGAATTATCTAGAATGATACACTGATGCCTTTACCATCTATAACGCCTTGATATAAACCCTATCCTTTAAAAATCTTACAGGAACAACGTTCTAACCAACTAAGTGATAGTCATTAAAGGTTAGCACTTCAGATGCACCCTCTCGTCTTATACGCTGTATTGTATAACATTTCTGTATTGTATAACATTGTCTTAGTATTCTTTGCTATTGCAAAGCTAAAATGACCAATGTACTACACTGCAAGAAGCATTTATTTTTACATACGAAAGAGACTACAGCATTCAAAACAAAAGAAAAGTTAACAGGAGCATATATATATATTGCTTAAATCTTGTATTAATAAGCATTCAATTTTTTTCTCGAAAAAAGCAAACTAATATTAGCACGATTTGTTCGTTGGAAAAAAACTATTTTATGCAGCTCTAGTGTTTTCATATTTTAAAAAAAGAGTTTCTCTTATACAAAGTCAAAATATGCTTCTCTCTCCTTCTCCATCTCCTCCTCGAGGTTCTGTGTCAGATCATGTGACCCGTATTGAATGAGCTCGCATTCGCGCTTTGTCTTGAGCCACCAGTCAATGAATTCCTCCCCGAGCGCTTCTACAAGTACAGTGTCCTTCTCCAGTGCATTCAGACAATCCTCGAATAACGGAAGCTGCCTATTATCTGCAGATTTTCCGGGTGGTGGTGGTTCTATTTTGTTTCGAATGCCGTCTATGCCAGCAGCCACAGTGATGGCGGCTACCAGGTAAGGATTACAGGCCGAAGAAGCGAGGCGATTTTCTACGAGAGCGCTATTAGCATCATGTGTTTTCAAACGCAATGCCACGTAACGGTTGTCGATACCCCAATCAGCCTGATTTGGTGAGTACGGTTTGGAAAGGCGCCGGAAGCAGTTCACGGTCGGATTACATAAGGAAAGTACGGCTTCAGCATGTTTCAAAATCCCGCCTACCCAATACCGCATTGTCGCAGACATGTTGTTAAGTTGTGAGGCATCATAGAAAACATTCCTTTCATTTTCATCCCATAGGCTATGATTGAAATGGAATGCATTTGCTGCATTACAAAACGGCTGGGTCATAAAAGTAGGCATGTAGCCATGTTTGGGAATGATCTCTTTCACGGCCTGTTTCATTATGTATGTATAATCTAATGCATCCATGCCATGCTTGGGCATCATGGAGAACTCAAACTGCCCTGGGAAGCTTTCATAATGCATGGAACCCACATCAACACCAGCTCTAGCCAAGTGATGCTCTACATCAAATAACCAGGTTTCGTGTCTGCTCAGTACTAAATCTGACGCATAATTCTTTTCGGGGAAAACTGGCTCCATCTTTGTCATATCGGCAACAGTAAATTCAGCCTCAAAACCAGAAAAGAGTGTGTAGCCCATGGTTTCCAGACGTTCTAGCTGTCGTCTAGCAACAGATCGCGGAGCAGACTCGACCGGTTGGCCATTCGCCCAAAAAGCTTCGCAAATCACTTCACCCACTTTGTATTTAGAAGCTCCAGCCCAGCTTAAGTCAAATAATTTTGTCGCAGGAACAAACTTGATGTTTGGATCGCCACTTTCTTCGATTGCTTCAATGAATGGTGATTTCGATCTTGGTCCTTTGCAGATGGTACCTTCAAAACATCACGACAGTTCAATTATCTTTTTTAAGTCTTTGGTATGTAAGGCTACCGGTATATAAGGCTTCTGGTATGTAAGACTTTAAGGCTTGTGGTGTGAAACGCTTCTGGTATATAATTCTATGGGTATGCACGACTTCCGATATTTAATGCCTAAGGTTGTCGCATTTTTGTAACAGTACAAAACTTCACGGTTAAACCTTCCAGCGATGTAATAAAAATGATTTAGGCCTTTACAAGTGAAATTTGAAGTGCGGCTGTGATTTACGTCTATTGAACCCAATCCACGCTCCACCCCCCTCCCTTCCCGATTAGTAGGCTCCTACATTCTAGCTTCAGTCCCTATTCACGGCTTACACCCAAATAAATACAAGTAATAATCTATTGTAGCTCATCGACTTTTGTTGTGTAAGCTTTCTTGCAAATTATAATATACATAGTTTAAGAAAATATTCCAGGAAAAAGTTACCATGGAAAACACTATTTGTGTGGATACGCTTTTCCATGGAATTACAAGATACTAAGCATACATTCAACGATAAATCTGTAAATAACAGGTAAAAGAAACACAAAATGCTAACATTCTGGTTTTATTAATTTTATTGAATTGAATTATCTTTTTTACCTGCCGATTGCCATATTCCACATTTCAGAAAGTTCTCTGCATTTTTAACCGGCACTGTTTTGCCTCTAGGGATTCCTTGCAGGTCAGGCCAGCTAAACCGGATGTAGTCAAATTTCTGGCAATTCTGTATAACATCTTCAAGCTCTCTTGCATTAAGTACGGACATGTTCTACCAAAGAAATAAATTTTCGAGAAAATGCTACAACTCAAATCTGTCAACACTACCTTAACCCACAAAGAATAAAAGACTGGCAACCCATTATATCTTCCCAATACCTCCTTCACGCCATCACCCCAATCAACACACAAATTAAAGGAAAAACAAAACACAGATACATCCTGTTTTTGTTACCCCAAATCCCCTGAAGCAAACGCAAACACCATAATCATGTCACAGCATACATCGATATTAAGTGCGGGCACAATCGTCAATTATAACCTCCGATCAATTGCAAAAGTGAATGCCGTGCTACTCTCACCCAAAAAAACACAAATAGAGCACACCACCATCATTTTACCCACTTCAACCATAAATCAAGGTGGACACTACCGCCATATCACCCTAACTATACACCAAAAGAAAAGCACGGACAACTCCTATAAACTCTCCAAAACGTGTAGCTAAACTGTCATCGTGTCACCCCATCTACCAAAACTAAACTCGTAACTACCATCATGTCACTTCACTCACCAGAGAACAAATGAAATGTTGTTAAAGGCTACAGAGTGAAAAACCAATTTTCAGATTCCTGTATATTCAAAGATTCAAAAACTTTCTAAACTTTCTAAATACATTGAGGCTAATATTACTACAAAATACCGATTATACCTATACGAAATCTAAATAAATACAAAAGGTTTATACAAACGAAACGCATTTTTCTATACTGAAGCTTATCTTTTCAAACATATCAAATGCCGAAACATAGGGAAAGGATAGAAGACATTATAGGGGTAGTATTATTTTACAACTCGTCTCCAAAAGCTTTTGGTGCAATCAAATAAAAATGTCTCGGCAATGCTTTATCCGCTTTTACCTTCAGTAAAAAATTCATAATACTCTGCAATACCAACATCGAAAGTTTTGTAGAGAGGCTGTATAATAATTGCATTCTAACATGGCAAGGATCGATATAATTTGTCATTTATCCAATATTTCACTATAACAGAACAATTTAACTGGAACCTAAAAAATTGTATCACACCCGGCGCTAAGTCGGCGTATCCGATGTCATCCTGACGAGTTTTCAATTCGCACTCGCTCTATATTTTAATCAAATTTAACTTGCTTTCAAAACCCAATTGTAACACTTTTCCGAATTCTCTCCATCATTTTTCTCTGTGCTTATATGCTTTATAGATGTATGCATATTGTTCTCAGCCTACTTTCACCAACGCCTACGTTCTTTGAGGATGGTCTCTTATTCTGACATGTTATTGTGATGCATAAAACAAACTAAGAGCTAGGGACTCTTTCTTGTACCGTCTGCTTTTTAAAAATGATTGTTGTTCCTGTTTATCATCTAATTTCCATTTTCTAAACAGTTGTAGTTTGCTGTTTTTGCCGCGATTAATCAAACATTTATGTCGTCCAGGTGGATTGACGCCAGAATTTAGTCACGTGGACGTCATGGACACAACCGAAAAAACAGCCTTATCATATTCTTGTTGATATCAGTGACAACCTGCTTTTTTATAATATTAGCCATGCCATTAGTATCAGTATTTAATCACAGAAGTGGATTAAGAGATACATGAAAATAATATTTTCGACACAACAAAATCAATTTCTATTAATCAACATTGGTGTGACCCATTGAATTGAAGTACGCGACTAATTTGTGATATAAAGAACTAAGGTTTATTGGTAATTTTGTACCAGCTGATTACCATTTGTGATATAAAGAACTAAGGTTTATTGGTAATTTTGTACCAGCTGATTACTATTTGTGATATAAAGAACTAAGGTTTATTGGTTATTTTGTACCAGATGATTATCATTTGTGATACAAAGAACTATGGTTTATTGGTAATTTTGTACCAGCTGATTACCATTTGTGATATAAAGAACTAAGGTTTATTGGTAATTTTGTACCAGCTGATTACCATTTGTGATATAAAGAACTCAGGTTTATTGGTAATTTTGTACCAGCTGATTACCCTTTGTGATATAAAGAACTAAGGTTTATTGGTAATTTTGTACCAGCTGATTACCATGTCTGTCCATGACTTTTGAAAAGGATCACTTAACTCGGAAATGATACCCCCCCCCGGAGTTCGGAGTTCAATTCCGACAAGAAACCCCCCCCCCCCTCACTTTTGTGGAACACCGAGTACTAAAAAAGAACATCCTTTTAAAACAAAATTAGAATGCGGTGCAATTCTAATATTGAAAATTGTATATTAAGCAATGGCATGCCAAAATTGTTTCTTTTTTCAATAAAAGTTGAAAAATTGAGCTGCAACTCACCTATCACGGTGGTTATTCAAAGAGCTTTCACAGCGAACGTATACTAATTTCCAGAGAGTAAAATTAATTATTCAATAATTATTCTCAATGAATTTCAACTATCAATTCACTATCAATTTGAATCGAACAGCTTCGGGTAGTCACAGTTTGGAAAACCAGTTTGTATTGCTCCCAGACAAAATCATACCAAACAAACAAGTCTTCAGAAAATATTTTAGTCCAAAACTGTAGGTATATGTGCTGTTAAATTTTTCAGTGATGTTGCAAATTTCATTTAGAATTATTTTAATGTTATTACCTCCTAAACTGCAATTTAAAAATCTAGTGTTTTGATCTCAAAGACGAAACTGCGAACTGTTGAGTAAAATATCAGAATGGCTGTCAAATTATACCAAGTAGAAAATGTATATAGTCTACGCTTCGCTTACAAGTCTAGTTCCGCAAAACATGTTATGACGCTCGTGTAGATTTTTTGTGGTTGAGAATAAAAAGCGGGCATCATCAGGTTGATTCAGAACTACAACCTTAATTGGTATTGATTTTTATGTTACTGATCAAATAACATATTACTTGATCAGTCATTCAAATTAATGAAAAAGCAGCACATATATTTTCATTGATTTCTGGAAATGTTTTAAGTACTATTCTTATTTTTTATATCTAACTGACATTTTATCTTTTCAGACTTCTGTTATTTCTGATAAACTAAGTATTCAAAATTTAAAAGATAACGTGGACTTTAATTTCTTAAAAGTTTGTGTTTTAACCAGCATAAATCAATTCTTGTCAAGCCAATTTTGAAACTATTTTTGCTAAATTCTACATTAAAACACGGGGATTGGACTACCCCGCAAATCAAACAACCCCATTTTTACCAGAACCAAAATTGTCATTTATTTCTAATCGCACTACCTAACTAATGGAACCAAAACCACCGTTTCTGCCTGTCTCAAATGCTTCCTTAGGACTGGTCAAAAGTAAAAACCCAACTTTGAAACCTGCAAAATGTATTATGTGGGAAATAAAGCGTCAATATAGTTACATATTTTATTAGCTGAAATACTAAACTGTCTTTTTCTGAAAACAAAATTGACTTTGCATCAAAAGTGACAATGTCACGCGTAATTAAACATATTTAGTATCGGTTGTGTTCTCCAGGAGCGTCCCTTACTGCAATTAATCTGCGGCACATATGTATCTCATCAAATTTTGTATTTTGTGAAGTGGTATGCGATTTCACTCCTCTACAAGCGCTTCCCTAAGCTCTGGCAATGTCTCAGGGGCAATATTGGGCTCGAGTACGCCTTTTCCAAGCATACCCCTCCCCCTATCGCATGTTCGATCGTCGATAGATCAGACGAAAAGCTGGTAAGGCCGCTTGAAGATACCGCTGTTTTCGATGTATGAGAGGATAAGCTAGAGTTAGTAAATGAAGTAAGATAAGAAGTTATCCACAATTAGGAAACAAAATTGTGTGAACAAATTTTTGAAATATTTCTGATGAGATTTTTGGTATTTATATACGTTTTTTCTTGCTCACCCCTAACGGTTTTCCAATTTCCGGGGTTCAGGTGTCATTGTTCATTTCACTTCGAGTGCCTTGTTAACAATGAAAATATAAGGACATTTCACCAATCCAAATCATATCATAAGATATAATCTGTCAAATGTTAAACTTCAAACTATAACAGACCACAGTATTCTGAATGTATTTCTTTTAGTCATTTTATACTCATTATTGGTGTCTATTGGATGATGATTGTGGTATCATATATCACCATACATATCCGTAAAATACGGCGAAAAGGCAAACTTTTGAGATCGGAATGCCAATTTCGTTTAAAATGGGTTGAATTTTCAATCAGTACACCAGGTTTTCTGCCACAATGTTCAGATGTTTCGGAGCCAAATTCCGCATTGAAATGTATATTATGTCAAACTTGGCACTCTGCGTTTAGGGGTCGTTTTAAAAAGCCACTGTTATGCATGGTAATTATTTTGTACGTGAGTGTTCCCTTCCTCCCGGGATGATAATAAAACAAGTTGTTCTGCTATAATTTTGTTCTACTTGCATATTTAGTGCGGTATCTGCTTGATTGAGTTAGCCGGAGAATTGAGCTCTAACAGTTACATTTCTTGTGATGTTCTTAATGACTTGTGTTTGTTGTATATGTTTGCCGACGTAAAACTTTACACATCACATTCAAAGAAAACAGAGAAAAGAAGTAATTGTAACGATTGTTAAAAAAATGATAAAGTAGTCAGATATATCTATCCTCTTTTACAATCTGTTGGTCAAGGACGTTCAAAATAACCAAGACTTTGGTGCATTTCTTCAAGTCCCTCTCTTTTTAGAAGCACTTTAGTACACAGCCTAAAACATCCTTAATACTCAGTCCTCTGAATTTTTGCAACTTTTTGATAAGATTTCTCACACCTGGTAACATGAAGTAATGTTGTAAACTAAATTGAAATAAGGTTCAATAATGGTATAAATATAAAAGCCAGCTGCCTGTCTTATAAAATATTTCATGCAAGGTGCATTACCTGCAGTATGCACAGGTCAATCCAGCATCGATTTGACGTTTGACAACCAAATAACAACAGTGAATCTAGTTAAAATGTTGCTGTGTCTGATAATAACAGGAGATTAACGTCTAATCAATGTCAATCGATATCCATCAAACCCAAAATAACATTTTGTAACGATGGTACAAGGACAGTGGCATGTAGGTTTACTTTGTTCATATTAATTTTGTTTCCAGTCTACTTTAGAGTGAATAAAAATAACAACATTGCTTCTTATTTCTATTACGCTATGGATATAAAAATTAATTAATCAATCAATTAGAGAATTGATTATTTTTCTAAACATAACTTGGTCTGAAAGGGAATAATTGCGTTCTAAATAACTTTTTCATGGCTTTTATTATATTCTATCAACACTGTTACAACAAAATATGTTTGTAATTATGCACATTTGAGGAATTGTTTACAATGGTACACTGAAAATTTTATTATCTCTATCTCTAAGGTCATCATTTCAAAAGCATTCGTTCTTTGTAGATACTATTTGTATAACATATATCTCCCAACTGGTCTAAATACTCTCTAAAATGCTAAAATGAGAAAAACCAATGTATTAAACTGGAAGAAACATTATTTTCACATATCAAATAGACTACAGCATTCAAGACTTATTAAAACAAAGCAAAAGTCAGCAGGAATAAGTATAATATAAATAGTTAGAAGTAAATATCCACATTTATGTTGTGCAGCTCTGGAAGATATCCTTCATGGCATCGAGTTTGTCAGGAAAAAATAAATATCGACATTATATAAGTAAAATTATTAAAGTAGAATAATATCTGTAACACGTTTAACGGAGAAAATGTACGATTTAAGTTAATATTTTATGTTTTTTTGTATTTTGCAGCTAGTCTTAATGAACATTGCAAATTTCGCTTTCTAGAAGAAAGTAAAGTAACATTGTCACATTTTCTAGAAAACACACTGTCCTATGCAGCTCTAGTATTTTCATTTCAAAATATAGAGTTTCTCCTAGACAAAGTCAAAATATGCTTCTCTCTCCTTCTCCATCTCCTCCTCGAGGTTCTGTGTCAGATCATGTGATCCGTATTGATTGAGCTCGCACTCGCGCTTCGTCTTGAGCCACCAGTCAACAAATTCCTCCCCTAGTGCTTCTACAAGCACTGTGTCTTTTTCCAGCGCATTCAGGCAATCCTCGAATAACGGAAGCTGCCTATTATCTGCTGATTTTCCAGGTGGTGGTGGTTCTACTTTGTTTCGAATGCCGTCTATACCAGCAGCAATAGTTACGGCGGCTACTAGGTAAGGATTACAGGCAGACGTAGCGAGGCGGTTTTCTACGAGAGCGCTATTGGCATCCTGTGTTTTCAAACGTAATGCCACGTAACGGTTGTCGATGCCCCAATCAGCCTGATTTGGTGAGTATCGTTTGGTAAGCCGTCGAAAGCAGTTCACGGTCGGGTTACATAACGACAGTACGGCTTCAGCATGTTTCAAAATCCCGCCTACCCAATACCGCATTGTCGCAGACATGTTGTTAGGCTGTGAGGCATCATAGAAAACACTCCTTTCATTTTCATCCCATAGGCTATGATTGAAATGGAATGCGCTTGCGGCGTTACCAAACGGTCGGGTCATGAAAGTAGGCATGTAGCCATGTTTGGGAATGATCTCTTTCACGGCTTGTTTCATGATGTACGTATCATCTAACGTATCCATGCCGTGCTTGGGCATCATGGAGAATTCAAATTGCCCAGGGGTGCATTCGTTATGCATGGCACCTACATTAACGCCGGTTCTAGCCAGGTGATGCTCTACATCAAATAACCAGGCCTCGTGTCCACTCAATACTAAATCTGACGCATAATCCTTTCCGCTGAAAGCTGGCTGCATTTTTGTCATATTGGCAACAATAAATTCAGCTTCAAAACCAGAAAGGAGTGTATAGCCCATGCTTTGCAGACATTCCAGCTGTCGTCTCGCTACAGATCGCGGCGCAGACTCGACCGGTCGTCCATTCGGCCAAAAAGCTTCACAGATCACTTCACCCACTTTGTATTTAGAAGCGCCAGCCCAGCTTAAGTCAAACAATTTTGTGGCAGGAACAAATTTGATGTTTGGATCGCCATTTTGTTCGATTGCTTTAATGAATGGCGATTCCGATCTTGGACCTTTGCAGATAGTACCTTCAACAGAGTCAATCAAGAAACTTTGAGAACAAATCAAAAGTGAAATGATAGTATTTTTATGATAACAAAGATATCTGTTTCAGGTATATTAGAATACTGATATGTGTAGCTTCCAGTATATAATGCTTCACATTGTTGTAATTCATGACTTCACAGTTTCACCATTTTAAACCTTTTAGCGATGAGAGAAAATCGAATTATTAATTTTATGCCTTTTCAAGTGAAGCATGAAGTACGGCTGTGATTTTAATATAATGCATATTTATCCCCAAGTCGTTTCCCTACCCCCTATGCCTTAGCTTAATTCTAAGTTCTCGCTTCAGTCCTGCAGAAGAAAGTAAGAGATTGTTTACCAAAACTAATTACTGAAGGTCAAAAGGTGTAGGTTGGATCATCTTACTAATACTAAATGTTGATCAAAGTGTTTGGGTGGAGGTACTTTTTTCTTATTTTATATAAATATGCCTCGCATCCCAAATAAATGCAAATAAAAACATCCTGTAGCTCATCGGATTTTGTTGCGTAAACTCTGCTGTAAGTTGCAATATGCGTGGTTTCATATTCCAGAAAAATGCAAAACGTTATCATGGAAAACACTATTTGTATGGATACGCTTTTCATGGAATTTCAAGATACTAAATATCATATTATTGAACGATAAGTCTGTAAATAATAGGTGAAAGGAATGAAATGCAGACATTAATGCTTCATTAATTTTATTAAGTTGAATTGTCTTTTACCTGCCGATTGCCATATCCCATCTTTCAAAAAATGCTCTGCATTTTTGGCCGGCACCGTTTTGCCTCGAGGGATTCCTTGAAGGTCAGGCCAGCTAAACCGGATGTAGTCAAATTTCTGGCAATTCTGTATAACATCCTCAAGCTGTTTTGTATTGAGCACTGACATGTTCTCCGAAACAAATAAAATTATCCTGAAAAAGATACAGCTCAAATTTGTCAAGGCCGTGCTTTAGCGGCGTATTAAAAACGTGAATGTGCGGTTAACAGTACTGTTAGCAGTAAAAAATAAACAAATTCCACCAAGATTTAATGTGGATTTTGTTCACTGAGGAAGGGGCTATTTTACTAATTAACTTCCTTAAGTTATGTCTGCTAGCTTAGAACAAAGCTAGAGCTGGACTTCTGTGAATACAGCGGAAGTTGTTTGTATTCAAACTTCAGTTCTTAAACTATAATAATAATATTCTGGGTTTTTTTCAAGGCATCACAATTGTAAATTTTAAGTTCATATTGTTATATCACGAGCTGTTGTAGACTCTTAAACACTTGTTATGTGTCAGATCACAAATCATTGAAAGGCTGTCTCTTTCAGAATGAACGCTATAATCAGCCTTGTGACTGCACAGTTATACTTGGAATGCTTGGTAGACAATTGCGTTAAGTGTCATTGAAAATGCTTAAACGGGGTTTTGTTGCACTGCAGTGTTTACCAGTTATAGCAAACGAGTGGAATAACACTACCCCACAGCGTCTTGTTTCTTCACAGTAACCTGTGTGCTTTTGCGTTCGAGCTTGAAAAAGTAGATAGTAAACTGATAGGGGGCATGATTTTGCGTGGGGCAGGACTACTTTTAATTATGCACATTTAGTTATTCACAAAATTGTTATAATGTATTGCCGATGTTAATGTTAACTGTGAACAGATCAGCCTTACTATAATTATGCTATTACTTTTATGGTCTAATTTTGGAAGTTGCTGTGTGTATTTCTAGAAATGTATGGGTTGCTGTGCAACAATTTTTATTAGAATAGTTGTATCTTCTCAACGAAATTTCTAGAAGAAGCTAAAGGAAAACAGTTGCATTCAGTTATCAAATAACATTCATCGGGCTCTTTCCATTTCCATGTTTTAGTTTTATTTCTGTTATATTTAAACACTCAATAAAATCCAATTCTCACAATTTTGACATTGATCATACTTGAGGGTTAAATACTTGGGTTGGTGTAAATTTATCATATAATTGAAATCATGCTGTCACTTGAAAATAATTTTATCCTCAATTTAAAAAATGTAATGCTCACTTCAATCTATGCTCACCTTGTAATAATGCTAATCTTACTGCACAAAATATTATGCTCACAGCAAAATAATGCTATCCTCACTTTAAAATTTTTCTCAAAATAGTATTTAAATGAAGTGTTACCATATATTCACTATAATGGCAGACTTACAAAATATTATACTCACAGCAAAATAATGCTATCCTCACTTTAAAATTTTTCTCAAAAAAGTATTTAAATGAAGTGTTACCATATATTCACTATAATGGCAGAACTTAAAAATCTACTAATTAGTTTTATGTTTTAGTTCTAAAACTGTTTAAGCTTTGTTGATGATCTCAATTTTATATTGCTAGTAACAGGTGTCTCTGTCTACAATTTATCTCCATTTCATTCAACCTGATAACGTTGGTTGATTCAAACTAATTCAAAATTAAAACGACTGACCGAAATCTGACCCCTTTCAAATTGATACTGCACAAGTGGAAATAACAATAAGGGTTTCGATCATCCCTTTAAAAATGTTACTCATATACTCGGTGCTATGCTTGCACATGTTTCATGCGAGGGAAAGTGGAGATATTAATGTAGGAAATTTAATACCTAGGCAGGAGAAAATGACCTTGTTTTAATACATACTCACTAAAATTCTAACATTCTATCAGAAAATAAGGCGAAGGAAGAGTGCAAAGCTGGGTTTAATGAGACTAACGTGTGCTTTTTAACAACTTCATCCCTGATGCAGCTTTTATAGTCAAATTAACAGCCTTAATGATGTTGATATATATATCATTGATATAAGTGGAATATTGCTTGATAGTATCAATAATGCAAAGAAAAAACGTTATATTTGCATACTTTTATATTTCTTTTGCCGAAATTGTGTTGTTTTATATAAATCAAAGATTTTTCTTTAATTTTTACTTGTACTGTTCTGCAAATTTTTTAAGATAAATATTTAATACAATGTCACAATTGTTTTGTGCATGCAGTGACAACGACATTGATTGTAAGCGGTACAGGACTTTCCTTCTAAACATTTACACCATTTCCCTGGAAAATTTCAGGTGTTATGTAAACATTTAAATAACGTTCCTCGAAAATTCCACGTTACACATATTTGCGCTGTGTTTATAGAATTTAGTTGTTTTAAATTAATGCGAAGACAGATTGTTTTCTTGCCTTTTTAAGTTAAAATATATGGACTTTCGCTTCCATCTTAGTTCTGTTTAACGTTCACCATACATATCCTAAAGAAAAGACCTTTGATTGCGAGCGAGACTGTGGAATATTTTTTTATTAAGTCCGATACTGAGCTCTAGGCAATATCTATGTCTATGTCTACGGTTTAAGGTGGGGATTTACATAAATTCACACTGATTTGCTCTCAGAACTATCGCAAATGAACTTCAAATGTCGCCAAAAGAAAGCGGATCATTAACGAAAGATTCACGTAAAAGCGCATCATACGTTGCAACAATGAAAGAAGCATATAAAGCCCAATGACCAGATCGCGTCCTATCAATGTTCCAGTCTGCATATTTTATCGAGAATTTGAATCGATTTTTCTCATTGCATCTGCGAGAGCTGTGTGGTCTGCACATATATGAATATTTTAGTAGTTGCTTTATTCTTCTTATTGCTATTTTTGTGTTATTGTTGTTGTTGTTGTTGTCGTTACCATTACGCTGTGCGACGGCAATGAATCAACTGCAAATCTGTGGAAGCATAAAACATTAAGCCTGACCTGAATGCATGTTTTGTGCAAGCTCTAGCTGCATTTGGTTATTTGCCTCTGCTAAGTGTGCCCCATTCTGCGCAGATAAATGCGCTACATCGGGAAATGTGTAGGCTTCATTTGTGGGCAAGTAGCAAGTCATAGTAATTCAGACTAAAAGACATGAACACAAAACAGTGTTCCAATAATTAAAACTCTAACAATGTTGTTTAGAATTATTCTTTATGAATTAAACACATTTATGTGAAGTGGTACGTGCGTAGGCACATTTAACTTTCTTATGAACCACCTGCAAAACACGCCTGTTATTCCAGCTATTAAAATAAAGAACTTGCTCGTAAACTGAAGAATTATTAATTATCAATATGGACAAAACAGTATTACTTGATGTCAGATATGTGTTCGCTGTCAAGGATTTTGCCTACAACGTGTCTTTTCTGTAAAATTGGATATAAATACAGAACAGCATGCATCCGGAAATTCAAGATGGCGCAGGAGCTCAACAACTAGCAGCTTTGCTAAACTCCCAGTCACTTTTCCCTCCTAAATTCACAACAACTTTAACTTGGTATTCCAACTGAAAACTTACAAAGATATTTGGGACAGCTTTGAAACTGTGACGGGTTTAAAGGAAAAGAACAAAGCGTACCTCATAGCCACGTTTATAACTTGCATTCGACCAGAGATGCTTGAGATACGGACTACCCTTCGTAACAGACGAAGTCAAACAGGACTGTGGCAAAGTGATTGAGCTTCGTAAGCACTGCATAGAGCAAACCAACGTAATACACGAGCGTTATGTTTTCACTAATAGAATACAAGAATTAGGTAACTCAAACAGTTCCGTGTCAAATCTTACAACACTGGCAAAATCTTGTAATTAGGACGAAACGCCTGAGACGCAGTCTCCTCCAAGAGCCCGATCTTACTCTGACCAGCACTACTGAACGGAGTAGAGCCGCAAAAACTGCTTCTCAAAAATTAAAAACAATGGCTCCAAGTGATTAGGCAAAAGCAAACTGTCACTCCTACGGGCATAGGTTTAGTTTGTGCTTAAAGAAGAATCACACCGAAGGCAAGTATCTATCAAAATAAAGCCTGTAAAGAAACATCGTGACTCAAAAAGCGTGTAATTATGATTATCAAAACATAGAAACTGTGACGATATATAGTGATCACCATGTGAACACAACAACAGCAAACGAGAACCCGAGCTCAAAGGCACTGGCAAACATGAGGAAAAAAACAGAAAATAGTTACGTTTCAACGCGCAACATTGTGAACAAAAGCAATGTACAACGGAAGTGCAAAAAATCAAATCATCGAAATCCCGTCTCCAAATGAACAACAACGCATCAGTGTATAACAACGCATCAATGTACAACAACGCACCAATGAACAACAACGCATCAATGTACAACAACGCATCAATGTACAACAACGCATCAATGAACAACAACGCACCAGTGTCCATATTCAATAACGTGGCTCAAACTCAAACTTACGCTCAAACTCAAAATTCAGGCTAAGTATGAGCTTCAGCCATTCAATAAGTAAAAGTTAAGCTAAAATTAAGTTTAGACTAGAAGATGGCAAAAAATAATTAAACTCAAATAAGATAGCTAGTGAATTTTTTCTAACCACAACATGTCTAAAGTATTCTATTTCAGTCATTTTAAATTGTACAAGCAAACATTTCTCCCGCTACCCCACAGAAAGGGTGTGATGTTTAGTAGAGTATCGATACTAAAAAGCTTAAGCTCATACTTTGAGCAAATGCTCAAGTTAGTTTGAAACTCAAATTTCAGACTCAAATTGAGTATGAGTTTGAGATAAGTTATTGAACACAGGCGCAGGGATTCCGAAAGAGCTAGAAGATCTCTACCGAGCACATATGGGCATACAAAGTACAATGACAAAGACACGACAATGCATCTACAGGCGGCGGTTTGACAACGAAATTAAAGATCATGTCGAAAAATGGAAGATGTGTTACAGTTATCCAACGCCACGTCAAAAATAAAAGCTGACGGAGAAAACTATCGTCCTGACCTTGGCAAAATGCAGCTGCAGACCTTTTGCTATTTTTAGCATACAGTTTTTGGTTACGATGCACTACTACTCAAACTTTTGGGAACTTGATTGGCTCTACACCAACATCGTAAAATATATAATAATCAAACTGAAAACGCATTTTGCAAGATACGGGATCTACCACAAACAAATGGAAAACAGCAGTGCACAGTTCATTTGCCAGGAGTTCAACAACTGTGCAAAAGAATGAAAATTTAAGCCAATCAAAACACGTGAAAAAAGCGACGATCACAAAACAACTAAGCACATGGGCTTATGCGACACAAACCGAGAGTGACTGCATGTATCTGAGAAACATGGTACACATAAGAAAAAAAGCGAAAACAACGCGGATAGTGGCGCCTATCAGGCACAGGTACAAGTAACAGCTGATAATACGTATAACACAGAGAATAAGTATAACACCGCAAAACCAGCGGAAAAGGACAACAGTGGCAAAAGCTTAGAACCACGGAGAAGCGTCAGTGTACGGTCAACAGCAGCACCCGTACACCCACATCCCATGAACGGAATCTGGATATAATGTACATTTGAGCAGTTCATAAAAAAGACATTTTCTAGCCTAATAGTAATATTTAACCATGTAGCTATAATGTAGCCGCAACCATATGAAATGCCATTTTAATATGATATCAGAATAGATTTAGAGATGTCAATCAATTAATGTAGATCTCATTAATTTATATTTTGCTATCAGTAATTAAACTTTAGATAGCAGAAATTGATTTTGAGATCAAAAAATCAATTTTACAAACCTTTTACATACCTTTTCACAAAACATCAATTGAATTTTGGAGATGAAAACTTGAATTAGTGATATCAATAATAACAACACAGTTTTTGAGCTCAAGAATTGCTTCGCTTTTGTGCAATAAAAATTTAAAGTAAAGATTCTGTATACATGGACCAGTCATTATTGATTCACAGAATTGTGTTTATGAATTTTGTATGTAAAACAATAGATCGATGTTTTGCTTATCAAAATTAATTTTTAAGATAAAAAATCATTTGCAGATTTCAAAATATAAATTAAAAACTCTCATCATCATCAAGAATGATATCTGAAATAAATTCCTTACATCAGTAAAAGGAAAATAAATTATTGAGTTCAAAATTTTGCTATCAAATATTTCATTCTTGCTATCAAGAATTGTATCTTTTATTCTAAAAATCAATTTTAAAGATCATTAAATCATTTTTTATATCAAGAACTATTTCTTGATATCAAATATAAGAATATTTATTGATATCAAGAATTATTTTTTAGATGGATAGAATTAGCGATATCAAAAATATAATTACAGATAGCAAAAATGAATTTTTGATATCAGAAAATGAATTTTTTGAGATTCAAAATTAATTCTTGATATAAAAAAAATCAGTTTTTGAGTGATACCAATAATTCCGTAATAAATGTAAAAATGGCATTCCATACAACTAAGACAAAGCTAAAGACAAATAAAAATGCTGAACTTATAAAAGGAGAACAATCGTAAATTGAAGCAAAACACGATTACTATGTTGGTTGAGCTGTTCAAAGTAATGTAATTTTACTCTTTATTGATTTTGTTTTCGGCTTTCTATCATTGATTACTAGATGAGAAGAAAATGGAAGAAGTCGCAGCATCATTTTAAATAAAAACCTGAAAAGAAATACGAGGATGAAAAAAGTAGAAAATGTGTGAAAATATGAGGACATTTAAAACTTTAAACAAACGTTTCAAAAAAGGAAGGGAGATGTAACAACATTACCTGGAAATTATTGTTTATGTTTGAAAACCCCTGCATGTGACGTGACACACGAGCATGTGTACTTGAGTTCCACGTGAGTCACGGACAAAATACGCCTGTTATTCCAGCTATTGAAAGCAACGAAAGAGTTATTCATTATTAACCTGGACAACACAATATTACAATGGCAAAACATGAATAATTTAAGGAGATAACAAATTAATCTGCTGATTCGTCAGAGAAATTGTCGTTAAAAAGTGAGGAAAGTCTATAATTAAAAATATGCACTAGATGCATACTTTAAAGACATTTGCAATTTTTAATTCTGATCTGTTTGAAAAAAAAATACCAAAATGAGTTTAAGCAAGAGCTTTAAACGTTATTTTTATGCACTACAATCTTTTTGTGAATATGCTTCCAGTATATGTTGCTTTGTTTAATTTCCGGTATTGTTTCTTTCTGCATTTAATCCAGCCTGTTGCATTCGACTCGCTAAAACTTCTGCATATTCTTAACTGAGCATCTGTTTATACATTTCGCTTACTGTCTGTTTAACCGAACGCTGAGTCGGTCGGTAGTAATGCGTGTGACGATGGCTGTCTTAAAATACGGCAAGCATTTTATGTCCGTCATTTCGTGATAAAAATGTTTTGCAAATAAAATCAATCAATTTATTCTATTGTTTGGCAGTGCGGTCTCCTGTAAGAGTGCTTGAGAAATTACCTTAGCTAAAAGGTTTTACTTTTTAGAACTTATTTGACGTATTTGTTTTATTTCAGTTTTATTTGTTCCTGTATTTTGATCCAAAATATATTTTGGTAAATTTATTCATACATCTTTTGTACTTTTTCTAGAAATACTTAGTTTCAATAAAAATATATATGATGGCTAATTCAATAAGTGGGCTAAATTATTGTCGTCATAGACACGTGTATAATGGTCCTTTTGCTGCTGTCTCATCAAACTGCTACACTCTGCAAATAATCAAGGCCATGCACACACAAAGCCTTCAAGCACTTTTGGCTATGCAACAGAAGTTGTCTTTAGAAGTGGTTTTACTCCACACCTGAAAAAAGGAGAGTGCGATTTATGCCAGATAGACAGTAGCTACTTACACCGCGAAATATTGCAAAATGCATGTAGTATCTTTTTTAATGTATCGAAGCTTTTTCACCTTTCTAACTACACTTAGGAATTTCATTAAGCATAGTCAGTTGAATTCGTATAATTAGGTAAAGTGTTTCTGTATGATTCCTTTTATCGCCGAAACTTTGTCAAGCGAACTCCTGTGTGGCCGCTGACTAGTCTGTCAGAGACATGTTGTAGAAAGTAGACACAGTTGGTCCACTTCAAGTTTTTTAGAAATTCATTTATATTTTATATTCAAAAATAGATGTTGAAATTTTGCCACTGAAGGCCATTATAAGGCCGGCGCACGCAGGCTATTGATCTCTTTACTACCGACAAAGACTGAGCAAATGCTGCGCGCATGTCCTACGTGCTGTATCCGTTAGGCTGAGCAGCAAATCTCTCAGCATTTATTCTTATGTGGGAGATGTTCAACGACACAGTTGCTATTATATTGTTCTCACATTATCATTATCATTTTGGGTTTCTTGGATTTCCTTGGCTCTCTAGGAAAATAAGCAACAAACGAAAATGATCCGTCCATTTCTTGCAAAACTGCTACAATATTCCGTTGCATTAAGGTTTATGACGTTATTATAATATATATAGATATATATAAATTTTTAAATTAAATTAAATTTAAATTATTCTTCTGATATTTGTAACCAGAAGGTTGAATTTATACAATGTTGCTGACTGAGATTTATCCCAGTTTCAAACGTTCATCTACGTCAGGTTTTCGATGATTATGTCCGGCCAAGTCTACAACCTTGGCCAGATGACTACCAGTAAAATGAAAACTGGACATTCGACCAATACATCATTTTTTTTCTTTTTTTGGGAAAGGCCCGAATTAGTAACTAAACTTCTACCTAACGCCTGCATTTGACATATATACATCCATATCCATATTAAGTTACAATTTTTATAGAATTTTTAGAAGTATTCATTTGTAAGTAACGAATAAATCATATATTTCTATTTAAATTAGAGACACCAAAATAAGTTTAAATACCTTTAAATATTAAGATACATCTTTGTTAATAACGGTATATCTCGTCCTGCTAACTCTTAATCAATTAAAAGTATCTCATTTTAATTGAATTTAAATTAGAGACATCTCAGAGTCCAATACAAATCTTTCAATCCATGTAGCAGTGTCAAGAGCTGACCCGAGATCTGTTATTCGCACACACTTAAGCATTCAAACATGAACCTGGGGTTAACAAATGGCAGTCGGGCATTTGCTGCCTTCTTTTTTGTCTGAGGCATCTCCTTGCCCCACACCCTACTGAGCCCTACCCCACCAATTTGACCGAAATTAAACAAAATGCAGTGTTAAATGATTCATTCGAAAACATGTTTTTTGCCCACTTTGAGTGTAATCTATGCCCATGTCCTGTTTTAATGTACTAGCATCACTATTGTTGTTGTGACCGCACGTAAAATAAATTTTAGAGAATGTTTTGATAAATAACGGTCTAAAAGTAAAATAAAGGGTTAAATGCAGCACCCTCTATAACAGCTACCGTTGTATCTATCAGGTGGTGGTTTTGCTGTCCGAAGACGCTATATTGGCTAAGTATCATATCTTAGTAGTTTTAAGGTCTTTGATTTGCTTTTACTTCTAAGTAATAGTTAAATTTCTGTGAATATTGCTCTTTACTATATGTATAGACGGAATGTGACAGCTCGAGCATGTAAAGAGACACGAGCTTCTCAGCTTGAAAGCAATGAAGAGCCGACATTTTAGAAATATACGATTTAAACATGCTCCAAAATCAAGAATATGTAAGCAAAGCAAGAAGCTTGAAAGCTGTTAGGAGAGAATAGGATGGGTATTTTTGGGCGTGTCCATGTTTGCTTTTAAAGCCCTGGCCCAGAAATGCAAATACAATTTCCGCGTTCAGGTCACCTCCACTCCACCAAAGCAAATCAAAACATCAAACATCAAAATAAATTCATTCCCCAGAAACCACAATGTCACTCTTCTCCTCAAAATTCACGGACACCGTAGTCGTATCATCCCAACCAGCAAAATCAAATACAGCTACAAAGTCAAATCTCCGCAACTAAAAAAAGATATGCGGAAATCACGGTTATTCCATACCTCAGCCTTTAAACACAAACATGAACATCACCGTCATTTTACACCTCATCAACCAAATATAAACGTAGATAACACCATTATGTAGTCCCTACCAACTAAATCGGAAGCCACATTCACATCGCCCCAACGCAAACACCAAATAAAAATGTGGGCAGCATCGTCACGCAACTCGCTATAAAATGTTTGCGCAGCCGCTACATCACTCATCCCTCACTCAACAGAAAAAAGAGGGCTTCCAACGTCAAGTCAATTAAACCTAAAAGAAATGCGGACCAATGTCCTGTCATACAATTTAACAAAATCAAGCGCACGCACCAAAGTCGCATCACTCCATCTTCAAGTAACAAATGCAGACACCAAGGTAAGGTCACCTCCACGATCACATGAACTCAAAATCGTGAACCATTACACTCCTACTGAAATCGACAGAAAGAAGCTCGGACAGTCTCATCATGTCACACACATACAAACAGGCACTCTACCCATCAAAAATAAAGCACGAACACCATCGTCAATCTACGTATCAAAACCAAAGGCATTACTCACCCAAACCGAAAGAAGGAACGCATACACCGTGATCTTGTCACAATAACATAACAAAACGCGGGTACTATAGTCTTGTCTCTCATAACTCACCAAGAAAACCAGACCCCACACACAGAGAAACACGTTCATGTCACCCAGTCCACCAAAAATTTCAGAATAATGATCGGTTCCGTGTCAAATTTTAGTTAGTGGTAGTAAAAGAGGGAAAGCTTGTCTGTACAGTATTGCGATAGATCATGTATACAGGTACTTTGATTAGAGGCGTGTGTGTCACACGTGCATATAAAAAATGTGTAAAAACTGATGATAACATTTGGTTGTTTTGTGTTCAGAGATACTTTGCTCAAGTAGATTTAGGAGCATTTGGAAATAATTTGTAGGGTTGTTTTAAGCAGTTACCATAAAATAAATTATAGCATAGACCAAGAAAACAAAAATAGTTAAAGTTATTTTTCTTTTAATAACTGTTCAAGAACGCATCTGTAAAAAAACGTCTCTAAAAGAGATGGGTTTTTTATTAATCAAGATTTCAGGAGAAATCAGTTTATAAGTTTCCCCACAGTATACCAACATGGCTGCGAAATGGTAAAGTTTTTCAAACATATGTCAGGATGTTCTCTCTGAGTCCTAGTAAATGCTGGACTTGCTTTGGAATCATTGTATTAATCATGACATTTATCAATAAATTATCAATTCAGTATAACTGGAAATGTGCGCGTATGGATGTCCATACATGTGAAAGTGCGCGTACGGATGCCCATATAACATCTGCGCTGTACCGAGACCGCGACGGTTAATGCTTGATTTTTTCGCTCAAAGTGCATTTGCACAAAGGTGACCCAACTCAGATATTTTCGTGGTCGTCTGGCCTTTAAAACAGGACTTAAGAGACACTCTATTTAACAACAAAATATCTATTCGCCTCATATGGTGTAAGGGAGTAGCAACAGGGTTACTTTGTCCTCAAACTTTGCTTCTGGGATACACAGTCCTCATGGCTATCAAACTGGTCGTGCAGACGAATCGGCGTAATTCTGCAAATCTGTCTCAGTTATTCCCATCCGGCAAGTTTCAGTTGATCGATAGTGGGATCTGTTTCCTGTAATCTTGTTTAAAAGACAATCCATGGTTAATGTTGCGACACTGCACAGCCCTGCCACCTCTGTCCTTTATATACCCGGAAAATCCACTTTTCCACAATCTTTTCTTTCTTACAACAGTTTGTCTCAATGAGTTTCAATTGCCAATCCGTGCAGTTTTCCTTTTATGCCCACAGCTGCTGAATTGAATGGAACTGATATCAAAGTAGGCAGATACATAAACGCTTTAGTGCATGATTCCGCAACTGGTAGTGTAATGAGAACAACCAATCATAGGGTGTCTAATGCATTTAGGCGTCGTTTATTTTGCCGGTGTAAATATCGATAAAAGACGTGTAAAAGACACTGTAAATTATGCACAAACCATTACTTTTACTTGCGAATACAAAATAAAGTGTCATTCAACTGGCCAAATTTCTCGACTTCCAACACGTAGAGCATACGCTTTTAAAAATGTTAGCATTTTGAAAAATCCTTAATTTATGTTTATTATTGTGATATTTATTTTAAAAACGTAAATTCAGTTTACGTACTTTGCTTTTCGCTTGCAGCATAATATACACAACTCACAGAAAAACTGCAGAATCTGAAAAGCAGAAAGCAATGCTGGAATGAATTGTACAGCAGAAATAATATATATAATAATTAATGATAATACTACAGAATCTATTGTTTTATAATTAACTAATTTATCTCATTTTCAGGAAATGGAAATATTTTCAGTCAGTATAAATGACAGGAAAGTAATAACATAATAATGAAAAAGATTGTAGTAGAAGCAGTAGTAGTAGTAGTAGCAATAATAATAATAGTAAAAAGAGTAATAATATATATTAATTATAATGATAGCAACAATAATAATGATAACGGTAACAATAATAACAATAGCAATAATAATAATAATAATAATAATAATAATGATAACGAATTTAAAAAAAGAGAATTTTATAACATAGGAGATGTTTTATTTCACTCTAGTTACCTCGAGGAATGTGAGTGCGGATATCCCAATCCAGAGTCCTAGTTGGCCGCCAATGTCTCCCAGTAGCTTTGAGGACTACATAAACAAGAATCCATTTGTTAATTTGATCCCAGTGTTCTTGTACTTTTTAAGTCATTCTATAGGAAAATATAAATGTGACTCTAAGTACAGATTTATGTAACTGTGACTCACATTCTACAATAATATAAATGTAACTCACACTATAGGCCTCTTGTTCTACCACGCGGTCATACTTGAGTTCGTCATAAAACACGTCCAGTTTGAGGAGATTGTCGCTGATGTCCTCATCTGTGACAAGAGCCTCATGCAATACGTCACTTCTCTCACGATAATAGTTTAGGAGAATATCAGTCCTGGAACCGCTGGGCCAATTTGAGACATACATGGATTGTCTGAACTGCTTATCATCACAAAGTTCCGGACAGTAACACACGATTTTATTCTCCGCCACATCGAGTTCAACTTTCGCCTGGCATTGTCTCTCTAAAAACAGTGTGTGTTTGTAAAGAAAATATTTCGATTTTATTATTTCTCAATATTTCATTTCACTCATTCATATTCATAAGGTAACATTCATAAAAATGCATTTTGAAGTATATTTTGAAATTGGTATTAGTAATATAGTCATAAATAGGGTCGGACTACGAGATACAAAGCTTAGTAACTGCGTGCTCGAAATAAACTTTGCACTGCAAGTGAGCCTAATGTGTTATGATTGCAATATTTCACATGCATCCTTAATAACACTTATGTTTAAATATATATAAGAAACACTTGAGAGTAAAGTAATATGGAATATAAATTAACAATATATTAGAAAATATAAATAAAAAATAATAATTCAGTGGAGTCAAGGACTGACCTTGTTCATTTCTACATACAGCTGTATTGGCTGGCACCGGAAGCATGCTATCAGCGCAGCGACACCTGGCAATTATCTCTCTCTGATTGCAACTTTTCTTACAGGCCTGACAGAGAGGAAAACACCCCAAATATATAACATTCAAACATATAAAAGATAACACGTATGATATTTATGTTACAGTGAATCTGTCAAATTATGATTGCTTATAGTTTTAGAAAATAGTGTTTGTATAAATGTAAAAGCTTTGGCAATCTTCGGCGTTCAAATAAAGCATTATTTAATCATAAATATACTTCACATAGCTTACTTACTAAGTGAAAACCTTACAGATAACAAATACAAAAATAACACAATGATGTAATATAAGTACCAATAACATTAATCGCTAGTCAATAGACAAAACTAATGACACAGGTCACAATGTTAAACCCTTCACAGGCTGGACCTTAATAGTGCTTTCTTAACCAATGACATATAGGTATAATATGCAAAGGAATAGTTAACGATTGTTACAGAACCGATTGCTTATTTACCTACCATGACTGAGTATTTCTTTCTATACAAAAGTCCAAACCCTTCACCAGTCGTACAGTTACTAAAAGGCTCTCCGAGTCTACCAAAATCTGTCTGAAACATGTCGTCAAATCACAAAAAGTAATAAGATTGGCAAAAAATAAAAAAAAAACAACAACAAAAATTGGCCAAAATAAATTACTGTATATTTTTTAATCACTTGCATGCTAGTAGCTAACAGTATACAGAATAGCGTACTCTTCCTATCTTAATTGAGGTTCTCGCGCCTACGTTCACATTGACGCCCTCATCGGTCATGAACGGATGCTGGTCTTGGCCGTGTATAAGCACCCTCGCACCGCGTGTTGTCGATATAGAGTCGATGTACTCCTTGCGCTCGATAAATAAATTCAGTGATAATCCTGAAATTTAATGCTGTTTCTTTGTATACTAGTTTTTAATTTTTAAACTAACATTCTCACATGAAGAGTAATAGTTTATGCAACATTTTATTTTATTTTTATAATTATGTCACATATGCATGTTATTTTAATTTTATTTCATTTGTCACATTTATAAAATATTATATATTACTTTTTTTGGTAAAGTTTCATTCAAGAAATGGAGGCATGTTATGTTTTATAGGTTAAAGAAAGAAATTCCATAAATATAATCAAGGGGTTAACAGTGTAATGCATACCGTACAGTTGCCCTGGTCTTGTTTGGTACAATTTTTGTGTATGAGTTCCAGAGTTGAATGTGAAACAGTTTCCGTATTTCCTACTCATAAATCCAGTAAAATTCCTGGAGTGAAGTAAGAAATAAGAAACAATACAGAGAAATGCAATACCTGTTATGTGACAACCATTTGTTTACAAAATAGGCATTAACAGGTCGTAAAATGGTCATTATTCGTGTGACGAAATTGAAGATCTATTATAAGAGTAACAAAAGTGTACTCACAGTGGAGAACAAAACATGCCATTCCAGGAGCATTCCTGAACAAGATCATTTAACTGGTGTCCCATTTCCCTCCTAATAGAAATATCAAGGTCATAGAGAGCCTGTAAAATAGACAACACACATTTATTGATTGCAGCAGAAGTTTGACCTGGATTCTCAATTTTCCTGACAATAAATGCAATCGCATTAAAGCAAATAGGCATAGAATAAAAGTATATGGAAAAAGTATAGGAAAACAGTGTAAAATGTAATGAAACCCATTGTATATCCATACTGTAAACTATTGTGAACATTTATCTTTCTTAAATTACAACCCTTCTTTCACAACTATTTTAAAAGAGTTCTGTTTCCTTTTTACCACCTACCCTTTGTTGATACCCTTATAAAAACCTATGAAATATATTCTAAAATTCAGAAATGCAGTTATGTCTCACAGATGCCAGAGCCACGCTGTTAATAACGTCTGCGATTTCTTCGTCGCTGCTACGCTCAAACCACGGCAAATCCTCGAGGTCGCTGATTGGTTGATACTCGTCGTCAATTGGGTCATATCTGTCCTCTTTTGAATTATTTTAAAATAAAATAACCATTTGTTGCTTCAATAAGGTTTCATTAATTAATTGACTGAGTGGGTATTTAGCATTGCTGTACATGGCTGACAGTTAAGTAGATTCACTATATATGATAAACAGCTAATTAGTCCCGCCATACATGACTGGCAGTTAATGACACTCGCCATACATAGACAAAGCTGCAGAGCAAAATAATTTTTGCTATTTGGTGTTCAGCTTTACGCCGCAGGTGGGTGTGTTTACAAGGAACAAGTTAAGTAATGCGGTATGAATATTGTTGCTGAATACTATAACAGAACATTGAAATAATAAATCATAAATTTCCAATACTGGTCCGTACATACTGGTATATACTTAATACCCACCGGCACATAAAGGTATGCCGCAGTACTCCCATCTGACGCCCGCATCGCTTGTGTAACACCACGGCGCTATGCGGGAGTCCCCTTCCGGATTTCTGCAGTAATTTTCTGCATCGGCAATAGTGTCGTCTGCAAGTTATGCCTTTATTTAGTTCTGTGTTATTTTTGTTTGTTAACAGTTTCTTTGTGATTAACCCAATAACTGTTAAAATTACGGTTCGCACTGGTACATTAGCAACAGCCGTGTATAGAATCCAGCTGTGAAATCTTCGGTAAAAGTATATTGAATACGCAGTGATCTGTATGACTTGTTAATTCGTTAATAAATTTATTTATACACAGAAAGAAGGAAAGCAGTGAAATAGTTAAAATGCTTCGATGTGTCTTGTACTCTTTAAATTCTTACCATTTTATATTAAAATTGTGTTATTTGATTGTGACGATCACCTGGAAACATGCTGGACTCGTTATACGTGTGTACGTGTGGGTGGTTGCTATCCCAGCGCTGGCACACTCTAAGCGACTGTGTGACGTTGTAGGAACCCATGTAATTCTCACCCGTCGGACCGATAAAACAAGAAGACTTATCCGCACCCACTGTTGGATAAAGATAGCTCATGAAGTTTGGAAAGTTCAAAGTGCGATGATTGGTTTTAATTAATGGTAAATCGTCCCATTGTGTCTATGCATAGCTCGTACACCAAAAAGACTGAAGTTTCGTATAGCATTAAAAAGAATTACAGATTACAGAAGTTCTTAAGCTTTACATTAAGTGACATAAAATGGGTGAGTATAGTGTTTTTGTGTTAATCCTGTTTCCCGCTGTTGCAGTTTTCATTCACGGAATTACCACGAAATACGCAACTGTTATTTAAGTATTACAGGGTACCAAAAGTTACCTGTACAAAATTCAAAGTCACAGTACTCCCATCTGGTGTCCACATCAGTAGTGTAGCACCATGGTGAAGTACCCGGATTACGCATAGGATTTCTGCAGTAGTTTTCGGCTTGTCGTATAGTGTCATCTGCGTAACATGATAATATATCCTCTTAGTTGTGGCAATTGGAGCGAGGGACATTTGCCTAATTGCTACCCCGAACCGGTATCGAACATGGAACCTTAGGAAAACAATTTTCTCTCTCAATCAAACCTGCTTCAAATATGATTGTGATGAGCAAAATCAAAAGAAAGTCATCAGTTAGTTTCAGTACATCAGAAGGATTACCTGGAAAATCAGAAGGAGTGATATACCCATGCCTGTGGGGATTTTGGCTGTCCCATCGCTGACATGTTCTGCCCGATACTGTTTTATTAAGAGTACCCTTGTAGTCCAAGCCAGATATTGTAGAAAAACATTGATCTGTTAAGGGAAAAATATTTGCTTGAATAGCCATTGAAGTAGTACCATTTTATCTCTTGCCTTATTGACAAGTAATTTTAGATTAATGTGTCAGCAGTTTGAAAACATATTTGGAATGATTTGTTTGGGATATTATTAACTGATGATAGAAAGAAAAACATTTATTTATGGACATATCCCGTTTTCCAATAATTACCCATGCACTTAAAATTAAAACTTTTTTTAATTCGAGGTTCGATACATTGAATATTTAATGAACCAATCATTACGCCTGCTCCTAAACAAAACAATTCAGCCGCATTTTATAGCGGGTTCACGATAGACACAATGCCCAAGTAAATAGATTGCGAAATGTACACATTCTTTCCACTTTCCATTAAGGATCACATTATTGCAAACAATTGTAATAAAAGCCTTTTTGTAATAGATCTATTGTCAATAGATCTAACAGATTTTTATTCTTATTTTACTTTCATACTTAATGCAGCACTTTACCATTTTTCATATTTACGTATCAACTATGATGTGCAAAAATATTGTAGCACTTAACTACAATGAATGGCATGAACTGTGAAACCCGATGCAAAACATGTTATGTGTGATAAAAACATCAAACGTGCCATTTGCTTCTGCTGCCCGTTTCCTTTGCACGCAACTCGTGTAAAAAATTACCCAAATGGACCTCTCGTCTACTCGCAACATGATTTCAATGGGAAGTCTTTATGTTTTTAGACTTGTACTTTAGTACAAGTTTCAAACGAATATATTACAACATCAAATGAAATACCGTCATATGTTGTGGAAATATTCAGTGTACTTCGTCGATGTCTTACACCATTTTTCCCTGACATCTCTTTTGACTGGTCAGTTTTATATGTTCTATTGACTGTCGCTATAGCATATTTATCCAAGTGGGGAGGCGCGTCCACCTCATGATAATATTGATAAGATCTAGTTCGGCTCCGAGAGTTCCCCTTTTTGCTAGCCGCCTGATGCTGGTTTGTTACATCATAGGAGGCACCACCTGCATTATTAATTATCTTTAACAGATTGGTAGTTGTTTGGTAGCTGTTAATGCTATGAGCCTATTTCACATCATATTAATCTTCCAAAATACATACAAGCTTTTGACTATTTGATTATTTTATTAAAAATAACTAGCAAAATGCCCTAAGTATCAGCTATACTTACCAAGTTTTAGATTTTTATTGGAAAAGTCATAAGCATTGACTGACATTGATCGCCGTTTGCGCCGTCGAGAATTTCCGCCTTGGATCTGTGACGTCACGGTATTATCAAAACTCTGCAGCGAATCATTTAAACGCACCACATCGCCCAGTGTTATCTTTGATTTTCGTATCGGATTAAGATTACAGAAGCTTACAGCGGGGAACTCTACCGCGTCATAGATTACCTGTGGTAAAATTTAACAGGGTAAGTAAGTGAGAAAACTCAATCCAAGTACTTCCACTAACCCTACATAATAAGATTCTTGGAGATTAGAAGATAGAGCTGGGAAATCTCAACGTTAACAATTTTGTGTATCCTACCATTTGGCAATTACGGGCATTGCGGAAGCATTCTGGCTTGTGGAAATGTAAACCCTTTATTAATGCACATAAACTATCCAGTCTTATAATGGCCGTAATAATGCCGTGACCATATTTGTATTTATCATGCACTGTTATGATGTTGCAATGTTCACATTATATGGCTTCACCGTTTAATTTTCCGTCCCCTCACTATAATTTTGATGGCATAAATCTCTATATCTTAGGGCTACCTAGTAAATTGAGTGGGTATTTTTACTTCTCTGTTAATGCTTCCTTTAGTCCGTTTTTGTCAGAGTGGCTGGATGCAAAATATTATTAGTTTTAGTCATGTTTAAATGCGTACCTGTCTTTGAATAGTGACCAGTCGCTGTAAGTACAAACCAAACAGAAAATACACCTGTACTATGCAGAATGTACACGTGGTGAGCACAACAAGGGCCCAGCAGGCACGCACCCCGACGGGCTTTGACAGTACCATGCGGTTGATGCCGTGCATCGTCGAGTGCTCGGCAAAGTCTTTCACCTTCTCCTTCAATGTCATCTCCGATAGTTACAATTGAATAATAAATGCAATTTCAGATTATAGGTCAAAACTGCACATCATAAGTGAAACTTATAATTAAGTCACTAGAAACCACCGACGATTGCAATGTTATGCCTGTTTTCCTTTGCTTTGGTGATATTTCACTGTCATAGTAATTCACACAAATCAATTGTATTTTTAAATGTTGTTTCTTTTCAAGAGTTTTTTCTAGACATGAACTCTATTTCGCCTGTTTTAAAGCATATTTGGTATTGTTAGTTTAACGCATTCAACCTAAATTCAATATAATTTCTAAACATTGTTGCTAATATATGCTAAGCATGGTAGAGAAATTCCTTAACGTAGCCAATCATTTATTTTAAATTCAAACTATCCAACAGGAAACAAGCTGCGTAAATAAAACAGTTTTTCAGACAGTATCCCAGCCTTTGATATTCTTCACCCTAAAGTGTCCACACTCCAGCTCCAATTGTCGAACTCCAATGACAACTTGCTCTAGAGCAATGCTCTAAGCTATTTCAAAAGACACAACTGGGGTGCATGCTTTTCTAATAAATTAAATAATGTGAGCGTCATAATGTCATTGTTCTGCTTTTAATAAAAACTGAAATCTTTTGTTTGTCTGCTGTCTGCTTCTCCATTTGTAATGTAGCATTGGCTGACACAAATGGCAGCAATAAATGGAATAAAACGGCCCATGGAAGCTACTTGATACTTGCAGAAGCTAACCAGCCGAAACAACTAAAGCGTTATTTTCCAGGTAAGTATCTAGACTACTCATAAAATGCACAATTTAAGTTAATTTTAGTGATCAAAGAGTCAATTAAAGGACTAATTTATGATCTAGGGTGACGTAGCTTTAAAAAGAGACATGCTTTTGAAAAAAAAATGCACCAAGCTTTCTGTAGACAAATGTTCTAGCTGTTCCAAAGGACACAGTAAGATACATGCTTTGCTAACAAATTAAATAATGCAATCATCATTATTGTGCATTGTGATAATAACTGAAATCGTTTATTTGTCTTCGGAATTAAGCGCCCAATTGTGGACCATATGCTACCTTACCCATTATACCCAGTGTCATGAACAATATGTTTCTGTGTACATTATAACCATTGACATATGCTTCTGTACCAATTATACCTATTGACAGCTAAGCGGTTGTAGTCCCCAGACCAATCACATTCTGCCACTACCCCTTATTATCTCAGAAAAAATTATAAACGCTTAGTAAAATATATATGTATTCATAGTTATGACAGTATTGCCTAAAATTACTGAAAATTGTTAAATTTCAAATTCAAAAATTTCTAAATTGAAACGAAATGTAGCACAAAATATACAGTTTCGATATTTCTTTATTGGTAACATTTTACGGATATCATAGAAGCTATTTGAAGACGTTATTGAACTCAAACAAGTAAAACATTAGCTCATAAAATGCAGAAATGGTTTAATAAGAGAATACTGAAAGACTGATTTATGTCTTAGGCTGTGAACAAAATACTCTGAAGAGAGAGATTCTTGAAGAAATATACCACATCCTCTGCTGCTTTTAACATCTATGAAGAACAGATTGTAAAGAGGATAACTGTATCGGACAACTGCATCAAATTTCTTGAACAATCATCACAATTCTTGCTCTTTTGTCTCATTTTCTTTTAATGCGGCTTATAAAGATTGGCGTTGACAAATTGAAGATAGCACACACCATAGTTACTATATTTACAAAGTCATTTAGAAAAAGCGCCAAGAATATCACCAGAAAAGTAACTGTTAAAGCTCATTTTCAGTTTATAAATCGAATTTAATAGCAGAGTTATTCTTAACTTAATTATATGATATGTTGCATACATTCACCTTACAATTAATCTTTACTTTTTTCTTTTTGTTTGCTATAAATTTTCGGAACGTTCTATAGTAAAAGGTTTCAAGTCATTAAGTGAGAAATTGTAAAAACTCTAATGGAGGACATTTAAAGTGGCGATGGGCATGTTGACTTTGTAAAATAACCTTATGGAAACTGATCCATATACAACGTTTCACAGCAGGGAACTCCTGCGGAACGCTTGCAAGATCTTATGTTTTGTAATATTTTTGACGAAATGTGTGTAAACATCAAAATAATAGTAAATTCATGCTTTTAATTAGTTTAATGCTTTTTCAGTTGGCTTATGAAATCAATAAAATTGCAATTTGTTAAATTCACAAGAGAACTGTAATTAATTCGGGTAATTTGATGACAAGAATCGCTGGTTAAAACGCAAGTTTTCTAGAAGCTGACATTCACGGAATTAATACTGTATGAGCTCACATCACATCTGAAGAAACGCCTAATACAGTAAACCCTGTAATACTCTTAATATTTTCGTAAATTCTGCATCAGTCACAAAATAATATAAAAACAATCAGTTTAAAGACAAATGTTACAGGCACCAAATGTACATGTTAAAATATTGATAACCTCTAAGAAGAAGAAATATGGAAAACTTGGCTATTGAAGATCCGTAACCAGAGTATACGAGATCACCATTGACGGATTCATTAAGCGGTTTATGATGACGAACAGGAAGTCAATTTCAAGAGACAGGGTCGCAGATTGATTATTTATTTACGTTAAGCAAAGCTAATTGTCTTACTTACATGGACAATCACAATCACATTTTTTCTTGGGATGATTCCGGGCCGAACATGTTAAATTTGAGGCCCTTACTTTTTCCGTTTGAACCAACCACCCGTAAACGCGAGCCTCAAATGTGTCTGTTAAATTCTAAAACATGTTACTTCAGACTTCATAAATGAATAGTGGCAACTGATAAAATTGCAATACATGTGCATAATAATTATGCAGATTAGAACATATCGAAAGTAGAAAGTATTGGTAGTACGCGATCTAATCATCGTGCTGTACCCACTTATCTCATTATATTGTTTGTGTTTGGAAGCCTCTGCATGTGACTCGACACGTGCGCATGCGTACTTGTGATCCACCTATGAAACATTACAGCTATTACTCCGGCTATCAAAAGCAGCTATAGAGCTGTTCATTATTAGCCTTGACAACACAATATTACAAAAGCATTTAATTGTTGCGTTTAATCCAACATGTTGCACTCGATTCGTTAAAACTTTTCTGCATAGCCTAAAAGTAGCATATATTTACACACACATTTCAGTTATTGTCTGTTTACTCGAACATTGAGTAGGTCAATTGCTATGCGTTTGACGATTCCTGTCCTAAAATCGATCCATACTTATTAATACATAATATCCATCAAACGGTTTGAAAACAAATATGCTCCATTTCGCGTACAAAATAATGCGCAAATAGCACTCATTAGTCTCCCTGTTTTCATTTCCAATAAGCACTTCTTGTTGAAAAGTTATATACTGAGTGGTTTGAATGTAAGTATACATTTTGTATGCTGTTGATATCACTAATTCTGTTTCACCATTGAGTGAAAACAAACTTTATAAAATCAGTATCATTGGGATAACGTAAATGCGCTTCTTATCTTAAAACCTGCAATTATCTTAATATGACTCTAGACTTTGAGAAAAATTAAGCAACCTACGGCAAGCGATGTATGTCGTTGATTGGCTGTCATTTATTGATAGAAAAACTTTGCCTTTTTGCAAATAAGATCAACCAGTTTATTCTATTGTTTGGAAGTGTGGTCTCCTGTAAGCGTGCTTGATATATTACCCCAAGTTTTTACTTTTTTATAGTTTATTTGAAGTATTTATTTTATTTCATTTTTATTTTGATACAATATATATTCTGGTAAAGTTATTTGTAAGTCGTTTTTGCTTTTTCAAGAAATACTTAGTTTAAATAAAAATATATGTGATGACTAATCCAATAAGTGTGCTAAATCATTGTCGTCATTGGCATTTGTATAGTGGTTCTTTTGCAGATGTTTCGTCTTACTGCCACACCATGCAAATAATCCAGGCCATGCACACACAATGGCTTCAAGCACTTTTTGGTATGCGACAGAAGCTGTCTATAGAATTGATTCCACATCTGAAAAAAGGAGTGTGTGACTTATACCAGACAGAAAAGAACAGGGACATTACTAAAAAGATCATTGTTGTTACAAATAAGTTGCACGCTAAAATGTAGCTGGTTACACCTCGGAACATATTGGAACCCACGATCCTTGATATTATCAGTCCATCGCGTTGCCACTGGGCTACGAAATTTGGTAAATAAGTGAACATAAACGTGAATCCATCGCAGTTTTCCCCTTTTTAATTACACTTGGGTATTCACAATAATTTACTGAATTCCAACGATTAGGTAAGAAGTTTCTGTATAATTCCTTTTCCGCCATAACTTCGGGAACTCTACTGAGGCGGTGAGAGCGGGGGTAGCCAAATTTGGGAAGAGACATATTGTTGACATGGTCGGTTCACTACCTTGTTTTACAAATTCATTTATATTATATATTCAAAAATGGACTTTTTTTAATTTTGCCACTGAAGCCCATATAAGGCAGGCTCACGTTCTGATACAGCTAACAGTACAAGCTATTGATCTCCCCACTGGAAAAATCAGAATGATTGGTCCATTTGTTGCAAGATTGTTGCGATATAAGGTCATATGAAGATTTATGACGTTATTATAATTTATTTGTCCCAGTAAGCACTTAAAACATTCATTTACGTCAGGTTTTTGGATTGATTATGGAAGTCTACATCCGGGTATACCAACAATAGTTTTTATACCAAATTAACATTTGTCATATGACCATAAACAAAATGAAAACAGACCATTCCACCAACAGGTCATTTCTTTCCTGATTTTTAATTATTTTCTTTGGAGACATAGCCAAATTTGCAATCAAATTCTTCACAGATATAATTTTCTTCAATTGTATAAATAGGGTGGGGCGGGGCTCTGCCCGCCAAATTCATAACTTCTACCTACCGCCTGATTTAAACGTCATAACAGTAATACATTGGCGTTGCAAATTATATCTAATTAATAGTTAGATAGTTAGCTTAATTAGAGACGTCTAAAAAAGTTTACATGTCTTTAAATATTAAGGGATATTTTAAGTACTGTTGAATCAATAAATTAATCGTGATTTCTCTCTTTTAGAAATATATTTCTCAAATTATATTTTTTATAGAACTTTAAGAATATTTATAGATAGGGTGACGAATAAATCATATATTTCTATGTAAATGAGAGGTGTCTGACTAATTTGAAAATAATTTTAAATATTAAGACACAGCTTTGTTGATATAGATCTCGAGTTGCGGAGTTTTGGATACGCTATATTGGCTGAGTACCTTTCCTTAGTTTGAAGTTCTTTGATTTACTTTTTATTTTGAATAACAGTGAATGTAGCTTTTTACAATATGTATGACTGGATGTGGGTTTTGAGGACACAAGAGTAAAAAGAGTACGAGCTTGGAAATAATCAAGAGCAAACATACGATTTGACCAGGCTTCAAAACTCAAGATTATATAAACAAGGCAAGAAGCTTGAAATCTATTGGGAAAGAATAGGAAAGGTATTTTGGAGCGTGTCCATGTTTGCTTTTAAAAACTTGGACCCCAAAAGCAAACACAACTACCACTTTCATGTAACCTCCGCTCCGCCAAAACATATCAAAACTCCAAACTTCAAAATCAATTCATTCCCCCAGAAGCGACAATGACACTCTTCACTGACATCATCGTCTTATAACCCCAACCAGCAAAATCAAATGCGAATACCATGGTCATATCTACCGCAACTAGAAAAAGATATGCGAACACCACTGTGATTCAACACCCCAAACACCAGAAACAAACATGATCATGTATAGATCATGTATAGATTATGTATCAGTCATATAAAGATCATGTATAGATCATGTATAGATCATGTATAGTTCATATATAGACCATGTACAGATCATGTATAAAGGCCCTTTGATTACAGGTATGTGTGCGAAACGCGCATATGTAAAATGTGTGAGAGCTGATGATTACATTTGATAATACTTGGTTCAGAAATAGTTTGCTCAATTAGATCATTTAGGAGAATTGAGAAATCTTTAGGAGGATTTTTAAGCAGTTGTCATAAAACCAAATGACAGTAAAGATCAGGATCATGAAAATCGTTTAAAGTTATTTCTCGTTTAATCACTTTTCAGGAACGCAGCTATGAGAGAGAGCTGTAATGAGACAGCTCTCTCTCATAGCTGCGTTCCTGTTTGTTTTATTAACAAAGGTTTCAGAAGAAATCAGGTTATGCCACCATATACCCATATGTGATGCGACATCGCAAACTTTTTTAGATGTCAGGGATGTTCTCTGCGAGTTCTAGTAAACGCTGGACTTTCTTTGAAAACATTTCGTTAATTTATGATATTTATCAATAAAGATTTAGTGTGCGTACGGATACCTATGTATATGAAAGTGTACTTGCGGATGCCCGTAGCTGCACTATAGGAGTAACATCTGGGCTGTGCCACACCGGTTAATGCAAAACCTTGATTTAGTGTGCGTACGGATACCTATGTATGTGAAAGTGTGCTTGTGGATACCCATAGCTGCGCGATAGGAGTAACATCTGCGCTGTACCGACGCAGGTTAATGTAAAAGTTTGATCTTGTCTCTCAAAAGGCACAAAGACGACTCACTTGAAAAAATAGTCATCTGGGGTATAAAACAGGACTTAGGGACGCTCTATTTGACAACGAAATGTCTATTTGCGTAATGTTGTGTAAGGGCTGTACCGCGCTCAGTAGGATTATTTCGTGCTAGAACTATGTTTCTGGAATACACAGACCTCGTGGATACTTGTCGTGGCGATGAATCACCCATATTCTGCAAACCTGTCTCAAGATAAATCATCCACAGCCGACAAGCTTTCAGTTGATCAAAATGGGGTGTTTTTTCCTGAAATCGTGTTTAAAAGACTATTCATGGTTGATGCGGCAACACTGAACAGCCTTCCCACTTTTTGGTGCTCCAGGATAGTGTACTTGCAGCACAAAATACACAATTTACAGAAAAACTGCAGAATCTGAAAAAGAAAAAAGAATAAAAAGCAATGCTGGAATGAATTGTAAAGCAGAAATAAAATGTGTAAATACAGACACTAACTGCAGAATCTCTTATTTTGCACTTAATTACATTTATTTGTTGTTTCAAGAATGGAAATATTTTCAGTCAGTATGAATGACGGGATGGTAATAAAATTATAATGAAAAGGATAATAATAATAATAATAATAATAATAATAATAATAATAATAATAATAATAATAATAATAATAATAATAATAATAATAATAATAATAATAATAATAATAATAATAATAATAATAAAATAGTAATAATATAAATTAATTATAATTATAAAATAATACTGTAATGATAATAATGGTAGAAATAATAACAATAGTAATAATATTAATGAATTTAAGAAAAAAGAATTTACATGACATAGGACATGCTTTATTTTACTCTAGTTACCTCTAGGAATGTCAGTGCGGATATTCCAATCCAGAGTCCCATCTGGCCACCAATGTCTCCCAGTAGTTTTGAGGACTTCATAAACAAGAACCTATTTGTTAATGTGATCCAGTATCCTTGTACTTTTAGTGGTTCTGTAATATAATATAAATGTGACTGTTAGTACATGTTTATATAACTGTACACTTACACTTACGCTGTACACTAATATGCAACTCACACTCTTATTCTATCACGTTGTCATATTTGAGCTCGTCATAAAACTGGTCCAGTTTAAGGAGATTGCCGCTGATGTACTCACGTGTGATAAGAGCCTCGTCATAAAACTGGTCCAGTTTAAGGAGATTGCCGCTGATGTACTCACGTGTGATAAGAGCCTCACGCAATGTGTCACTCTTCTCGCGTAGTTGTTTAGGAGAATATCTACCCTAAAACCGCTGGACCAGTTTGAGACATACATGGTTTGTCTGAACTGTTTATCATCACAGAGATCAGATCAGAAACAGACGATTTTATTCTCCGCCACATCGAGTTCAACTCTGTTCTGACACTGCCTATCTAAAATAAACAGTGTGTGTTTGTAAAGAAAATGTTTCAAGTTATTATTTCATTTCTTCAATATTTCATTGCAGTCAATCATACATATAAGGCCATATCTATCAGACTATATTTTGAACCATATTTTAAATCGATAGTAGTAATAAGGTCACAAAAAGGGTTTAACTGCGAGATGCAAAGCTTAATTCTATGTAACCGCATGCCACAAAAATCTTTGTTCTTAAATACGTCCAGTGTAGTATGATGCTTATATTTCACATGTATACTTCATAACACTCATGCTTAGATACAAATAAGGAAACTTGAGGGTAAAGTAATATGAAATATAAATTAAAAAAATATATAAATAAAAGAGAAAATAATGCAATGAACCTTGTTCATTTCTATAAACAGCTGTATTGGCTGGCACCGGAAGCATGCTGTCAGCGCAGCGACACCTGGCGATTACCTCTCTCTCTGATAGCAACTTTTCTTACAGACCTGATAGAGAGGAAAACACTCCAAACATAAAACATTTAAACATGTAAAAGTCAAAGATAATAGTGTGATATTTATGTTACAGTGACTCTGTCAAATTAGGATTGCTGATGGAAATTAAACAGGTTAAGGTATATTTTTAGAGAATAGTGTTTGCACAAATATAAAAGTTATGGCAATCCTCAACGTTCAAGTAAAATATCATTTAATCATAAATATACTTCAGATAGATTGCGCACTAAGCGACAGCCTTACATATAAGCTTTAAATATTTTAACGGGTTTTATCAACTGCAAACAACTGTAGAAATATTTAACAGATTTCACGGAAATTTCACAAACTTTGTGAAGCTGCTCATTTGATAATTCGCTGTAACATGTACACTAAATACATAAATAACACAGATGATGTCATATAAGTACCATAAATAACAGTAAAATTAGTCACGTGCTATAAACAAAACCAATGACACAGGTCAAAATGTCAAACCCTTTACAGGCTGGTAGGTGGTGTACCTTAAAGGTGCTTTTTAACCAATAATCTATAAGTATAACATGCAAAGAAATAATGAAAGATTGTTAAAGAAGCGATGGCCTTCCTACCTACCAAGACTGAGTATTTCTTTCTGTACAAAAGGCCAAACCCGTCATCAGTCGTACAGTTATTGAAAGGATCTCCAAACCGCAAAAAGTCATCAGAGTGACAATATTTCTACAGTATATCATCACTGTATATTTAATTAAGTTTAACCAGTTGGCCATGATATATATATAAAGGGTTACAGAGCATTCTTCTTTAAACCTTGTTATTGAGCATTGATCGCATACAAACAGCTAACAGTATACAAGATTGCATACTTTGCTCATCTTAATCAAGGTTCTCGCGCCTACGTTGACACTGGCGCCCTTATCGGCCATAAAAGGATGCTGGTCGTGGCCGCTGTAAACTAATTTTTCAATTTGTGAACCAAAATTTTCATATATAGCATAATTATTAATGCAATAGAATATATTATATTTATAATATGTTTACATATTCATGTTATTTATCAATTTTATTTCATATATTACATTTATAAAATATTATCTATTTCATGTACCTTTTTCCGTAATGTTTTAATATTAGTTTCACTCAAGCGATAGAGGCATGTTATGTTTCATTAAAAAATTATAGCTAAAATAAAAAAAATAAATACGATCGATGGTAGCAGTGTGGTGCATACCGTACAGTTGTCTAGGTCTTGTTTGGTGCACTTTTTGTGTATGACTTCCAGAGTTAATTGTGTAAAAGTTACTGTATTTGCTACTCATAAATCCAGTAAAATTTATGAGATAAAGCCAGAAAAAAAATTACACAGAAATACAAGACATGTTATATGATAACCATTTGTTTGCGAAACCTAAACGAGCTCTAGCAATCAGCGTATAGAAAGCACCACAGTACAGAGACAGCGCTTATTAAGGTGACCAACGGCATCCTTTTAAGTAGGGATGGACAGCAGGTTACGGTGCTAACCCTGTTCGGCCGCTTTCGACACACTTCACCACAATCCGCTTTTACACAGGCTAAATTTAGAATTTGGCATAACTAGTACAGTGTACCACTGGTTCGACTCGTATTTCTCGGACCGAGTCCAGCAAGTTAACGTCATTTGTCAATTGTCGCAAAGCGTCGCCCTTTGCACAGGCTCATCACAGGGGGCCGGGCTTTGACGTTGGCTTTACAGTAAGTAAACAAAACCGATGGAAGATATAAGTTTGATGCTTATGTATTCTTTGTCATTTCTCTGCCGACGATACGCAATTATACAGATCCATAAATCCGAACTCTCTCCAGTCTCAAGTCGAGGCTATATCATCTTTGGAAAGATCTATTTTAAGAACATCTGAATGGATGGCCAAAAACTGACTAAAACTGAACGAAAACAAAACAGAATTTATCATTTTTGCAAAGAATAAGCAACTTTAAAAGATAACTTCTTTTCATTTGATAGCAGCGGATGATGATGTTATATGCTCGAGCCCATGCGTACGAAATCTCTGGGTTGTGCTCGATCAAGCGCTCAAGATGGTGGAACATGTAAATTATCTGTGCAAAGTGTGTTTTTTTCAACATTCGAAAAATCAAGTCTGTGCGGCAGTATTTCATAACTAGCGTCACGAAGATCACAGTGCAAGCGTTAATCACTTCCAGATTGGACTATTGTAACAGTGTTTTGTTTGGAATATCGGAATATCTCTTAGACAAACTGAAACGCGTCCAAAACAACACTGCAAGACTGGTACTTGGCCTTAAAAAGTATGACTATATCGCTGATGCGCTAAAAATCTACATTGGCTCCAATACGTTTTCGAATCCAATACAAGATCGTACTGATTGTATATAAAGTTCTCAATGACGAGGGTCCCAATTGTTTATCGGACTTGCTAACAGTAAAACAATCAATGCGAACTCTGAGATCAAACCAGTCAAAGACTCTAGAGCCAGAAACTAACCTTAAAGCAGAAGGAGATTTCAGATATCAGGTGTCTGGTCCGAGGATACAGAATAACTTACCACACTCAGTAAGCAATTGTGCAACCACCGAACAGTTAAAAAAGAGCTTAAAATCGCCTTATTTTCAAGAGCTTTTAATTGCATATGGAGCATATCTAGTCTTAGACTCAGTATTGTTCCAGTATTACCTTAATTTTTTATAGCTTTTACCTTTTTAATATTTACTTTGTAATTCATATTTTTATCGAGAACAAATGTTCATCTAGACAGGCATGAAATTGGTTGTAAAATGACCATGTATTCGTTTAAAATAAGTCAAGATTTATTACAACAGTAATAGAGGTGTACTCACAGCAGTGAACAAAACATGCCATTCCAGGAGCATTCCTGAACCACATCATTCAACTGGTGTCCCATTTCCCTCCTAATAGAAATATCAAGATCATAGAGGGCCTGAAAAGTAGACAACATCCGATTATTGATTACAGTAGAAATTCAACTTGATTTCTAAATTTTTCTGATAATAAATACAATAGTATTAAAACAAATAGTCGGTGTAGAATAAAAGTATATGAAAACAATATAGGTATATAGTGCAAAATGTACAGAAGCTCATTTTATATCCATTCTGTAAACTATTGCGTTCCTTTATCTTTCTTGAATTGCATCCCTTGTTTCACAACCATTTAAAAAGGAAACTGCTATTTAACCTTGTTAAGTCTCCGTGTCGTTGCGGTTATTGGTCTGTTTCCTTTTTGCCGTCTACCTGTTGTTGATACCCTTATAGAAATCTGTGAAATATGTTTTAGAATTAACAAAACAGGCAGTTATTTCTCACAGATGCCCCAGCCGAGTTCTAAGGACATCTGAGATTTCTTCGTGGCTGCTGCGTTCAAACAAAGGCAAATGGTCGAGGTCGGTGATTGGTTGATATTCTTTGTCAATTGGGTCATATCTGACCTCTTGTTTTGCAAATTTTAAATAAAATGACTAATTTATTTCTTTTGGTAATTTTGTAATAAATTTCTCAGATAAGGTTTCATTAATTAATTGACTGATTGGCTATTTAGGCTTGCCATACTGACAGTTAAAGAGATTCACTACATATGATTGATAGTTAATTAGCCTCGCCATACATGACTGGCAGTTAATGTGACTCGTCATACATAGCTAACATATATACAAAGCTGTAGAGCAAAAAAAAAATACTGTTTGCTATGTGGTGTTCACCTTGGTATTTTGTGCTAAATCAAGAGGTTTTAAGTAGTACCTGAAACCAGGTTATATTTGAACTTTGAAATGGCCCGTATGCCGGCACGTCACGGGCAAGTTAAAGTATTCAGTTTTCTTACTCCATGTACGCAATGTGCTACGATGCTGTCCATGGTCAGTTGTGACTTCAGATAAGTCTCCTACGATGCTGTTTTGGTCAGAACCGGAATATGTCTGAAGTGTACTATGGAGCGTGGAAGCAAAGTTGGTAAGTGCATGAAGTTAGCATTTGATTCGTAGAATGCGCTAAAGTGTTTCATGTATAATTTTATTACTACGGTATGACTTTTTTACCCTTTCTGAGACCAGAATTTGGAAGAGGTCTATCTCTGGCATGGTTCAAGATTTTGAACAATTTTTACTCTTATTTCTGTGTTTATTTGTAGTATATTTATGTTATAACTCTCAATAATAAAAAAGCTGTATTTTAAGTAAACTGTAAAAATCAAAAGAGTACATTTTTAAGTTTTTAGGGCGATTTCTTGCGCAAATATTTGTATCAGTCTAAGAGCGATTAATGGCAATTATTTTTCTAAAAGATACCTTAAGCCAAGTGTTTTAGGGCCGATCTGCAGCCTTAAAAGAAATGTTGTCGTTCGTATTAATGCTTTAGAATTTATGTGATTTCCATGTGTGCTAAAGGCAATTGGTTGTTAAATTTATGGCTGGTTTTCTGCTATTTTTATGGCGTGTCATGTTTTGTTTAAGATCGTTCATCAGGTATTTATGTTGGTATTTCTCTTTATTGTTTCCAGCTTTACACGTTGATTACGTTCTGAATAAACGAGTCAAAGCACTTCTATCAACTCCTTAGTTCTTTTCTGTGTTTGTTGTCAGTTCGTCTGTCTGTACGTGCGTTGTGCGTGCATCCAACACATGCCAGAGTGCCCGCCCACCTCAGTAACCTTTAATGTCACTGGATCTAACACATTTTCTATTCTTATCTCAGTTTAATACTTAATGTAGCACTTTATCATTAAATTACAACTATTTTCTGCTGTTTTTATGGCTGTTTTTATGGTTTATGATACATTGCATCGAACTATGAAACTCAATGCAAAACATGTTATGTGTGACAAATAACATCAAACATGCCACTTGCTCCTGCTGTTATTTTCGCTCGCACTTACCTCATCCGATGAAATTACCCAATGGACCCCTCGTTTATGGAGAATCTTTCAGTTTTTAGACTTACCGTCATATGTTGAGGAAGTATTAAGTGCATTTCGTCGATGTCTTACACCATGTTTCCTTGACATCTGTTATCTCGTCATATTTAGCTCTCTTATTGATTATCTCTCTGTGATATTTATCCACGCATGGCGAGGTAGGCACCCCGGGTTTCTCCTTATCGTAATATTAATAGGACATAGTTCGGCACTGAGAGCTTTGCGTTATGGCAGCCTATGGAGAATCTTTCTGTTTTTAGACTTACCGTCATATCTTGAGGAAATATTAAGTGCATTTCGTCGATGTCTTACACCATGTTTCCTTGACATCTGTTATCTCGTCATATTTATCTCTCTTATTGATTATCTCTCTGTGAAATGTATCCACGCATGGCGAGGTAGGCACCCCGGGTTTCTCCTCATCATAATATTGATAGGACATAGGTCGGAACTGGGAGCTTTGCGTTATGGCAGCACTCTGGTTCTGGCGGATTAAGATTACAGAAACTTATGGCTGGAAACTCTACTGCACCATAGATAGCCTGTCATACAATTTAACAAGGCTGTTTAGTGACGGAGCCTAGTGTAAGCTCATGGCAAGGTTTTTGGCCAAAATTTGAAAATGGCAGAATCACTACAACAAAACTGTTTTAAGACATTTGTTGTTACATTGTCAAACAAACTTTGATAAAAGTGTTGTGCCTTGCTTAAAATAGACATGTCTGATGGGTTATTTATTTATTGAGCAAAGAATCACAGTTCGCATTGAATTACTACCATTAACGATAAATACGTGACTAACATATCCATATTAATGGAACGACTTCCCAAGACTCTCATAATTTAGGAAATACAGCTGGAAAATTTTCCCATTTATCAATTTTGTGTGTAATAAACATCAATGAATTTCTGAAGGTATAGTAAGCCCAATTTTAAGGCACATGGAATATCTAGCGTTTTAATTGCCGTAATGGTGCCGTAATCATACTCGTTGGTGTTTATTATGCCCTTGATATGACATTGCAATTTTCATATTATATTGATTTAGCTGATTTTGTTCAAATCAATCATTGAAGTTTAACTCTATTGATTCCCTCACCGTAATTTGCATGGAATCCGTCTCTGTATCTATGAAATGCCTAATAAGTTGGTGCTTTTGTTCATCCACAAAGTGTTAATGCTTTCTTTAGGCCGTTTCGGAGTGACTGGATGCAAAATATTATTAGTTTCGTTCATGTATCAACACGGAATAGTGACCAGCCGCTGGAAGTACAAAGCAAAGAGAAAGTAACCTGTACCACGCAGAACGTGTGCGTGGTGAGTACAGCAAGAGCCCAGCAGGCACGCATCTCGACGGGCTTCTACAGTGCCACGCGATTCAACCCGTGCATCGTCGAGTGCTCGGCAAAATCCTTCAGCTTTTCTGTCAGTATCATTTCCGATAATTACAATTAAATAATAAATGCAATTTGCAATAATTCAGCGAGAAAAGTAATTTCAGATTATAGGTCCAAACTGCATATCATAAGTGATACTATGGTTGAGTCACTGGCAAGCACTGACGATTACAATTTAATGTCGCCTGTTTTCCCTTACTTTAGTGATAATATTTCGCTGACTTCACACGAATCAATTGTATCTTTAAATGCTGTTTCTTTTCAAGATTATATTCTAGATATGAACTCTAATCAGCCTGGTTAAAAGTATATCTGTAAGACTGTTGTTAGTTTAGCATCATCCACGTAATCACAACCCAAGTTCTAAACTTAGTTTCTTACCAACAGTATATGCTAAATATGGTGGAGAAATTCTTTAACGTGGTCAATCATTTATTTTGAATTCAAATTATCCAACAGAAACAATACGTAAATAACGAGTTTTTAGAAAGTGTCCTAGCCTTTGATATTCTTCCCCCTAAGTGTCCACACTCCAACTCCAATTGTCGAACTCCCCTGAAAACGTGCTCTAGACCAATGCTCTAAGCTGTTCTATAAGACTCAGCAGGGATGCATGTTTTACCAATAATTGAATAATGTGATCATCCTACTGTCATTGTTGTGAAGTTGAAATGTAACATTGGCAGACAATAAATTGCAGCAATATATGGAATAAAACGCCCTATTGCGGACCAGATGCTTATGTACACGTTATTCCCAATGACATGGACAATATGCTTCTGTACACATTATACCCTTTGACATAAACCAAATGCTACTGTTACAATGGTACCCAATGACAGTTAAGGAGTTGTGATCCCTAGACCAATTACATTATGCCAGTTCACCTTAATTTCTCAGAAACATCACTAAACGCTAGGTAAAATCTATATGCATTCAAAGTTGTATGTGAAATTATACCCTAAAATTACTGAAAATTGTTCAAATTTTTAGATTAAAATTTTCGAATTGAAAAATGTAGCAACAATTATTGTGACATTGTTATTGTTTACTTTGTTGTACGTGATTGACGGTCGCTCATCTGGAGCGACAGTTCGCATAACGTGATTGACAGCTTCGTAACGACACGACGTACCGGCAGTATATAAGCGCGACGCCACGCAACTCGGGGAGCTTTGCAGTCCGAGCTCCGTAACGTACACTTCGTTTACGTTCCTCGTAACGCTTAGTCACAACACTTATATTATATTGTTCAATTTAATGTGTTTGGCTTAATAAATTTTATCATCTCTTATTTGAATAGTATTATTCTCCGCTACCCCGTAGCAACTTGTTTTCGTATAAAGACCAACAGGTCACAACTTGGTGGCAGCTTACGGTCAATTTTCGGTCGTTTCTTTGATTTTTATCTGAAAAGGAAGGAGTAGGATATCTGGAATATTAGTTCCTTATTATGCAATATCCTCATGAGGATTGCATTTAATAAGTGGAACGTATTCAACAGACAATCGCTCTCTTTTTCTCAGAAAACTGTCAAAGATTTTTACCTCGTAAATTTTCTTAGTTCGCCGAAACTAATTTTTCTTCTATTTTGCTGTTGATAAGAAAACAGTAAAATCTTTTGAGTATTTGTATTTTCTACTCAAATTTTACCGTTTACGTGCTATAATTTAAAATAAAAGTGACATTGTTTACATTAGAACATTTTCCGCAAATTCTATCGTTTCGAATGCGGTGTTGTGTAATTTTTGCTGTACCACAAAAAAAGTCGTACTTCGTATTTTACTTTAAAATATTTTTTTTGAAAATCCGAATTACATGGCGAATTATTGACGTGTAAATGCCTGTTAGGACTGGCTCAGATAAAATTTCAAGGAAATAACTTCATATTATTTCCATTTTGAAATCGTCAAATAATTTTATTTAAAATTTACCCATTTCAGCTCGCTGTCATATATTATCCGATTGTGGAGTATATTGATAGTGGAAAGAACAGTACAACATTATAACAAAGTTTTGCGATATTAGCTCTTTATTTTACAATATTCATTAGTGAGTTGTGAAATATTTAGAGCGTATCAGTAAATACTTTTAAATGATATTTTAGTTATTCTATAATACTCGTCACGGAGTTATAGAGTAACAGGAAAATATTTTCAAGGAATTTCTTCGCTTTATAATACTCGTAACTGAGTTATAAAGTAATAAGAAATATTTCGAAAAATCTTGCGATATTAGCTCTGAATTCTGTAATATTCATTAGTGAAGTATAGAATTATAAGAACGTATCAGGCAATCCTTGGATCTACAGAAAGCCTTCGATTTAAGTACCAAGATGAGTGAACAGCAGGGAGCAGAGGCACAAGGAGCTGGTGATAATGCAGTTCCTGACAAGATTAATACACACGAATTGAGAGGAGGGAAAACTTATCCCAGTAACCCTATTCGTCGACAGATTGAAGGAGAATTAAACTCAGAAAATGACAATGATTCAGAAAATGACATTACTCGACCAAAGGTTCGTGCAAGGAACCGAGAACGGCAAAGTCGTAGTAACGACATACCATTGATCGATCTTCATAATTCGCAGGATAGCACGCCAGTTATGAGACCCGACACTTATATTAACCAAAACAACCATGCCAGAGACCAGTATTACTCAGACAACGGAAGACAGGATGCATTCTCGCCTGGTTGCACTCCAAGAAATATATTTAGAAGGGGTAGAGGAAACAGAAGGGGAAGAGGCAACTATAATTCCAATGAAAGAGGGGAGAAAATGAAAACAAAACTTCGCTTACCACAGTTTTCTGGAAAGGAAGATGAATGGAGGTCATTCAAAAATCAGTTTGAGCTTATGTCTCATAGTTTAAAATGGGATGACCAGGAGAAACTGCTAGAATTAAGTACTGCACTGGACCCAAAATCAAGAAATTTCATCACAGATTCCTTTCCTAGCCTGTTGGAAGCTTCGTGGAGAGAGGTTATTTCATTATTAGATGACCGTTTCAGTTCAAGAGACACAGATCACTACAGAGCTTTATTGTTTTCTCAGAAATACAGCTCATTCGAAGATATAGTTGAGCATACTGATAAGCTCAGGAATTTAGCTAGACGAGCATTTCCACAAGAAAGACCTAAATTTATTGACGAAATTGTGGCGACAGCTCTGTATGGAAGCATTAAAGATCGAGAATTATCAAAGTTCTTGACTAGCCAGAGAAGAAGTTTGGTTAGTGTAGAGGACATTATAAAGGCTATTCAACCTTACCAAACTATTGACGATACCCATGGAAGAGACAGAAAGTTTGGAGGCTGTAAGAGCTTCAGGAATGATGTAAAGAAGGATTTTGTAAAATACATCAGTGTATATAGTGATGAAGAAAATGAGGATTGCGATGAGGAGGAATATGAGGAACATTTGGATGAAATCTGTCAACATTTGAAAGAAATGGCAAAACCAAAGGAGGGAAGAAAAGATGAGAGTTCTAGAAAGAACAGAGATTACAGCTCTCTAGTCTGCAATCATTGTGGAGGAAAGGGACATTTTCAAAGGGAGTGCCCTTCCAAAAATAGGATTTCATGTTTAAACGCGATGACTTCCGCTTCGAAGCCCGAAAGCGGGAGAGATCAGAAGAGCCAGTAGACTCAACAAAAGGGCCGTGTAAGGATTCAATGGAGGAAGAAAACAAGAAGAAAGATGATATACAAACTGTCTACCAGATAAACTGTGAAAATGTTTCAAAATTTAATTTTGATCAAGATTTAATCCAGGAAACTACTGAAGAACCCTCCATTAAATTACTTACTCATCCAGATGTTTTGAAGAAGTGTAGGGCAGAGTTAACATCTTTGGGCAAAAGAACAAGAGGAATATATTTATTTGGAAGTTTTCAGTCACAGCCTATTCCAATGTTACTAGACACTGGAGCATCAGTCAATATACTAGCGAAATCTTTGTTTGACAGTTCAGAAATGGAAAAGAAGTTTACTCTGAAAGATATCAATTGTCGTGTATTAAATGCCTCTGGAAAAGAGATGAAAACTTTTGGAAGTTTAGAGATTCCTTGTACACTTGGAAATTCAAAGAGAGTTGTTAGTTTTCTTGTAGCAGAGATACCTACAGACTGCGTAATTCTAAGTTTCAAATGGTTGCAAGACATGAATGGTAAACTGAACACTTGTGAGAATTCGGTTTATTTAGATGACGTCAAAGTTCCATGCTGTGTTATAGATGGAATACCAGCAGTGAAAAGAGTATCTATAAGTAGAAAATATGAGCTTGAACCTATGCAGGAGTACATCATTTACGGGAAGGTGAAACATGCTAGCAGCTCAACCGACTCAAAGTCTACAATTCCTATGATGTTAGAACCATATTCACCTTTTGTAGAGAAATATAATGTTATTCCATGTGCGTCCATGGTTATGTATGGAGAGAAGTTAGTACCCATTAGAGTTTTAAATTGCGGTTCAAGTACTGTGACAGTTCACCCTAACACTATTTGCGGTTATCTTAAGCCAGCAGAAGTTATATCTGTGATACACTCTGTTGAAACGGAAGTTACCAATTCTACTAGAGAAGTTGACGCAGAGAAAAGATGTAAATCTACAGAAGATACCAATTCTACTACCGAAGAAGTTGACGCAGAGAAAAGATGTAAATCTACAGAAGATACCAATCCTACCACAGAATTTGAATTAACAGATCTGCCTGAACATCTAAGAAAAATGTTTAACGAAGCTTGCGTTCATCTAAACATGAAGCAGAGAGAGGAATTGAAATCTTTACTATTAAAATACGTGGATGCATTTTCACGTAACGACATGGATATTGGTTTTACCAGTCTGGCTCAACATAAAATCAACATAAAAGAAGGAGTTCAGCCAATTAAGCAAAAACTAAGACCGTTTCCGTTGAAGCAACAGGAGGAAATAGATCGACAAGTGGAAGAATATTTGAATAAAGGTTTTATTCAACATTCAAATTCACCGTGGGCAAGCAACGTCTTACTTATAAAGAAGAAGGATAACACATACAGGATGTGTATCGATTACAGGAAACTTAACGCAGTGACAATTCAGGACGCTCATCCTATTCCACCAATACGACAAACTATAGACGCTTTATCACAGGCGAGATATTTTTGCGCTCTTGATTTAAGTGCGGGTTATATGAACATCCCAGTTCATCCGGATTCTAGGCCAAAGACTGCTTTTATAACACGTTCCGGCTTATATGAATGGACTAGACTCAGTTTCGGTTTAGTTACAGCACCGTCTACTTTTCAACGTTTGATGGAATACGTCCTTCACAACTGCCACTGGAGCATAGCAATGGTATATTTGGATGACATCTTGGTTTATGGAAAAACCATCAGCGAAACAATGAAAAATTTAGAAGAAGTACTTAAAAGATTACAAGCAGCTGGGCTAAAACTCAAACCAAAAAAAATGTCTTTTTTCAAAACAGAAGTGTTGTATTTGGGATATATTATTGGTAGAGGTGAAGTTAAAACAAATCCAGATAAGATACGGGACATAGAAGAATTTGAAACGCCAAAATCAGATAAGGAAGTGAGGCAATTTCTGGGACTCACAAATTATTATAGAAAATTTATCAGAAATTATGCTAGAATTGCAGCGCCATTGAATAAGTTGCTAAACAAGGATGTTAAATTCTGTTGGAATAAAGAACAACAAGACGCTTTCACGGAACTTAAGATGAAACTTATGGCAGCGCCTATTCTGTCTATGCCTATGGAAAAGGGTCAATATATCTTGACAACAGATAGCTCTAATTTTGCTATCGGGGCTGTGCTAAGTCAAATACAGAACGATGAAGAGAAAGTTATAGCTTATTCTTCAAAATCATTAAGCAAAACGGAGAAAAATTACTGCATCACCAGAAAAGAGCTGTTAAGTATAGTGTACCACGTGAATCATTTTCGAATGTATTTAATGGACACAAAGTTTGTGGTGAAAACAGATCATAAGAGTTTAAAGTGGCTGTTAAATTTTAAAGAAGTTAATCCACAGTTGACGAGATGGTTTGAATTACTCTCACAATTTGATTTCGACATTGAATATACGCCAGGTTGTAAAATCGGCAATGCCGATAGTCTTAGTAGATGTCGATTAAGGAATTGCTTCTGCAAATATGATTGCAGTGACCCCACAACAGAGGAGTTTGAAAATTCGCCGTGTCCACTTAGGGAAGAAACGCAAGTCGTACGTTGCATACAGCAAGATATTTCTTTGCCGTGGACGTTAAAAGAACTAAAAGAAGCCCAAGAAAAGGAGTTCAAAGTGGTTTTAGACGCTCTAAAAGCACAACAAAAACCTGAATATGAAGAGATTGCACATTATGACGAGTTAGTGAAGACTCTTTTCGCTAAATGGCAAACATTAGTATTGCATGAGGGAACCTTATATAGAAAGTTTTTCTCTCTAAAAAACGACATTCGTTATCAGATAGTCGTACCAAAGCAATATCGCAAGAAAATTATGGCATATTATCACGATACCAAGACAGGAGGCCATTTAGGTGTTGAAAAGGTGCATAAGAAAATCAAATTCAGTTACTACTGGCCGCAAATGCTTGAAGACATTACATTTTGGATCAAGTCCTGTACACAGTGCCAGAAGAAAAAGAACCCGAAGAAATCGTGCTGTGCTGATTTGAAGTGATATCTGGTTGGAAATCCTTTTGAACGAGTAGGAATGGACATTCTAGGCCCATTGCCAGTAACTTACAAAGGCAAAAAATACATATTGGTTGTTGCAGACTACTTTACCAAATGGGTGGAAGCTTATGCTATCATGGACATGACAGCAGAGACTTGTGCTTATGAGTTCTGTAGTCAATGGATTACGCGGTACGGCGCACCCAAAGAAATTTTCACAGATTTCGGCACACAATTTCAGTCGGAAATTTTCAAAGAAATGTGTAGATTGTTTGAGATAGAGAAATTCAGTGCAATAGTCCGTCGTCCAGAATCAAACGGATTCATAGAAATCATCAATCACAGTCTGACACAAATGCTTTCAAAGATAGAAAACTTTGATCCTCATCAGTGGGATATTTATTTGCCATATTTACTATTAGCGTTGAGAAGCAGCGAACATTCTTCAACTGGTTTCACAGCAAACAAAATGTTATTTGGCCGAGAAATTTCATTGCCATTGGATGCAATTACGCCCAGAACAGCAAATTACAGGGAATACTCTGTTGATGAGTATGTTGCTAAGCTAAAAGATTATTTAGCTGAATCACATCAGATAGCCCGAGAAACGTTAGATAAGGCCTTTAAACATAGACACAAGGTTTACTTAGGCCTCAAGAAGCATCAATACAGTTTAGGAGACCCAGTATACTATTGGAACCCGACAACCAAGAAAAATCAATGCAAGAAACTGTTATGTCAGTGGACAGGACCATTTTACATAGTCCAAATAATCAGTGATGTTGTATACAGAATTCAAGAAAAATCAAGAGGAAGTACTCGAATAGTTCATCATAATCAACTCAAACCAGCTTATATTCGGGAAGACGATTTACAGCCCGAATGGGTAATTAGATCCATAGAAAACTTCAAAATTTCCAAAGAAACAGAACTGCCTTCACAGTTACATAAAGGGAACACAACACTACGTAAATCAACAAGAATTAAGCGAAAACCAGACTGGTATAAAGCTTAAAGCTTTCGGGTATGATTTGGTCAACCCCGGGATAAAGGTGGATGAATTTCTTTGGAGGCTCAATTTTGGAGCAACACCCGCTGTTACAGTTTCGAATGCAAACAGTTGTTGTTATGTTTGGAACGTATCCATAATTATATCAAATTTCTTCACTTTTGAGTTCTAAAATTACATAAATTGTATTTCAACATAAAATATATAACATTTAGATTGTTTTGACATCGCATTAAAATAGCCGCTGCAGTTCTAAACAACAGCAAAATAGTTTATTGTCAGCTGTCAAAATTTCGAGTTTCTTTTGTTTTGAAACTGTAACCCTTTTCGTCTTAAAAGTTTTATTTCACGTATATATAATTTTATCAGTTCTAGTGCATATCAGTAATGATGTTCCAATGCCAGTTCTGCCCGAAGAGTTTCCCTCTCGAGTATAGTAAGAACCAACACGAGAAGGCAAAACATGGTCAAGGCAAGGCCGATGACTTCAGTTCCATCATGAAGGCCATCAATAATTTAGCTCAAACCGTTGGTGTCAGCCACAATACGGAATTGATAGCAGAAAAGGTTGCTACCAAAACCGTTGTGACTGAGTCATCCAGTTCGATGAGCAAAACAAAATTACCTAAAGTGGCTCGAATAGCTGGGAAAGAAGACCTTAAATGTAGTAAATGTAATTTTACAACCAGCAACCAGAAAACCATGGTTCAACACATAAAAGCAATGCACTCGGTTATTGTCTTTCCAGAAGAAATGTTTTCTCACGTCGTCAGCAAACATAACTACAACGAAAATGCGGAGTATTTTACTAGGTGTATTTTCGTAGAGTATACGTTTATTCCTTTTTGCAAGATTTGCAGATTTGCCGCGTTTGGTTTGAAACATTGTCTGTGTAGATCTACACCTACATTAGGGGAGGCGAAAGATTGGAGAATGCCGCAATTGAAGTCCATACCCAAACGTCAGATTTCGCAGAAGCCGAAAGAAGTATTTGAAAGAACCGAGTTGTTTCCTAACCCACCCACCAAATTACCTTCACCAGGTAATGAACTTTTCAGCTTTTCCGCAAACGATGAAAAATCACCGACGCCGTTACAGAAATTAGAAAAGTTCGTATATAATTTTCCAGTGCCCAAGGTAAAGAGCTGCGTGGTGAAAGTTGACAAGAAGAAGCCGAAAGACAAGAAGAGGAAGAGAGAAGATAGGGAGAACAACACGTCAGGTAGAAAGAAGAAGAAAGAGATCACAGGTAATACTGAATCAGTTAAGGAAAAGGAAGTGGCAAGCAAGGATATTCTCGATTAGGCGGTAAAACTTTCAGGCATTGGGGAAGATGATGTTCGTGTTATAGAAGATTTTCTTTTAGACGAGGACCTTGGCGAAGATCCAGTTCTAGGATTCGACCTTAGTCTACTAGATAACGAAGATTAGTTCATTGTGTGTTGTTTTGTACAGATTAGATGCTGATGATGTTACTGTTCGCTGATGAAATACAGAGTTATCATGGTGAGTCACTGCAACTCATTTATGAACTTCTGTAGCACGCCAGCTTGTAGCAACAACCATAAATTACAATTCGATTTCATCTGCATATAATGTGGACGTATGCTGTAAAGTTTCAAGTTAAAAGTAAAAGAATGGTACTCTTGCAATGTTTGGCCAACTTTCAAGGTCCTAGGAAAGTTTGATTGGAGTTAGATAAACTGATGGAGTCTACAAATAACGACATTTTACTTGAAAACATAAATAACGAGTTTGATACTGAGTGATTAGATCCAGTTAAAATAGCGAGTGTCATATCGTTGACTCAAATACGGTTTATTTGAGAGCAATATGGCAGGGCAGCCTGAGATAGGGAGCTGGGAGCTGATCAATATCAAGATTGCTTCTAGTTCATGGGCTTAATAAGTGAATGAATGGATACCCTCGGAGGTCCATGTCAGTTAGTAGCTGTTATTCGTCATGAACAGATAGCAATAGAGTGTTTACTCAGCACAGGAATTCGACAAAATTTTGAAATACACCAGTTCATCAAATCGTTTCTTCCACTACTTCAAGTTTGAGAACACCTTTTGTGATATGTACTTACTTTGACGCCGATTAGTACATGATGATGTTTGGTCTTCAGGTTTGGTCAACTGCTGCAATCCCGTGTGCCCCGTAACGTCAGCCGATGTGGTATCTACGCCAGGTGGTGTCGTCAGCATTGTTGGATTTTCGTTAATTTTATGGACATTTTAGTTTATTGTTAATACCAGTGTTAAAATGGACATTTATTTTATTGGAAATAGTTATTTTCAGTTGAGTGGAGATACAAAGTTTTACGATTGAAGATTGGGATAAATAATATAAATAAGGGTATATTTTGTGGTATATTTAAATTCAAATTCTTCAATGGGAAAATATGTATTTGCACTTAAGCTGATTATTTGAACATTAAACTGTTAACAAAAGTGGTAAGTATTATTTATTCCTTATTAATAATTCGTCAAATGTGGTTAATAAACAGTGAATATTAAATATAATGAGTCTATATCTAGTCATTTTTAACGGTAAAACTAGTCACATTTAACTATTCTAGTCGTACACTAGTGTATTCAGTATTGGCAAATATTTTAAAATATTTTAAATATCCTGTTTTGCTGTATGTTACGCAATATTAGCCTCTTATACTGCATTACTACGCGTAGTTTGCAGCTATAGTTGGGGTGTATTAGCTTACTATACAGATAAACAGATAGGGACTATCTTTTATTCGGAAGGGGAAGTGTATATTTATTTTTGGTTAAGTACAGGATTAATTTAATCGTATGACGCATATCTTACTTTTACGGATTGCATTATACATATGTATAGTTGTTATAACTTATCGCTAAGAGTAATTTACATCACTGGAGATCTATATATAATCTTTCAATATGTTTCTGTTTACGTGTAAATATGTTTTAAATCTTGAAAGATCTCCTATACTGCTATAAACTAGCAATATACAAAATTTAGCTTACGCTTTTACTCATATCGACACAATTTATTTATTTATTTGGGTGCAAGCAGCTAACAAAGTAAAAAAAAACACACGTATTTATTGTTTTATTAATTTTATTATCATTGATTATTGTGTACACTGGGTACATGTTCTGTTAACACGGTTAAAATAGTTATAAATTGTTTACAGTAACATGTAAATTAATATAAAATCGTTTAATATTGATAAAAGCGATTTTGAATTTTAACACTTTATTGTAAAGCAGACAGTTTTGCAGAAAAATATCTTTTAAGTTTATACTGTTGTTGTATAACAAACGACCAATTTGGAACCCTGCTCCGAAGACACTCTCGCCCGCTACGTATAGATGTAATTTCTTGAATGTTGAATTGGTTCTTGAACAGTTAACCTGTAAATAGAATAGACATATGTGTAAAATTTATTGCAAAGTCTAACGTGTATTTATCTATGTATTTTTGCATGAGGACATGCGTTCTCTGAAACCCCACGGGGTAGTTGTGACATTGTTATTGTTTACTTTGTTGTACGTGATTCACGGTCGCTCATCTGGAGCGACAGTTCGCATAACGTGATTGACAGCTTCGTAACGACACGACGTACCGGCAGTATATAAGCGCGACGCCACGCAACTCGGGGAGCTTTGCAGTCCGAGCTCCGTAACGTACACTTCGTTTACGTCCTCGTAACGCTTAGTCACAACACTTATATTATATTGTTCAATTTAATGTGTTTGGCTTAATAAATTTTATCATCTCTTATTTGAATAGTATTTTTCTCCGCTACCCCGTAGCAACTTGTTTTCGTATAAAGACCAACAGGTCACATTATGCATTTTCGGTCTTTATTTCCCTGATGTCACGGAAGCTACTTGAAGAAGCTACCCAGCTCAAACAAGCGAAGCATGAGCTGTTTGGTATGCATTTTAACACACCGTACTCATAAAATGTACAAAAGGTTTAATAATTTAAAATACAATTAAAAGATTGATTTTTGTCTCAGGTTGTGTACAAAATGCTTTAAAAAGAGAGGCTATTGGAGAAATGCACCGAATCCTCTGCTGTTTTTAACATCTATGAAGAACATATTGTGAAAGAGGACAAATATGACTTCATAAAATTTCTTGAACAATCGCCATAGTTGTTTTTCTTTTTTCTCGTTTTCCTTAAACGCGTTATATATAGATCTGCGTTGGCAAAAAGGAGATAACATACACCGCATTTAAAAAAGGCGTCCATAACATCATCAGAAATGTAAATGTTAGAGCTCATTTCCACGCCATCGCCAACTCAATCAATGCCCACATCTCGCTTATTATGTGAGTGGAAAAAGTATAGTAGAAGAACTTGTTTTTTCTGCCCGAAGGGAAGGGCACTCACGTACAAAATGGTTACCATGCATGGCCATGACTTTTTGAAACGACGCCTAAATGCGGAGTGCCAATTGAAATAATGTCAATTTTAACCAAAGCGGAATGTAACTCCGAACCTTTTGGTAGAAAATTCGCTGTACTGATTGAAAATTAGATAAATGTTTAAACGAAATACGCACACAGCTCTCAAAATTTCCCATTTTCTCGTTTTTCGGACTCGCATAGTAACACATATGATAGCAGAATTATCAGCACATAGACAACAATAGTGAGGATAAAATTAATAAATAAATGCAATGAGAATACTCTGGTCTGTTATATTTTGCAATTTAACATTTAACCATTCTTTAGCTGCAAGATATAATCCAGACTGGTGGAATGTTCTTATGTTTTCATTATCAACAACGCACCAAAATGAAATTAACAACTACATTCCAGAACTTAACAAAAATAGTTTCAAAATTGGCTTGAGCTACTGTCCGAAGCCTGTGCTAACGAACATTTTATCAACATGTTGATAAGTGTCTTTTAGTTCTTACCTAATGCTTTTACATGATGCCATAAATTTCTATAAGTGCCATTTGTTTTAAGGACAGAAATCGCGACTCAATCTGTCGAGTCCTAAATATATTTCAAACCGTTAATCAAATTAAATGATGTTTTACTTACAGATCTAAAAATCGACTAAGAAACAAATATCACAAATCAACCCATAGATATCATTTATATCTTAACATTTTATGTAATAATGCTAGACAAGTGAAATATAATAGGGGAGTTTTTCAAAACTACTTCCGTAAAAGCGCCTCCAGGCAAACCTGCATGGGCAACTCCTTAATTCCGATAAACTATTTTATTTATTTTCGCATTAGCCTTTATGCAAAAAGAACTGAATAGTTGGGCAGTAATGGTGGAATTAACATTTTTAAGATACTGCAGCTTGTTTGAATCGACAGTTCGTCATATTTCAAACGCATTTGCAGTCGTTGGTTTGCTGGGTGCCAGATAAAATGTCAACAACGAAAATGACTGGTACTAGTTACTTGGTATATTTCGAATTGCAACAAATGTTAATGACTTCTAAAGCTAAAATATTTCAATTTGAAATTGATAGAGTAGCAGCAGCAATCCTTTCTATCCATCACTAAAAAGTTGACAATCCAAAACAATTAAATTATTTTTAAGGAGGCCAACAGTGTCAGTTTTCAAATTAATGCCTTCGCTTAATTACATTTTAAACTATTTAAAGATGATTAATTTCTTCTTACGTTTATAAATCGAATTTAATAGCGGGGTTATTCTTAATTTTATGATATGATACGTTGTATTAACCTGTTCAGGTCATCAAGTGCGAAATTGTGAAAACCTTATTGGAGAACATTTTGAAGAAGCGATTAGCATGTTAGCTTTGTGAATTAACCTAATGGAGCCTGATACATATAGAACGTTTCACAGAAAGGAACTTCTAAGACATGCTTGCGTTTTGTAATATATTTGAAAAAATGGGTGTTAAGCATAAAGATTTTATTTATGACGGTAGCAAATTGCATATCTTTAAATAATTGAATGCCTTTTTACTTATAAAACTTTATCAAATTAATAAAAAAGACAATTTCTTAAATTCGCACAGGAACTGTATTAATTCTGGCAATTAAATGACTAAGGTCTAATACTTTGAAACCGGTAACACTTTTTAATCCTTAATATCTTCATGAATTCTACATCAGTCACAAAATAATGCAAAATAATCAGTCTAAAAACAAATATTACCGGTACTAGATATAGATTTTAAAAGTACTGATGACTTCTCAGAAGGAGAAATATAGAAATACTTAGCCATCCAGTAAACAGAGTACACGAGATCCCCATTTATCTTACTTACATGGACAATCGTAATCACATTTTCTCGGTCATGATTTCGGGCCCATGATTTCGGGCCGCGCGTTTTAAATTTCCTGACCTTACTTTTTTCCATTGGAAGCCAACGACCTCGTAAACATGGGCCGCAAATAGCTTTCCACGTAAGAAAATCAAGTGTTTGGTGAATTCCAAAAACGTTATGTCAGATTTCATGAATGAATAGTGGCCACTGATAAAATATTAAAACGCTTCGAGCAGAAAGGTAATCATTTAAATCGATTCAAATTCTTGCCAAATCATGGCGATTCGTAAATTCAGTTCTTTCGGATCTAGGTGTCGTTTAGACTGCAATTTTATTCGGTTAAAGTAAATGGAAAGGGTAAGGGTAAAACATAAAAAATTTAATTTTCTTACAGCATGTACACTTACGAATTTATGAAGTCATCATATGAACTTTAAAAAATATTTTAGATATAATTCAAGCCCTTTAATAGTGATCTCTCGAAAAATTTTCTGGCAAAATTAAATTTAGCTGATATTTGCTAGTTTTTATCATTGCTTGGAAGGAATGTTTATCCTTTAAAGTAGGGTGGATCAACATTGTGTGAACTGAAACGTGCTGGTAGACGATTTATCTCCATTCAAGTTGGTTTCCGTATATATTATAAATTTACTTCCATTTCAAGATGCCGTTTTGTTTATGAGCATAAGCAAATTCGGCCAATGTAATGAAAGTGTCCATTGTTATCATTGTATTAGAGATAAAATTGATAATTTAGGTTTTCATATGCATTAAACCACATGTTCATAAATTAAATGTGAATTAGATTATAGCCGAAAAATTCAACCAATCAAATCAAGGCATTTCAGTTTCTGCAGTTAAATATACTTTCTCTGTGGCCATCCCTTAATCTAAAAAACCCTTTGCTCTTAGGCACCAAAACAGGCAATGCCGAAATGCTTCGAACGTGTTTGACAGAGGTCAGCTGATGTATTTGCAACAACATCGGTATCATGATGACGTTGAACTCGTAACTGTATCACAGGAACTCTGCTCTGCTCGGATAATCGCCGTTTCGCTCGACATATCTTTTCACACCACTTTTTGGTCTATATGCACACAGGCAACGTATAGTGACATCGAAACTAAGAACTGAAGTGAACTGGGAACAAATTGAAAACAGGAAAACGAAATCAAGGCAGCACAATTTTTGAGAGCTTAAATTTTATCGATTACTTCGATTTGAGTTTCCTGAATACACCGAAAGTATGTTTGCTATGCGATTTACTAATTTAATTAGTTTCTTCTAAAAATAAACAAACAGAATTACGCCAGTGAACATAATTTGACCAATTTAGCATTAATTGTACTCTGACTATGCTTTCCCAATCTAAAATAATGTCATCGTTAGACTTAATATAAAAAGTTTATGAGAAACAAAGAAACTTTCGCTTTATTGCTATATGCTATGACCATTTATGATGCTGCTGTATACTCAATAGCTTGTCAGATCTAAAAAAAAAACAACACTACCTATAATTATAGCATTATAATATATTTAAAGCAGCCATAAGCAATCACATTTTAGGTGTCGGAACTCGGTTCACCCTTATACCGATGATAGATATTCGTCTCCTAAACTTGACCTTACAAGTAAACAAAAGGGACCAAACTTAATAAACGGATTCAAGCACACGGTGGCATTATTTTGACATCTAGAAACGAGTTCAATTTAATCTGTTTGCTCCAGAAGTGCCAATTTCAGTAGCTTAATGATGCAGTGTGAGATAAAGAACGAGATACAGTGCCTCTAACAAATAGAAATTCAAGACTGGATTTATCTGGTTTAGCCAGGCATGTCTATCTGGGAAAGATTTAAATATGGTTTATCTTGAAAGGCCAGAAGCGATATCATCTTTTTCCTTCTCAAATATCTGGATGTGGAAATTTTTTTCCTTGCGAATGGGTGCATTTGATATCATATATGTACCAAACTTGCTCCCTCCTTCCCCCAAACAACTAAAAAATGGGGATAATTTTGCCACAAAAAGCGGTACATACGGAATAAGAATTTTGTTAAAAAGTGGTAATTTTCATCTAGTAATTGGCGTGTTCCAAAATAGGGGGTATTATCGGAATTATACCCCGCGTTAATTCTAAAACAGGGGGTCTTATCGGAATCATACCCCGCGTTAGTTCCAAAACAGGGGGTCTTATCGGAATTATACTCCGCGTCAGTTCTGAATGGAGCTATTTTCTCAAATGTGACATTCCGTTTAGTGATTCATTTCAAAAGCCAAGTGCTCCTGTGGTAATCAGTTGTTACGTGAATACCTCCTCGGATTTTTCCTTCGGTTTGCTTCCATTTAATCTCTTTGCCATGTTTTTCCTATTGTTTAATGTATTTATATGTCACAATGTGCCATATTCACGCAACTCAGGATTCGTTCGAAATTTAAAATTATGCATCAGTCTACTTTTTATTTATATCAGTATTTACTTTTTGATATTCAAAGTTAAGTTACATTGGTTACAAAATTACACAAAATCTAGGTTCTTGCTATCAAAAATTAATTATGTATTTAAATTCAATGGGTTAATAAATTTTAGCTGATATCCAAAACTGAAAATATTATATTTATATATCTCTTAATCCTTTTCTACAATTAAATATTGATATTAATAATTTGATTAATATAAACGAGAATCTGATAAAGTTGTTTTTCGGTTGTGTCCGAAAAATGGTTCTCGACTGAATTCTGGCGTCTATCCATCGTTTCAACAGAAATGTTGAACTGGCCGCAACAAAAACAGCAAACGACAGCTTTTAGAATATGGAAAATTAGTCGATAACCAGGAACAACAGTCATGTTTAAAAAAGAGGCGGCACAAGATTAACAACGGCTAGCTCTTTGGCCGCTTTGTATATTGACACGCCATGTCGCATTAAAGACTGCCATGGAAGAGCCCATGCGTTCGTATCGGTGAAACACAGAAATACAGACAAAAATGTTGGAGTGGGGTGGAAGAGGAGTTTGGAAAGTGAAAGACGGAAAGAACAACGTTTGCGGACTGTTTTTGTTTGTAATTTTTATGGATGACATCTGATGACATTCAATCAAAATCTGATTCAATTCAAGGCTTCTTGCAGCTACAGGTATTTCACACAAGAACTAAACCAGTTTGTGTTAAGTCTGATACAAAGAGAGACGGAAATAAAAGACGTTGATCTTATAGTAAGGATTTAACATCCAAAAATATAGATTTACAGTGGTTGCAAATTTTGAGTTGTTCACGTCGCCTCAATTTCCAAAACTAATTTAAATCCAAGTCCAAAGTCCACAATAAGCTTCGATGTTAGCCAACTGATTGAATTTCGTAAGCAGTTTCGCTCCTAATAGAAGGTTAGAAGCCCCACTCTGCTGCTTATAAAGGGAACAGTGAGACGTTCTTTGATCGGAGGCATCTACGGGAGACTTACGGCTTTTACCAGAAACTGTAATTCTTTTCTTATGGAGTTTATGTGACAACCAGATGCTGGATCCAGTAGTCACGGTGATAAACTGCATTAGTTAAAAGATGTAGCTGTATGCATTAATAACATTGTTCACTGGACTGATGGAAAAGGGTACCAGGCTGCGTGGAAACATACTAATTTATAACTTACGTTAATCATGTTTAATGTATACTTCAATGTTATATAATTGTTTCTAGGATCGCAGTTACAAATCCTAGAGTATTCAACATGGCAAAACAGAGCTCAATAGTTATTTTCCACTATTAAAGACGCGCCGCATCAGAGGGAGGCTCATATATAAAAGGGCTGCAGGCACGCAAAGAAATCATTTCATAGCTTGAGACAATCATTTGTGTATTATAATTGAATTTTTAAAACAACAATTAAAAACAATGTTGGTCATAGACTTGGCGGTGACTTTAAGGTGAGCGCTATTTATTATGTTTACATCAAATTGTCTAAATTTACTTTATTTCATAATTTCAATTTATGTGGTTTGTATTACCAAAATGCGCGTCAAGAAGCACGAGTTGACTGTTGCGGCTATTTGGACGTTAGAAGTGTACACCGGAAGTAACAATCACTCTACTTATTGCATAATCAGAGGTATTGTTATGCTTGACAGCGTGTTGTTAACTCTGATACGGAAAGGATATACAACACCTTTACCTTATCTAAGTAGAAATAACAGCAAAGGAGAAATACCACAACAACTTTCCTTTTACAACATTGGTAAGTTCTTAATTTTAAATTAATGAATTTCTGAATCAGATGTTAGACAGTTGTGGTGTTGGTCTAAAATCCCTGTAAATATTGATTATTTACAGATTATATATATATATATATATATATATATATATATATATATATATATATATATATATATATATATATATATATATATATATATATATATATATATATATATATATATATATATATATATATATATATATATATATATCAGTGTAATTCCAGCAATACGGGGACCATTTTTGCTAAAAAACACAGTATTAGGGAGACCAAAAATTTAAGGAGACCAAAAGTAGGTCTCCTTAATTCTTAGCGTGTTTAAACGTTATGAAACTACATAGTAAACAAAAAACGAATGATTCTATAACATAGTGAATATAATATATTCTGTTTTAAAATTAAATTTGTGTGTTACCACTCGATAACAAGCTAAAAAACATATATTATTTTTTCCAATTGGTCTCCCTATATAAGGCATGTTCCCCCTATGAGTGGTTGCAGATTTATATATATATATATAACCTGTAAATAATCAAAGAGTGTCAACTTCCTATTTTAGATCGACAGGCAGACAAACCGCATACAATTGAAAACTGCTACGGTCCCGTCATGAAACAGTCCTTTAATGACATTGACTATGCCTTTCTTGGCTATAACATCCTAAAAGGCTATCCGTTTGCCCCAGGTCGCGATCCAGGCTTCACCTTGCCTATTTTCTTTGCAAATTATAGCTCCCCTCGATACACGGGAGACTGTCGATACAGCCTACCTCATGGCATCTTCGCGAATCCCGTGGAATCTTGTACAACATCTTTCAGCTCAACAATCATTAAAAATCAGCGCGATTTTTCTGATTCACTCTCCACCACTGCACAGGCTAGCGGAGGGGCATGGGGTGTTAGTTTTTCAGCTAATGTTGGGTATAAACGTGCAGTCTCTACACTGGAAAGTGGCAAAAATCTTTTTATAGTTTCCCAAGCTAACTGCCAGTATTATTTCACTAAGATTGACCCAGTTTCACCGCCTTCATTGGATCTGAGCTTTATAGAAGCCGTAAAAGGTCTTCTAAGAGGCAATAGGAATAAATATATGGAATTTTTTGACACTTATGGTACCCATTTTGTAACAGAAATGGAACTAGGTGCCAGATACACTAATCAATACGAAATGAGTACTGTATCGTATAATGAACAGAAAAGTAAAAACATAGATGCTGCGGTCCAGGCTAGTTATTCGGCTTTACTCAGCATAGGTGGAGATTTTAGTTTAGATTCTGATCAGAGAAAGACCGTTGCAAACTTTCTGAAAAAGGTGAAGAAAATTTCGATAACGGTTGGTGCTACTCCAGCTTCCAGGGATGCAATGGAGTGGGCAGAGTCAGTAAAAAATAACCCCATGCCAATGCGCTATCTTCTCAATTCAATCGAAAATTTGTTTACGGATCAATATATGGGCTATCTAAACATAGCACATGACCAAATAAGGCAAAAGATTCAGCAATACAAGCTTGGATATTGTTCACAACTATACAAGCAAGGAACAGTTAATTCCTGCCAGAATTCTATTGCAGGTATGTACATTTATTTCAAAACGTACATTTCGAACTAGAAAACCGTAAAAGCTTTATATTAAAATGTATTTATTCTTTTATCATTCCTAAAACTATACAAACGGAAACTTTTAAAGGTACTTACTACGTTCTATCACGAAAATAATACCTATTTGCTTGTGTGAAAATATTTTGATAGCCAACCCATGCGAATCGTCACCTTGTCAGAACGGAGGCAGCTGCCTGCTGCTGGAAGGGGGTCTTCACGAGTGTAAATGCGACGATAATCATGGCGGCTCTTTGTGTGAAAGTAAATTGAATAAGGCATTACAATAACTGATACAACGATGCATAAGCGCTCATTGGTAAAATATATTCGCATAAGTGATGTGAATCTCGTACAACATAATTTATAAGTGCATAGAATAGAATGATCATCGAAGATTTGTTAGGACTTAGTCTTACTTTTTCTTGTGTGTGCAGTATGTTTACAATATGCAAATCTTCAAAACATTTTTGCATATAAAGTCATATAAAGGCGGTTGTCAAACAACTTATTACGTACCCTGTAGAATTTGTTTCAAATGAACATTGTATTTTATGTCCCTTTTTACAGTATCATGCTCTACACGAATTGGTGAAAAATGCTATTGGAAAGGGGGTAATGAGCCTAGAAACTGGTACGCTAGTGAGCTGGCATGTAACAAAATGGGTGGACATTTGGCAAACATCTACAGTGCTGGAGAAGACACCGCGCTCGCAGACGTTGGTAGGGGCATATTGTATCACTTTCATCTTGAATGACTATTTGGCATACCGAATCTGCAGAAGACACGGCAGTCGTAAGCTTTGGTATATGCATATTTTATCAACGTCATTCTTAGTGAGTATGCTATCTGTGATCCTGTATTTGGAGAAGACACGGTGTTCGAAAGGTTTTGCTTTGTGCATGTTTCATCAGCTTCATTCTGAATTGGTCTGGTAAGCACGTAGCATATTTCTTGCAATGTAGCATTTGCTGAACACATTTCTTTTTCGTTCGTGTTGTTTATAAATAAATCTTCTTTTGTGTATAAATAAAATATCTTTTCTAGTTATTCAAATATTTAATACTCTTTATTCAGAATGAATTTATAAATAATAATGCTTTTTATATTGAACATCAGTTTATATTAATAGCAAAAATGTATTAGTCATCAATCACAAGTTGTTCATATCTTATGATCCGTTTGAAAATGCATTCCTTTAACAACACCACTGCTTTCGTATTGATTTCACGGTGTTGGTCTTTCAATTAAATTTTAAGTGAGGTTTGTCAAATTTTGGTCTAATATTAAGTATTGTTCAATGTCTAAGAGATATTGCAACAGAAAAAATAACATACTAGAACCCTTCTTCGATAATGCTAGAAAGGTGTCCAGGAACGAGATATATATATATATATATATATATATATATATATATATATATATATATATATATATATATATATATATATATATATATATATATATATATATATATATAGGATATTACTCAAAATATGATAGTTTTTTACGCCCTAAGTTTCTTCTCAGCTCAGGCATGGCGATAAGATTGGCAAATTGCGATGTACTACAATTCACGCACAGTGCTATGCAGACAAAAAGTATATGGCTGTCGTGTCCAACTGTTTATCCAACTGAACACATTCCATTTAACATGGGCCTATCTTTTTTTGTTGACAGTTGATCCCTCGTTCTTCTTACCAAATGGACCTGCGCTGACATGGAGCGGTGGAAGAAAGAGAGAATCTGGAGAGTGGAGATGGAGCAGCACGAATGAAAGAATAGAATATTTTAATTGGGCTTCGGGACAACCAGACAATTGGGGTGAGACTGAAGAGGATTGTCTGGTTGTGGTTCACTCACAAGGAACGAAGTGGAATGATTGTTCCTGTGAACTGTGTGTCGCCCACGCAGTCTGTCAATATCCATGAAACTATCATAGCTTTATTTTTGTTCCACGGTGCAGTTCCTTTGTGAGCATCACTGAAAGCTTCATGACCCCTGAATAGGACTTCTGTTCACAGCAGTTCCTTTGTGAATAATCTTGACATTTTAATAACTTTATATTCGACACTGGTACAAACTAGCTATTGTTTCTATGTCAATAATACTTCTATATATTTGTATGAAATGTGTACAGTCCATGCGTTCTGTCAACGCTTTTGTCCTATTCGTGCAATTTTTCTGTAAATGATGGACATTTTAATGGCCGGACTTGACGAATCAGCACTTGATAAGCACAGATCTTAAGAATTTTTGTTGGTTTTAATGCTGGACTAAGGATGGAGTCGCAACTGATTTATATGCATTGTAAATCTTATTTTTATTGGATTATTTAAGGTTCACTTCAAAATGTTGGTTTGTCCTTTGAAATTTATTAAATTTTTCACATCCTAGACATTGTAACTGAGAAAGCAATTTTGTACATTATCGCACAAGTTGTATGCAGGGAAAAACTGGCAAAGGTTCGCCTCGTGATTTGAATCGGACCAATATTAGCGTTTATACTTATCTATATTGTAAAAAAATCTCACAAAGTTTAAACCCATTGGTTTTCCTATGTCCGAATTACCGCCGTATTCTTTTATGTCACATGTCCCGGATACAACGGAGCGTAACACTGAAACGATAACATGAAAAAGTGATGTTTTGTATAGGTGTTGACTGAAACAATGTTTATTCTGAAATCAAATAGAAAATGTTATTTTTTAATGCTGCATTTACGTTTCACTGATTGAATTTTAGCTTTTTTCACATGTTAACCTGCACAAGGATTTAGACGATTGTGCGTTATGGAAAGCACAAAAACAAAGGAAATTTTAAAAAAGAGGCAGTGAAATCCAAAGCAAGAAAGAGAAAGATTTCGGAGTGCTAGATAGAACGATGATTAAAAAGGAAGACACCTTGGGCATTCCCCTGTATAATATACGTAGAATTCCCCACTTCTAAAATGCATGGGTAATTAACGCATATTATATGTATATTATACATTTGAATTCCCACGCAAAATTTCATTAGAAGTCATTTGTATATTACACGTATATTTTACGTGGGATTTCCCATATGAACATTCCCATGTAAAATACACGTATATAATGCGTGAAAATTTTCACTTAGTAAATGCATGGGAAAATATACGCATATTATGCGCAGTTTGGCAATGTGGGCTTATTATCGCAGACCAGAAACAGCCGCCATTGAGCGATAAAATATTTAAATTTTGCTAAATTCTGCATATTTTGGTGGAGGGATGCCTTTTTTCTAAGTATTATAGAAAGTTAGACATGGAAACACCAATTTCACTAAAATCTTTATGCTTAAAATTCTTTTAAGGAGTACTTTATAACTGCACTATAGTTAAATAAATAAAAACTATCGTGTATGCCCAGGGTGGGTCGTCCCTTTAAAATTCCATGCTTAATATGCGTGGGAATTCCCAAATATAAAATGCATGGAAATATATGCGTATAAAATGCATGGGTTCACATGCGCATAATACACATCGGAAAGAGTCTCAAACTCTCCTAAATCCGACGTAACTACATGGGAATTTCCCCAACAAAACACATTATTTATGCTTGGGTACGTGGGAATACCCACATATATTATGCATAGTCCGCATGTGGGACTGCTATCTGGGGTGTTCTCTTTAATTCGCGATTACCCAGCAAACACTAAGACGTCAGAATGACGTCGGGTCGACGTCGTGACCCGACGTTTCCGACGTCGGACTGACTTGCAGGTTCGGGTTGCATATGAAATAGAACCGAAGTCGGGTTTTCTACGTGAGAATGACGTCGGGTTCCGACCTAAATCCGACGGCGGAATTAAGTCAGTTTTAAGTTGTATATGAATTGGAAACGACGTCGGATTCCGACCTGAAACTGACGTCGAGTTTACCACCTTGAAACGACCAGTCTTAGACACGTCTTACAAAAACAAAGTATAGAGTTATATAATTAACAGATAATTATCATTCAACTGTTGTTGTGAAATACATACGAAAGCATTTTCCATGTAAATTTGAACAATCTAGGAAGAAAAATACTGAAGCGCCATCAAAATTCTAAAATTTTCATGTAAAAAAGTTACGTTTTTTCTTGCTCTTTTTCAAGATGACTTCCATTTCCGCTGAGCCATAATAAATGTGCATCACTTTTTGGTCGTTTTTGCAACGTCGGAATGACATCAGAAAACCGACGTCGCCTCGACGTCGGAATAAAGTCGGGTTTTGAGGAAAGAGGTCGTGACGTAATTCTACTCGTTTTACAACCTTACTTCATTCAGAATATTGTTTTGAAGTCGTTGCGACCAAAATCCAACCTTTTTTTCAACAAAAAAAACTACGTCGGTTGTTTTTCTGGGTGCCATTGCACGTGCAACAGAAATAGCAGTGTTGTGCGTTATGACGAGTTAATACGCACAGTACTATTCGCCGTTTTTCAGTATCGAAAGCATCACACTACGCAGAATAAAAAGATGTACCGTTGGTTTTTCGAAAAAAAGCCCAGGCCTTCTACTTGGAAACTGGCTAATTTCAGGCGCCCATTTAGAAACCAAATATAAGCCCCGGGGATTCCATTAGGAAACAGTTTCATAATTAGAGCTCCGGAGCTTCTATTTTTTAGATCGCGCCCTGGGGGATGGTTGTTGATAAGTTTTTATTTAAAAAAAGGAAAATTAACCATCAGTCTTTTATTAAAGCGCTACATGCTGCGGATATCCGCACAAAAAAATAACAAAACACACAAAAACAAAGGTAACTAAAAAAGTCTGGTAAAGTGTCCTGTGTAAAACACGAAGCACAGGATTAAGCGACGACGCAGAACGTGTCTAGGGGTTTGCCTCACATCAAAGGATTAAGTGCACCGTGTCTGCATTGAGAGTAAACACGAGTTCTAAAAAGACTTACAGGGAAGGAGGGGCAACATCACATCGCCCGTTTCAGTACTCAGCCCGTTATATTTCCAGTAATACAACGGGCACTGGAGTAAAGGTGGCAGTGGGGACGGGGGGGTGCTGTCTGTTCCCCTTGTGCGAAGCACAGGATTAAGCAACGACGCAGAACATGTCTAGGGGCTGCCTCATATCAAAGGATTAAGTGCTCCGTGTCTGCATTGCGAGTAAACACGAGTTCTAAAAAGACTTGCATGGAAGGAGGGGGCTTTTATTTTTCAGTTCTTTATTTTAACTCCAAATAGACACCCTTGGGCTTCTATTGGGAAGCAGTTTCCTAATAAGAGCCCTGGGGCTTTTAAATGGTTGAGTTTCTTTTCGGAATCTCCCGGTATTTAATATCGCCAGAACATAGCAGCTATGCGGCAGAATGAATTGTGGAGGTGTGCAAAAGGTATCTCAGACTTGTACACAAAGCAATCATGAAATAAAAATTAAGCGACATTCGCGCAGTTCAACCATTATACATGGGGGAAGTCTACAATTTTTTCGGCGTTAATGCCAAATTGTTTAGGAGTAATTTTTTATTTCACTTCTTGATGACCTTGTACTTTGCTCTTTGAAACTTGCACCCCCAATTTCAAACTCGTTTCATGCAAAACTGCTTATTAGTTTTGGGTACTATTGAATTGATTAGTTTTCCTTTCACTATGAAGCCTTTCAGTTGGTCTAACGATGTCTTTCAGACTGACGTCATCATGCCGAACAAGTACATTTTAGGTACAACGTTCATTTGGTAAAAGAAACCTCTGAAGTTGAAAAAGTAACTAAAAACAAACAAAACAAAAATGGATTCAAGCACATGATGCCAACACTTAAATATTAATCTTGATTTCTTTTGCTTGAGGCATGGCCAGATAAAGAATGAAAAATACTATGTTTTATCTGGAAACAAGGTCACGGTCTTGATTACTAGATTTATTTTGGTTAGTGAAAGCCAGACAGGCGACATCAAATTGAGTTTTTTGTTTTCAACCTGTTTTGTGTGAAATATATGGGTGTGGGGAGTCAAACATCATCGCCACACTTGAGAATAATTAAATAATTGACACTCGACATCATATGTTTTACAGCGCGTGACCGAAAAACTCGGGAAAAGGGCGTGTTTTAGGGTGAGGCCCGATTCGCACGAAATGCCAATAGTAGTAGGGAAAGAGGGATTCGAAAACAGGAAGTGACGTCATCAGACCCCCCTACCCCCTACCCCCCCTACCCCCCACCCCCCACTACCCCCCTACCCCCTACCCCCTACCCCCTACCCCCCACCCCTCCTACCCCCTAGGGGTAAGAAAATTTTTGCGATTTCAGCATAGTTATCCGTTTCAGACGATTCTGAGCAACTTTGGTTTCATGACCCCCCCCCCCCCCCTAGGGGTAAGAAAATTTTGCGATTTCAGCATATTTATCCGTTTCAGACGATTCTGAACAACTTTGGTTTTTATGACCCCCCCCCCCTAGGGGTAAGAAAATTGTGCGATTTCAGCATAATTATCCATTTCAGACGATTATGAACAACTTTGGTTTTTATGACCCCCCCCCCCCCCTATCATGTAACACTGTAGTTGAACAGCCACAGACATCATTCAAAGACGAGAGCAGACCTTTTTGTTCTCCTTGGAAAAAACTTGGACAAACTTTTTGTTTTTGGTTTTGGGTTTTTGTGACTCTGTGACATTATGTGACAACATGCGACTGTGACATTATGTGACTCTGTGACTTTTTTTAAACATAATAGCCATATTTCTATGTTTATTTTCACTATTATTATTATGATAATATTTAATTAGTCATATTTCAATGGTTCTATTACAATAACCACACACACAGCGTAGGAATAAGTACAAGAAAGGTCTCAGAGTGTGGGGAAACCGATCGATAAATTTCAGAGTGCACTCGTTCAGAGCGTGGGAACGATCAATAATTTGAGAGAGAATTGGATTTTCCCTACGTTAAGTCCAATGTTATGTTTTATGTTATAGTAGTTGGAAAATGGTGCTTCTAGACCAACTTTAGCAAAGTAGTTTTTGACAACATATGATATATAAAATAAGTTTTAGCATTTTACCATGCTACTTATTCAAATGTTCTAAAGCTATAGTGGTGCAGAAATGGTGGTTCTAGACCAACTTTAACAAATTTTTGGTTTTCTGACAACATATGATGTATAAAATAAGTTTGAACATTTTACCATGTTGAAGTAGGGAAAAATCAGGGTTTTAAACCAACTGTAACAAATTTATTTTTTTCACGTTTCAAACGATTCTACCACTTGGTTGATTGTTGGAAAAGGGGAAGTGAAAATGTGGATAGTTATGTAGGAAAACTGCGCCTATTCAAACATGTAGTCGAATGGCAAGCCCATTTAAAAGACGTGTTCGAATGGCAAGCCCATTCAAAACACGTGTTCGAATAATTTTCGGAAGATATTACGTCGTGGTATTGTTCAACAAGTTCAACATGTTCAACATGTTCAACATGTTCAACAAGTTCAACATGTTCAATGTGTTCAACATGTTCAACATGTTCAACAAGTTCAACATGTTCAACATGTTCAACAAGTTCAACATGTTCAACAAGTTCAACATGTTCAACATGTTGTTGTTCAACAAGTTGTTGTATATAAAGCTATGTTTAGAGACTTTCTCATCATTTGAATAGTGTAGGTTGAACTGAAAGGATGTATAAATGCAACATTTGTTCAAAATCTTACAATTGGCCACAAAGGTAAACGTGGTAAAGTTATTTCTAATCATATTAAGTCAACTCACTATAAAGTATAAAAGGCAGCCGCCCTCAGACCTAACACACATTCTGTATCAAGATACTGAAGAGTGAGCATGTCTGCAGTGAGCGAGCAACAACTACCATCTATGACAATGCCTGCAGAAAAGTCTGAGACATTGCCTGCAGAAAGCTTTATAGTAAAGCCTGAGACAATACCTACAGCAAAGTCTAAGGCAATGCCCATGGTAAAGTCTAAGGCAAAGTCATGTCAGCAGCGTCAAAAGCGACCACATCTTAGAAAGATAAAAAGAGATGAGTTACAAGCTATGACGCCGCCGTGTAAAAAGCCAAAAATTAAGACAGAGCCTAAAATGAAGCGAGAACCAGAGTGTAAAGCTGCTACCACCATGAAGAAGATGAGTGTAGACGATTTATCGGTTATGATACCTATTAATGGAGAAATATATATTAAATTGGCGAAATATCAACAGAAAGTGATGGTTAACATTCGTGAATATATTACGGATCATACATCTGGGAGGTTACATCCTACCAAGAAGGGAATTTTGTTGTCATTGAACGATTGGCACATGCTGAAGAAGCAAATGACGTCAGTGGATCTCATGCTTCAGAAAATGGATTTGTATAAATGCAGTGACTGTCAGAAGATCGTTGATTAGACAGCGAGATGACTGTATACAGTTTTAACAGCATGACGAGCTTAGTGGATGCTATGATTTCTTCACCCTCAGTGCAGAAGATTTGAGCGAAGGTTTTGAAGCTTGACAAAAACTAAGCTTTGACTCATATGGACATGTACATTTGATATGTAGTTAAAATTGTCTTCATATGTAGACTGTGAAATTAACATGATCTATGTTCATGTGAAGTTAGTTGTTATAAAATTTTAAGTTCTTGTGAATATGCACATGTATTAACATAATATGTATTTGAAATAGTTTTGTTTGTATCATAATTGTACATATTTGTAATATTCAATAAAAACACATATGATGCTTTTCAACTTTTTATTTTTCTCATACAATACTTGAATATAATACATAATAATACAATTCTTGAATATAATACATAATAATACAAAATTAACTATAATACCTAATATACGATATATGATATATGGTTTACGGGTCAATTAAAACCGCGTCAGGAACCTTGTATGTTGCAAAGCAAGACATATATTAATACACAACGCTTAAGCGAATAAAATATTACAACATTTATAAAGTCTTTATCATAAAGTTTAGTCAAATAAGTCTATTTTTCTTCATCTGTTTCACTCTGTTCACTCTCCATACCACTTTCTTCATCACTGCTGTCATACTCCTCTTCCTTATCTAGTAGCTCTTCAAAGAATGCATTGTTTTTCCTTATAGCCGCCTTTAGTGCCTTTGAATACTTGTAATGTTTTTCATCCACAAAGTAATTAAAGTCCTTTAAAATCTGTTGATAATGTTGGCTTTGTTCTAGACGCTGGGTATATTTGAATAGTCTCATAAACAGTTGTTTTATTCCATGTTTATAAATGGCTCGAAGGTCATAACTTGCTATTTCACGCGCATCTTCAAGTCCTTGTTCTTCATATTCTGAAACCTTTTCTTGAAATTTGTCATCATAGTCATCGTAGACTTCTTGAACCATATCATACCAAACAGAGTCTATTTCTGACTCACTTTCAGAGTCTGTTTCTGACTCACTTTCAGAACTCCTGTCATCAGCATCCTCACCACACTGCTCCATATGTTTGAGCAAAGCTTCTTCGCTGTTGTATAATGCACCACATTCTGTACAAGCATGTGCATTCTTTTCAGCCATGTTAACGCTTTCACTTTCCATAGAAGACTCATCGAAAGTTTCCGTGAAAGGTAGTTTTACAGGGTTTTCCATATCCGATTCTTCATCCACTTCTGACGTGTGAGCAACCTTTAAGTGTCTTTTAAGACTTTGTGGCCAATTGTAAGATTTTGAACAAATGTTGCATTTATACATCCTTTCGGTTCAACCAACACTATTCAAATGATGAGAAAGTCTTTAAACATAGCTTTATATATACAACAACTTGTTGAACAACAACATGTTGAACATGTTGAACATGTTGAACATGTTGAACTTGTTGAACATGTTGAACATGTTGAACTTGTTGAACATGTTGAACATGTTGAACATGTTGAACTTGTTGAACATGTTGAACATGTTGAACATGTTGAACAACTTGTTGAACATGTTGAACATGTTGAACATGTTGAACAATTTGTTGAACAATACCACGACGTAATATCTTCCGAAAATTATTCGAACACGTGTTTTGAATGGGCTTGCCATTTGAACACGTCTTTTAAATGGGCTTGCCATTCGAGTACATGTTTGAATGGGCGCAGTTTTCCTACATAACTATCAACATTTTCACTTCCCTTTTTCCAACAATCAACCAAGTGGTAGAATCGTTTTAAACGTGAAAAAAATAAATTTGTTACAGTTGGTTTAAAACCCTGATTTTTCCCTACTTCAACATGGTAAAATGTTGAATTTATACATCATATGTTGTCAGAAAACAAAATTTGTTAAAGTTGGTCTAGAACCACCATTTCTGCACCACTATAGCTTTAGAACATTTGAATAAGTAGCATGGTAAAATGCTAAAACTTATTTTATATATCATATGTTGTCAAAAACTACTTTGCTAAAGTTGGTCTAGAAGCACCATTTTCCAACTACTATAACATAAAACATAACATTGGACTTAACGTAGGGAAAATCCAATTCTCTCTCAAATTATTGATCGTTCCCACGCTCTGAACGAGTGCACTCTGAAATTTATCGATCGGTTTCCCCACACTCTGAGACCTTTCTTGTACTTATTCCTACGCTGTGTGTGTGGTTATTGTAATAGAACCATTGAAATATGACTAATTAAATATTATCATAATAATAATAGTGAAAATAAACATAGAAATATGGCTATTATGTTTAAAAAAAGTCACAGAGTCACATAATGTCACAGTCGCATGTTGTCACATAATGTCACAGAGTCACAAAAACCCAAAACCAAAAACAAAAAGTTTGTCCAAGTTTTTTCCAAGGAGAACAAAAAGGTCTGCTCTCGTCTTTGAATGATGTCTGTGGCTGTTCAACTACAGTGTTACATGATAGGGGGGTCATAAAAACCAAAGTTGTTCATAATCGTCTGAAATGGATAATTATGCTGAAATCGCACAATTTTCTTACCCCTAGGGGGGTCATAAAAACCAAAGTTGTTCAGAATCGTCTGAAACGGATAAATATGCTGAAATCGCAAAATTTTCTTACCCCTAGGGGAGGGGTCATGAAAACCAAAGTTGCTCAGAATCGTCTGAAACGGATAACTATGCTGAAATCGCAAAAATTTTCTTACCCCTAGGGGGGTAGGGGGTAGGGGGGGTAGGGGCGTATTGGGGGTGGGGGGTAGGGGGGTAGGGGGGTCTGATGACGTCACTTCCTGTTTTCGAATCCCTCTTTCCCTACTACTGCAAATTTTTTCATTCAGTACTCCGTCTTTTCAACAAAAAATTTACAAGGAATCGCCCTGCCCGTTTGGTTACAATAGGTGTATTATTCTAAATGAAGCATTTCTCGTTTAACGGTCATTTTAAAAAGTAATGGGCATGCTTGTAACCAGTTAGTACGGGAACGCCTCCCCCTCGCCCCTGTAGGAAGCCCCTCGTGTAGGGGACACGCATGAAAACCAGTTGGCACGTGAGCCTCCCCCCCCTCCCCCATCACCCCCCTCCCACTTCCGTCGGGAAGAACCACTTATGTAGAGGACACGCATTTAAAACAGTTGGTACGTGAACGCCTCTCCACCGGGAAGAACCCCTCGCGTGGGGCACACGCATGGGTGTCAGTTGGTACTTGAACGCCCCCTCCGCCAGGAAGAGCCCCTCGTGTGGGGCACACGCATGGGTGTCAGTTGGTACGTGAACGCCTCTCCACCGGGAAGAACCCCTCGTGTGGGGCACACGCATTTAAAACAGTTGGTACGTGAACGCCTCTCCACCGGGAAGAACCCCTCGTGTGGGGCACACGCATGGGTGTCAGTTGGTACTTGAACGCCCCCTCCGCCAGGAAGAGCCCCTCGTGTGGGGCACACGCATGGGTGTCAGTCGGTACGTGAACGCCTCTCCACCGGGAAGAACACTCGTGTGGGGCACACGTATGGGTGTCAGTTGTTACGTGAGCGACTCCCCCCGTGAATAATCCTTCGTGTAGGTGACATGCATGAGAACCAGTTGGTACGAGAGCAGTAGTTGTAAAAGGAGAGTTCTGGACCAGGAAGTGACGTGATCAGTCACGTAACCATGGTGATAAAGTGCGGACATTTCACCCCCCCCCCCAAACGGCAGACGGGCTACGCCTAGGATATGCTATGTGTGAAACCCATTGTGACCTCATAGGCGGCGTAACCATGGTGATAAAGTGAGAACCCCCCCCCCCCCAGGCGGCAGACGGGTAAGGACAGACCCCATGGTGATAAAGTGAGGACCTCCCCCTAGGACATACTATGTACCGACCCCCCCCCCCCCCCAGGAGAGCAAAATTTAGTCGAATCAGCATAAAAAATCATATATAAGTGCTGCGTCTCCAGGCTCAGCAATGACAGTGTGAGAAACATCATGGACAACACACCTCAGGAGACTCCAGCAATTGATGACTTAACGGCTTTTGAGGCAGATGAATCAGTTTACATCATGGTAAACATGTATGATGAAACTGAAGAAGCTGCAATAGCATATGCTTTGGAGGGAGCGTTAGGAGTTCCATCTCAGATCGCTCCAGTGAAGGCTGACGTAACAATCACAGTGTGTGTGTGTGTGTGTGTGTGTGTGTGTGTGTGTGTGTGTGTGTGTGTGTGTGTGTGTGTGTGTGTGTGTGTGTGTGTGTGTGTGTGTGTGTGTGTGTGTGTGTGTGTGTGTGTGTGTGTGTGTGTGTGTGTGTGTGTGTGCGTGTGTGTGTGTGTGATGTTTGAGAATACATTTTATCACATTTCAGTTTTTTCAGGTCTAGTGAATGATGCGACAACAACCATGATAACTAGTCCTCAAAAGTGTTAGTTGGCGGATGAATACCATTTGGCGGATGAATACACATATCCAGGAGAGTAAAATTCCGCTGAGTCAGCAATTTTAACAAGTTAGCAATTTTGACAAGTTACACATCATTTTTTTATTACGTCTAAGTAGCTTAAAAGGAAGAGTGAATTTCACCCATATCAGTTCTAGCAGTTGATGTGATAACAAGAACGATGGCAACGAATTCAGTCTTCTGTCATGATTGCAATGTGACATTTCCATCTCTGGAATTGTTCGTGGCACATAGATGCAAACCAGCTGAGTTGAAACGTGCTTGTGAAGAGCTTGATGAGAAGATTGAAGCCAAGAGACGAAAGACGGTACAAGATGGCATTGACAGACCTGATCCAGTCCTCTGCTGTGTATGCATTAACATATTTCCATCTCTGGAATTGTATGAGACACATACGTGAGTGAAGATGGGAGAACAAGATGCAAAGAGACAAAAGACGGGACAAGTAGGATGAGGCAGAAGAGTTAGTCTTGGTGAAAACGCACAGGAAAAAAGGTTTGAGTCTGAAGATGGATTGGATTTACTACTTGAAATGCGATAACAAGAGAACCGGATTAAAACACATTTGCTAGAGACGTTAAACCATGGAATGAAATGGTATATCGTGGTACATACGCGCTTCAAGAAATTGAGGGCGAATGCTGAAGGTGTTATGGTAGAACAAGTGGATAATGCCTTTATCAGCAGTCCAACATATTCAGCACACAATCCGGCGGATATTGAGTAGGACTTGCCAGAATCCTATAAAGAATTGTTTACCAAGTTTGATGAACATGAGCGACAAGGCTCTGGCTGGGTGTTGGATAACATACTATACACTGAAGTACATACAGCTACGTTAATGCCTCTGGAAGCGAGTAGTTTTATCCCACTACCGAAGAAAGAAAAGAATACAAAGGCTGTGTTGAACATTCAGAATAAAGACAACAAGTGCTTTTTATGGTCTGTATTGGCTCACCTTCACCCTCATGAGAACAACTCACATCGCGTAAATCATTACACACCATTTGAGAAGGAATTAAAGGTGGAAGGTATAATGACGCCATAATGACGTCATCACAGGCGTAACCATGGTGATAAAGTGAGGACCTCCCCCCCCCCCCTAGGTGGCAGACGGGCTAACCCTAGGATATACTATGTGTGAAACCCATTATGACGTCATAATAGTTATGACGTCATAATAGGCGGTGTAACCATGGTGAGAAAGTGAGGACCCCCCCCCCCCCACCACCCCACCTAGGAGAGCCAAATTCTGCCAAGTCAGCTAAAAAAGTGCTGTTTGGTGAGTTACACATCATTTTTGATAAAGTCTAATTGGTATATAAGGATGACCTCCCCATTCATATTAACGATTGATGCAACAACAATGGCAGCCATTACAGTAAGTGCTTATTTGCATAGGGTTAGCCCGTCTGCCGCCTACGGAAGGCGGGGAGGTCCTCACTTAGGTGACACGCATGGGAACTAGTTAGTATGTGAGAGCTCCCTCCGACGAGAAGAACCCCTGGTGTCGTGGACACGCTTGGAAACCAGTTGGTATGTGAGCGCACTCCCCCCTCCGCCAGATTTATGTGGTTGGCTCTCCGGTTTGTTAATAGCGTTCTTATGTGTTTCTTATAGTGTTCCAATACACACTTTGTTTGTATCAGTAATTCCTTGTTGATATTGAAGTTAAGTTATTGATATTACGAAATTGCAAATCAACTTGGTTCTTGATAGTATGAATTAATTCAATGGAATTTTTGGAGTATCATTTAGTGAATTTCTGCAAATAAATGCTGATTATAATAATGTGATTACTGTTATTAATGATAATGCTTTTCATTGATATCGGCAACAAATCTATCATTTCTGCCATTTCCGGTGAGCTTTGACCTGATAAGGTTTTTTTGTGCTCTTAACGTCTTTGGGACGTTTTTTCCAGTGTCATATACAACTAAATTACGACATCTATCCAAAGGTGCGATAAAAACATTGGATTAGCCGCTACAAAATAAGTAGCAAACAACAAATAACTGATGGAGTAAGGGGAGAGAGACTGGGAAGACGTTAAGAGGGTAGCGTTTAGAGTTCGAATGCCTTTTATAATCTAATGTAGTTACAAACTTCTTACAATTCCAGATATTTAACACTTGACAAGCCTTTGGTTTGCAAGAGTTATATGAATTTGTACGAAGAGCTTGATCTGAACATGTGCATGTCACTTTTTATTTTCGTCTTCGATTTTGTTTTCGTAGTTAAAATGCCATGTGAAAAGAGTGTATTTTTGCAAGTAAATGCGAAGCATTTTAATGTACAGCACAGAAAATCACACAGTTGCTAAGCTTTGTGCGAGCTCTCACTGCGTAAACAGATAACACAGCGTATGCCTGATGGATCATTCAAACTTAAGTCAATAAAAAGCAAACACTACTCGGCTTATAAGACGTATTCAAGCTGTGTTGTTTGCTAATATATTTAGCTGGTATTAACTTATAAACCTATGGAGTTTTTTTGAAAGTGGTCCGATTTTTTTAGAATATTATAATTTACAGAAGTGTCTTCGCGTGCGGATGGTGGGGGATTAGGGGTGTACTTGCAATCGGGTTTAAAAATCACGTTAAATTTGCTCACAGCATTATGAGATTATAAATTAGAAACATGTCATAAAGGTATTTTAATCGATCCGTTATAGCTATTGGATAAAGGACACAATATATCGATCCCTGCCATGTCATTACAGCGATGTTATGCAGTATAAAGATTTTTTTACCTTTCAACATTCAACATGTATGGGTCCCGAACTACACCACACTCTGCCATGGTTCTTGTTCACCGGTGTAACAGGATATCTTCCCCCCCCCCCGGATATCTTGCCCCCACCCCCCGGACAAGATATCCTAGGATATCTTGGCCCCCTTTAGGATATCTTGGCCCCCCTTTGGAAGCCACGGTACATTGGTATATCTTGGCCCCCGGATAATAGAAAAATAAAAGAATGCCTATTTATATATTTTATTTCTCGTTACACTAAACTTTACACTAAATGTGACAACCATCGTACCGTACCAAAAGAACATATAAATCGCAAGAGAGTGGAAGATGGAGGCTCCAAAACAGAGGCATGAATCAAAAGAGAGAATAATCTCACACAGGACAGCGAAACTATGCACATGGTGTATCTATTCGACAGAATTGTAATCAAGATAAACGCTGTTTAGATTGGATGTGGATTTAAGGATGAGGTCAAATGCAATTAAAAGCGCTATTCATTCTTGAAAGACTATTGCTTGATTGATCATACACACATAAATCAACATGAAACAGGTTTTCACATTTCTTGCAACTAATGACATGGTAAATGTCATCGACAGAATTGCAATCAAGATGAGCGCTGTTTAGACTTGATGTGGATTCGAAGATGAGCTCAAATGCAATAAAAAAACTACTCATTCTTAAAAGACTATTGATTGATTGATAACACATACATCAACCAAACATGAAACACTAACTGACACTTCTTTCAAGTGAAGTTTTCATGTGAAATTATTTAAGAGGGGCCAAGATATCCTAGTATATCTTGGATGCCCTAGGATGCCCTAGGATATCTTGTCCGGGGGCCAAGATATACGGGGGCCAAGATATCCTCGGACACCGGTCATAAGTACTTACAATAATCACGTGCTACACTTCTTTGATTCGTGGACATTTCAAAGAATCATTTTTTTGCTTTTTTGTTTTTGTTTTTGTGATCAAAAATGTAGGTCAGCAGTTTTTAAGTTATCATGTTAACAAGCTCTTGATGACAGACCGACACGCGGTCGATCGCATATATTCCCCCTGTGGGGAAAAAATTATACTTGAACGGGACATGTGCTGTAATTATCACATCAGAGGTGGTTTATTGTAACTAAACACCCATTGAAGGCACGTTACTGTAAACTACAATTATACATGAAAGGTCCTCACCTGATCTGTAATTATCACATCACAGGTATTTTATTGTAACAAAACACCTATTGAAGGCACATTGCAATTGTGAATTGAATTTTGTACTATAGTCTTTAATTATTAAATTACAAGTAAATAATTGCAATTGAAGATTCACTGAAGGCATTTAATTTAAATAACTAGCTTTTGATAACTTTGCAATGAATGGAACCGGAGTTGAACTTTTCGTTCCCTTCACTGTAGAACTGTAGAACAAAGCGTTGTAAATGCTGCAAAACAAATGAAATGTGTAACTCGAGCTGCCATTCAAGTCTGACATGTTGTAGCAAAAATTAGTTGCAAACGCAATTGAATAATTGCAACTGAATAAGATGTTAAGATTTTAAAAGTAATTACAGCAGGGCATAGTTAATTGCAATTGAATGAGATGTTAAGCAATGTTATACTGATGAAAAGCATCTATTACTTTTGTGAATGTTTTGTTAATAACGATAGAGTTCATATCGAATAAAATGTTATTTACGATCTTTAATATGATGTGAAGTACCGTTATTTACACAATTTTACAAAAAATTTAAAATTCCATCATTTCGGCATTTTTTTTGTCATTTGCGAAAAAAGAAAACTCCAGGTGGAGAAGCACTTAAGAAACTTTTGATTAAAATTTTATAACTATTTGAAAAAGCCTGAGAGAAATGAATAGTTTGACAATAATTCAGTTATTTACTACCATTTATTCCAGTTTTTGCCAAACTTCAAAGTTTCGCCATTTCGGCAGATTTTGGCGAACCGCGAAAAAATAATACCACTGGGGAACATCTCTGTGTAACATTTAAACGACTGGTGTAAAAGTGTAGCAGTAGCATTTTAAAAATGGGTTAAAACAGACACAAAAAGTGACGCCATTTTGTCAGTTTTTCGTCAATCGTCAAAAAAGTAATAGCCAGATGAGGGACCACCCAGGGAACATTCCTGCGTAATATCAAAACGATTGAAGGAGCAGCATTTTAAAGAAAAAGTTTAACATACGCACATACGCATACACATCCAAGCCCACTATAGTGATACGACTAACCCAGTCCGACAAAGTCGGCTTGGTTAATAAAAGTTGAAAACACTCTTGGTGGTCAATATTTGCTCATCTCCATGGTTAACATTCATTTCAGGGTATCTTTAATTTTTTCACACCTAATTTTCAGTGTAAGTATACTTACACTGAAAATTTTCAGTGTAAGTATACTTACCCTGACCATGTCAGGGCAAGTATACTAACACTAGTGTAAGTATACTTACCCTGAAATTAAAGATACTCTGTAACATATAGAACAGACACCCTATCCTTACTGATATCTTAAGTGAAATTCAAAAAATGCATTATAAAGAGACGGTACATTGACAATTCGATTTTCAGTTGATATCTTGGAGATTGACGTGACAGCGATAAAGGAGGCTGGGCGAAATTATTCCACAGACCACAGAGAATTAATACGACCCTGTACAACTTGATTCACGCACAATAGCAGAAGCGATGATTGGCGCATGTATAACCATGCACGTACAATAATGCTGTAGACGTGGATAGTTTCGCTAACGAGCGGCATTTTTATTCATTAAATACCTGTATGGGAAAAGGGGTGTTGCTGCTACACTTCAGGTCTGTGAGAAAAATTGTCAGGTGACGATGGCCCTTCTGACTGCTGTTACATCCTCCAAATATTAATTGCTTTTAAGTAACGTTTGACTTTATCGGGGTGACGGTTAACTCAGTTTGTTAAACCGTTGGGCTGGTAATCCCAAGGTGCCGACTTCGACTCGAGCTCGGGGTGGTAAGTAGGGGATTGACGTTCGCTCAAATTGCCTTTGCTAAGCGAATGCAGCGTTTTAGATAACCTATCATGGAAGTCAAAATTAACGCGAACTGAGGCTTTCGGCTATCTCTTTAAAAATAAGTTTGACTTTATTTCACGCGGGAGGGGAAGCGGGTGAAAATGCGATGGTGTCCACGTTAACAGTTTATATTATGTACAGAGAGACCCGTGTTTAGAAGCCTATCTAAACTTGCACAGCAAATGACATGTGGAAACTAGACCGAAATTTGCACAGCGAATTAGACCCCACTTGGAATGATAACTTAAAACGTAAGGTAGATAATATTGCTATTTGTTAACAATTTTCCCATGTCTGAATGTAGAATATCCTCCTAAATACTACCAACTATACCGATAAAGTCAAGGTCAAACATTTTTATCAGACGCACCACTTCAGATGGCCCTCTATACATGTGCCAAGTTTGGTTGATCTAGTTTCAACGGTCTTGGAAGAGATGTCTGGAAACTGATTCGGCGGAAGAAGAAAAAAATTTAAAAGCGAGGAAAAAAATAGGTGAAGAATTCGAGACATTCCATCCCCATTTCGTATTTTCAATACCAAGTGGAAATAAGCAGTGAAGGCATGGAATAAAACTGCGTTAAGTTATCTCTGTTTAACTGGGATAATGGTGCATATGTGAGAAAGAAAAGACTTTCTCTACGATGTGTCTAGACAAAGGAATATCGTATATAAAAATAGATGAATCGTGATTATCAATTGCTTCGCGTAACGCGGTTTCTTTTGCCATCTTTTTATCCTAGCAAGTTTGAATAACAACTGGATCCTGTAATAAATCATCTCCAGTTTCGCAGCTGTTTCAGTACTGTGTCACGCCTGGATACAAACTTCACTCCAGTTTTGTTTTTTTTTAATAAGCATTATGTTTTTCATTTTGTTTATTGTCATGACTCATAGTTCTGAGAATTATGTCTTTTCCCGATATACACAGTTGTTTTTCCTTTCAAATTAAACGAAACTGAAAACTGTGCTATTTTTCAGACAGGCAACATGGAAGAGAGATTATGAATATCAATGAGCATCATATCTGGAGACTAGATTAGCATACAAAGCGGCCTCAAATTTATATGTTCCAGGACGTTTGTTTTGGTTTTTGTTGTTGCATTGGCGTATAATACAGAAGTATTCATTTTGTTTATGAATATTCCAACGATTTGCATTTCTTGTATATATACACATGTCATTTATCAGTCTGATTTTGTTTATTTTGTTCCATCCACGATGACAGACTTTTACAGTGACTTTCCACGAAAACAGAATCAAAACGTTCACTTTCTATTGGCCTTAGGCTCAGAATGAACACAAAAAAGCGCCAGGAGATCTAACGAGCCTAGGTCTACAACCGTGTGTCAGAATTACACAAATCTGACATGGCAGGGGGTGTACTACCGACTATAGTAGAAACTTTCAAACGAGATATGGAAGCTTTACGTAGATATCATCCTATCCGGAGGTATCTTGTATCTTTTAGCTCGGCAATCATAAAAAATCAGCGCGATTTTTCTGATTCAGTTCATAACACTGGTGAGGCAAGCGGAGGAGGGTGGGGGGGGGGGGGTAGTTGGGGGGGGGGGGAGTATGAAAGTCTTGCGTCAATAATGGAAAGTGACAAAAAAACGCTTATAGTTCGCCACGCTAACTGTCAGTGCTGTTTCACTAAGATTGATCCGGTTTCAACACCTTCAATGGATCGACATAGTAAAGGGTATTGTTGGGGGTAATACGGATAAATATATGACCTTCGTTGACACCTATGGCACCCATTTTGTAACAGAAATGAAATTAAGTGCCAGATACACCAATCAATATGAAATGCGTACTACAACGTATAACAAAAGAGAAAGGTAAAACATTAGTGTCATCAGACGATGCTATGGAATGTGCAGAGTCAGTACAAACAACGCCGTACTAATGCACTTTCTGCGCAACTTAATTGTTTACGGATTAATATATGGAGTGGGCAGTGATAGTACAAACACCCCCATGCCAATGCTTTGTCTTCTCGATTCAACCGAAAGTTTGTTTATGGATCAATATATGTATCACCCACCCGGGTCTAGGACAATTCCCCCCCAGACAACTCCCCCCCAGACAACTCCCCCCCGAACAATTCCCCCGTAGGAAAATTCCCCCGAGGACTATTCCCCCCCCCCCCCCCCACTTAATTTTTATATTATATTTTACTTTGAATGCCAAAGTCTTTATTTTTAAAATACCTTAAAATCAAAAATGCAAAATTTTTCTATCTGGAACGAAAGTTTTTTCTGCCATTTAAAACCTGATGTTGTGGGCAATTCCACGCAAATAGTCAACAGTATGTCGGTTTTCGAAGTCGACTGTTTGACGAATGCGTTGCGCAGAGTCGATTGGCGTACCAGCGACGTGGTGGCTCGGGCAAGCGGCCACCCATAATTTGACCAGATGCACCGCGAACATTACGGCGGATCCGACCGATGTAACATGTAAAAAACCGTTTTTGCTGGCGCCAAGGTGGCCAACTTAAAGTTCATTGGTTTGGATAAGGCATGTAAATTGCAACTGCGACAATGTTGAAATGTTGAAATGAAAGGACAATTACCATCTCCAGTTAGAAATAAAAGGGCAACAATTTGTAAAAAAAGAGAGAGAGAGAGATACAAAGAAAAGAAAAAATAAGAAAAAGAAAAATTATTGGGGGGGGGGGAATAGTCCTCGGGGGGAATTGTCCTACGGGGGGAATTGTTCGGGGGGGGAATTGTCGGGGGGGAATTGACTGGGGGGGAATTGTCTGGGGGGAATTGTCCTGTTCCCCACCCAAACGTATCGCATAAAACAAGAAGGCAACGGGTTCGGCAATAAAAGTTTGGACATTGTACGCAACTCTCCCAGCAAGGAATGGTTAGTTCAGAACTTTATTGCACGTGTGAACTTTTATTCTTAAACACTGCCGCCCAATTCGAACTGGACAAGCATGAAAACTTTCAAATTAAAATGGTAACCTGTTCTTAAACTGATAAACAAAAGAAAACTTCAGAGGAACTTGTTACATTTTATATATAAATGATACCTATTTGCTTCTGCTTAAATATATTGATAGCCAACGCGTGCGATTCCTCACCATGTCATCACGGAGAAAGCTGCCTTCCGCTAGATGCAAGACGGATATTACAAGTATAAATGCGGTGGCAATCATGACGGTTTTCTGTGTGAAAATAAACAAAAAAGGCATTACAGTTACTAATAGTGTGGTCCTCACAGTATCATCCCTCAGTCTTAGGACCAGCAGGAAAATATATTCATAGATGCCATAGTTGACCACTGTCAGGAGTTAGACTCAGTTTTTCTTGTGTGCGGATCTTGTACCATCAAGATATTTTTATTTTTACTGTAAAATGCTGTTAAAAATTGTATGGAAAGGTGACTGAAAAAACCTAAGATAATATATTGATTAGCTTTTTCATGTTTAAATGGACAATAAAAATAGACGATGAAAAGCTTATTTATGCTTTGGACAGATTTGAACATTAGTCTCGCGTTTTTTTTTTTATTTTACTTCCTATGAGCCAAGATGACCTGAAAAAGTGCTCAATTTTGTTTGGTTATCGCGACAACTCAACCTCTGAGTATTTCTGGTTTCAAGATTAAGACCCCTTTTCTTCCTTCAAAAGGGAAAGTCACCTAGCATATTTCCCTCCACACTAGGAAAATAACCTATACCTGCTTTCTCAGGCTCAAGTTGTCTTACACTCCTCGATACGAATCATCGTTTATTGTGACGTTAACTAGAGGGTCACGGTATTATCGCATTGACTCCCAAAAAATATTCAAATCCTGAACTGATGTTGTTTATAAAGAAAGGTTATTATTTTTGGGGGGTGGGGGGTGGGAGAGGCAGCTTACCTTTTTGACTGTAAATACACTCCGTATGCTTATCAAAAATAAACCTCGATTAATTATTATCTATAATATTACAAAATGTGATTGAGATCATATCTCGAAAGATGATAAATCTGGTTAACCTCCAACACAAAACCCCCCATCCCATCCGTTCATCCCCACACATCAGCAAGCCAAATAAATTGATAAAAACAATAAAAATGTATTCTGGGACTATTATTATTATTATTATTATTGTCATTATTATTCAAGCCTAGCGATTAAAACTACTGCGAATCTGCAAAGCAGCGAGCTTAAATTGTGCTCAAAGCGAATCGTGGCACCCACTGAGTTTACGGCTATGCACTAGATAACATGTGTCAAATGAATCTTCTTATTAAATATCCTGGTTCTTTGAGGGGGCATCACACAATCTAAAGCAGCACCAGTTTAGTGATCCTGAAACATCAGCCTGTACCCCTCGATGTTGGTAATGCATTAAAATGAACTCCTGTTGAAAATCAATTTCGAAACATGTCGCTATCAAGCATAATGAAAACATTTTACGTCATCGCTATTCATCAGACCAGCATGACGTCATGCCAAGTTATTACCAGCAATGGCGTCATACAAACATGAAAGTCATAATCATTGCAGAAATATGAAGGGAGTAGAAGCCCCGCATTTAAACATTGTACATCCCAGGCGGGAAGTGAAACAACACATTTACATGGGTAGTACAAGGAAACCTAGACAAACTACCATTCGTTCAAAGAGCCCCTAATCATAAGAGTTTTTTATAGGAAAAAGTAATTTTTCTATTGATGGAAACAAGTCGGAACAAATTGATAAAGTGATCCCACCTTTAACTAATTAAGTCAGTTATATTTGTAGTTACTGAAGAAGGAATGCCGGATGGTGGTGGTGGAGATTCCGGAATTTCGGATTTTCTCAAGGCTAAAGCTGCAATTGATAGTTTCTTTCGTCTTTCTGGCTCCGACCCACCCTACCCCGTTTTCAAAAGTATTTAGATACTTTAGTACTGCAGCCATGAAAATCCAATCGTGGGCAATGCCCACGCTCCCCATCTTGTGAAAAAACTTTTTATATGGTCCCTCACTCGGTCAGCACGCAGCAGTATATTAACAGAGGCAAGAGGAAAGCGCTGTACAATTTCTTTCGTCTGCTTTTAGTTAAAGAGAATAATTCTTCAAGAACCATGATTTTTGTTAAATGGCTGGCGATTTTAAGGTAAGTTTACTTCACTACTTATTGCTTCAGTATAATAAAAACAAATTTTGCTAATACACAACTGTACTTAACTCACAAACCTCTTGCACTTATCAAAAGCTTTTTGGATGATTGACGAAGAAAACAAAATATCTTTTTGAATACAAGAATCCTTTTCAAAAGACTGAACCCCTAATCCTCCTCAATTACGCATTTATCTGCGGCGTGGTCACATTGACTAAGCTTACAATCTGCAGTTGAAGACAGTCCATTTCCCAGACAGACAGGATGCGTCGACACAATGTTGCGATCTGCTCTACATTTAGAAATTATCCTATATAAACGTACAGTTGCCTCACATCTGGATATATGGTGATAGGTCATTATATAAAGCATCAATCTATCTAAAACAAATCAGTTTCGAAATCAATAAAATAGGTCAAGCCGTCTTGGAGACTCTTGAATTTAATCTATTACTCTTTTGAGATTTATTCGTATTAATTGATACCGTAAATTGAATTTCTAATATAATGTTTAAATTGAGATATCAGTTATCAACTATTTATATCAACAGTGTCTTATTTTTATTGACACAGCAAAATGAATTTATTATTCAGTTATTGAAATCAATAATAAATTAGTGAGAAAGAGAACCTTATTTTTGCAATGAAAATAAAAAACTCACTTGTTAATATCAAGACATGTGCTGAATATATAAATGACAAAACTTTCGGTATCAAAACAATATTCTCTGATGGTTCAGAAGGAAATAAAAGAAAATAGGTATCTGGAAAAAAACTCACTCTTATATTTGTTATCATTTCGGATGTCGCCGCCGAATATATCGGTATGAAGAAGAAAAATAAAGATCCAAACAACAAAGAATAATATCGAAGTGGCAGCAGAAAGCAACTTACAGGCGCAGGCTTGATAACCAGAAAAGGAAACATCAGTGATTCCATATTTTGCTTTGAAGAAAAATAATGTCAAAACGTGTCAAATTACAAACCAGGATCTGTTTTTATATCACTGCCGATACGGATACCGATATATTTCTTAAGTTTCAGCTGTTTTCAAGATAATTTTAATGACAATCAAAAACCATGGGTATTTGATAAGAAGGAGTCTGTCTGTTACCTGGTGTCACTCAGCACAGCCGTAAAATGAGGGGGAGCCTGAATGTGGTACACAAAGAAGGATATCGCAGCAAAATGGTAGACAACCAGAAGCTTTATTCACTGTTTTACAAAACAAAAACAAACATGAAGAGGCTTATTACTTTAACAACGTATACATAAAGGCAGTAAAAATTATAAAGCAAAAACAAATTCATCAATTTGAGCCCTTTCTGATTTCTGTTTTTGTTTCCAGTTACAACGGATAAAAATATTTGCCCATTTTAAGACGCACGTATCCGAACTTACGGGGATAATTTCATCGCTCGACAAAGTTCTGTTTACATTTTTCAAATATGTAACCGATAAATTATTCATATGCATGGCATTTGGGAAATTAATACTGCATGATTTCTGAATCTGATAACAGCCCACTGCGCATTCGGTAGAATATACAAGTGCTCCTTGCTGTCTAAATGATTTGTTCTTTCAGAAATATATGTGAGTCATTATTTGGTGGAACTGAATGCAAAATAAGCGTATTTCTGCAATTGTGGCAAGATATGTTTAATTTTCTCAATATATATCCATCCGCATATGGGTCTTTAATAAGTAATCTTCAGGTATGCACATTTCGTCAAATATACCATTGATTTGTCCCGTTAATAAGACACTTCATATACATTTCTGTTGTTCAACAATGATAGCCCAAAAAGTTCCATTGTCCGTTCACAACTTTCTCCTTAGACCATATTACACTTACTTTTCCTGATTTAAGCGATTTCTTTGTAAATGGTCACAATTGCTGTGTTAAGCAATTTATCTAAAGTTTAACAAACATGACAGTTTTGTAGGCCTCATTGGGTAATTCTTTTAGCTCTTCTACAGAACTGGTGTGGATATCACGCAGCAATAAAAACCGTGTAGATAATATAACTCTTACTGCTGCAAAAAGTTGTAGATTTAAGTGATTTTCAGTGAATTTTTGTGTCATTATTATTGATCTTTCTTAATCCAATTCACTCTCAGTTTATTCCCATTCTTAAAGGAACACTGCAGGATTTTTATGAGATTATCTCATATTTTTAATAGCGAGGGTCAAATAACACATACGTTTTTCCCAGCCATGAAAATAGAGATTCTCCCATCAAAATGTGCTTGCTATAAATAAATGACCGATTATTTTAACCTGTGACGGTAACTTGCACGGTACACCCAACTGGGTGCTCATTTCAATGCATCGCTGCACTTTAGTTTTGAAGTAGCCAATGTTGTTGCCCTAAATCCTCAAAAGACATTTGATATTTTAAGTCTTTTTAAAGCCGTAACATAGTAACAAAGCTAATATTTACTGCTTTACTGGTTAAAGCATTCATTCATCTAGTAATTGAGACATTTCAATTTGTGTTGAAATTAACTCACTCATTCTGAGAGCTAAAATTATTCCGCTGGTAAAGAAGACTTTAAATTTTTTGTGTTTTACTTGCCTATCAGAAAGCTTTTGGAAACATTTTGTATTCTTCACAGCTTTGAAGTAAGCCGAAACAAAGTAAGCAGTTTGACTTTTGTCTTTAACTTGATTTTACGGTGTATAAACAGAGTTTTAGATTAGTTAGTGTTCTTTCTTACAAAAGATAATTAACAACTGCTGACGTTACTGAGTCTGTCATATGAACATGTCGCCGTCTAGGTTCACTGAGTAGGGCAATTGTTGATTTAGTATCCAAATTAGTCTGTTTTTCTACGATGAGTTCATGAAATTGTGCCTCGGTCATATTTTTCTAGTTCTTGAATAATTTTTTGACATGATTTTGGATAAATTATTAAAATAACGTACAGACTGAAAAAACAGACATGCTGAACTCTCTCTGTCACATATCCCGTACTAAGATCTTAAATTCTAAAGCCTCAGGAGTTAAGTGTAAGCTTGAAAAGGGATATATATATAAAAGACGGGATAAAGAATTTGATACGCTAAACATAACAACTCAAACCGAAAAAAGTTATGTTCTTTATTTGCAGTATTAGCTAGGAAATGGCTGTCCGCATCCTCCAATCTGAAATATTAATACTACTTATAATGAGATTACTTATATACCACTTATCTTACTTAAGACTCTAATGGCTCAGATATTATTACTCTAAGCCCTTCAGTTGCGTGTGCACATCTATCTATATATTACAAACATTGTCTTGTGACATCATAAATTGCATTATTGATTGAAATCAAGCAGCCAATTTTATGCATTCAAACCTGGGTATGGAGAAGCGAGTGTTATTTTATACAGGGGCAAACTTACAAACCATTAGTGCCGATTATGGGAATCTAACTCACAATTCAGGACCTTCTTATCATCAGGAATCTCTGACCAGTAATATATACATTAGATGCAGTTTGCATGATTATATGCATTAATGCATTACATGAAGGGGAGGGTGTTAATGTACACAGGGGCAAACTTGCAAATCAGGAGTACCGTTTATGGGAACCGAACCCACAAGTAAGGACCTTCTCGTCGTCCAGAAACTCTGACCATCAGGGCATTATGAATCTATCGACATTGCATGTGGTAATATTACTTATGGTGATATGAGATATTATACTTGACATGTCAAAGTTTTCACTCTATCAAGTCAGGCTAAACCAACAACAATAATGATAATGATAATGACAATATTGATGATAGTAATGATAATAATAATAATAATAATAATAAATGAATAAATTTTTATTGTAGAGATATGATAATCACAAAATAATAATTATTATTATGGTAATAATAATATTATTATTACAATAATTCAATCACAGTAACAATAATAATGCCTGATGCTTTCTATGCGATTGTATCAAACTGATCCATATTTTACAGTGCGTTATTGCTTTATTTGGGAGAAGGCGATGCTGTACCTCTATCCGACCTAGACGGTGAAAACAGCCAGGGATCCATTCATCAACAACTTTACTTTTACAATAGTGGTAAATATTCCAGCTCAGTAAATTAAAAATTCAGAAACAATAGAAAAATATCAGTAAAACGTGCATGACGGACTCAAGCTGTTCTAATTTCAAGTAAAAATAAGCTGTCAGGCATGATGCATCACTTTCTCATATAAAGTCAAGCCACCCCGTAAATATAATTTCAGTTATTTTGGAGACAACACAACTGTACATAAACGCATTTTGAAACGATTTTAGAAATATTACTTTAATTAGACAGTTTCGTTTAGAGTCTTAAATTAATAAATAAACTGGTGCAAATTTAAGCAATATGTATATAGTAGATGCTGTTCGTCATGATCATTCATGCGTTCACTCATGTGATTATTACGCGGATAGATAGAGCTTATTGCGTGAGTTTACATAGAGCATTTTTTGACTGTGGAAAGAGTTCTTGTTCTTCGCTTATTTCAAAATTCTCAGAGCACCTTTTAGTACCTTTATACACCCAATCTGTATACGAATGCAGATTTTTTCTCAACGTAACATTCAAAGTAAACTATTATTTTCACAACAAACCGCTCACATGATAAGTTTTTTATTTAGCACATCAGTACAATGAGAAATACTAATAAAGAAAACCCTATTAGTGTGGTATACTGAAGTAAGCACGAGTATTTCATAGGAGTTTTGTTCAGAATTCTCACACTGTAGTTCAGAGGATTTTATTCAGAAATACCTGGTAAACTCTGGCATATGTCGCAGTTCATATATGCATTATAAGCAGAAAGTATGCAAGCTTAACAAAGTTATGTCTTGCGGTCCTTGCGGGTACCATATCCAGAAAATATGCAAGCTACAGAAGGTTATGTCACACGGGTCATTATGTCCAGAAAGTGTTCAAGCTTTGCAAGCTAAGGCTATGACTGCCTCCGTTCACAGTGGCATAATATTCAGAAAGTGTGCAAACTTCGTCAGAGTATGTCTGTTTAAACGGACATTATACACCAAACAAACAAACAAACCAGAAAGTGTGCAGAGAGGATACAAGTAAGTGACTGCGTTCCGGTGCATTTATGCATGTTCTTACATGTGGCAAAGAAGCTCTTTATCTAAGTGGCGTATAAAGGAGACTCAGCTATTGGAACTTCCCCCCATAACAATTGCAACTTATTGAGGAAGGAAGCAGATCAAAAAACTTATTGTGTGAAGTAATACCATGGTTAATCCTTGGATTGGCTTCCATGTCTTATGGTCTGTTTACAAGCAAATTCCACGCAAGGTCGAATCCAAACAAACTACCGAGGTGAATCCCTGTAAAAGCTACACTGCAAACAAGACAATTTTGTTCTATTTCAGATCGACAGGCCCATAATCCTCATGCAATTGAGAATTGCTATGGGTCGGTCATGAAGCAGTTTTTCAATGATATTGACTATGCGCTTCTCGGATACAACATTCTCAAAGGCTACCCACTTGCTCCAGGTCGTGACCCCGGCTTTACCTTGCCTGTCTTCTTTGCAAATTATACGGTACCCAGATACACAGGGGACTGTAGGTACAGCCTTCCTCATGGTGTCATTGCGTATCCAGATGTATCATGTACTACATCATTCACGTCAACTGTCATTACAAACCAGAATGACTTTAGTAAAGTTCTCTCTACTTATGCGCAGAATGGCGGGGAAGGATGGGGTGTAAGCTTTTCTGCTAACGCTGGATATAAAAGCGCAGTGTCAACACTGGAAAGCGGTGAAGACATATTTATAATTAGTGAAGCTACCTGTCAGTATTATTTCACCAAAACTGACCCAATGTCACCGCCTCTGCTAGATCCGAACTTTATACAAGCAATCAAAGGTCTTGTAGGTGGCACTGAAGACAAGTACATGACGTTTTTTGACACCTACGGAACGCACTTTGTAACAGAAATGGAACTGGGAGCAAGATACAGGAATCAACACAAAATGAGTACCGCATCCTACAACGAAGAAAAGAACAAGGGGGTCAATGTCGGTGTACAGGCCAGTTATTCGGGATTATTGAGCGTTGGTGGAGGTTTCAGTCTGGATTCAGACCAAAGGGAAGCTGCTTCGACTTTTCGAAAAAACGTTGAAACCACGTCAGTACCTGTTGGTGCTACACCGCCCTCTTCGGGTGATACTATGGAATGGGCAGCTTCGGTTAAAGCCAATCCAATGCCTATGCTATATATACTCAATTCATTTGAGGACCTGTTCACGGATCAATATGTGGGTTACCTTGGTATTGATCATAACGGAATAAAACAAAGTATTCAAGAATACAAGCACAATTATTGTAATCGGCTGTATGAGCAGAAAAAGGTTGATTCTTGTACGACCTTTTTTACAGGTATTGCCATTATGCTTTACAATTTGCTCTGATGTTTATTTTCGATGAAGTCTAACCTTTAGTTAATTTCATAACTGCTACAAATATATAACGTGGCAATAAAGATAAAATATGCGACTGTTTCTGATCCATTGCTATTCATGTTATTATTTTCATATAAACCTTATTTTCATAAATTAAAACCCTCAGAAAATTCTTGCGAGTCTTCACCTTGCCAAAATGGAGGATCTTGTCTGCTCTTAAAGAACGGTCGATACCGCTGCAAATGTGATGGAGACTACGGCGGTTCAAGATGTGAAAGTAAAGTATTTCTTTGTTACTGACATTTCTTACACTATTTACAATTCACAATTACAGAAATATTTTCAATTTATTCATTCATGAGCCACCAGAAGGGTGAGTTTGTGGGGGGAGGGTTAAAAAAAGCTCTTCACTTCCCTTATATTTCGTCGAGAAGGGGACTGTTTCCCGAAGCTCAATTGTTGAATGAAGTATTTTAACATAAATTCATTTGCTTATTTAATATCCCCTCTTAATTTATTAAATTCTAAACTTGTAAAATAACAATGTATTGAATTATCTACTTGATATTTTGATTGCAGTACATTGCGACAACATGATTGGCGAGAGGTGTTTTTGGATGCCGGACAGGACAAAAAGAAACTGGTACGAAAGTGAGCTTATTTGCAATAGATTTGGCGCGCACCTTGCCAAAGTATACAACGAGAGAGACGATAGCAACCTAACAGAGTTCAGTAAGTGTCTTGATTTTATACAGTTCATCCGATGAAAGCAATATTGACCAAAAGATCACAGGACCATTCCTTAACTCGTACTGTGAAATCATAACTGGTCTGTAATATATTTTTCTGTTTATGAAACAACCTAACCAAACGACTGACAATTCTACAAACAATCTGCAATACAATAAATTTAGAACTAAATGCAATAATTAACTATCTTTATCTCTGTGCGATCAGAAACTAAGCAGCAGAGTTTGGGATCAATTGAGAAAGCATCAGCCGCTTTACATTTAATGAACAGTGCGAGTTGATCTATAAACGCTTTTGGAATAATGCTAAAAATTTATTTTTCTACTTCATATTAAAGAGTAAATAAATAAAAAATGTCACAGTTTCTTTAAAAATCAACTTTTGTAGTTCTGTATTTATTTCTTTTCATTTTTACTTTCCAAAAAAGACACGATTTCAGCCTGGGCATGCGTACTGTTAACTGTAATGTGATTTATAGTTTGCTTTTATTTTTTTCTATTCTTCATATTTGCTGAGAACATGTAGAAAAGAGCTTAAATATAGTCAGAAAACACTTTTAAGTATACATACAACAAGCCATTTGCATACTTGCATAAACAGTAAACGGCAGTTGATAAACATCTTGCTTTTTTGCTCACTTAAATTTCTTTTTAGTTGTAATATTTTTTGATAAAGCCAATTTATTAATAGTGCTTTGTACTAATAACTTTTCGCTAATGCATTTATACCCGTATTGGTTTGATAGTCGAAGGCATACCTGGTACCTCCAACGCATGGATCAGTGGTAAGAGGGAAGAGTTCTCTGACTGGAGATGGAGCAACACTAATGAAACAATACAGTATTTCAACTGGGATAATAGAGAACCAAGTTCTGCGGACAAGGACGAAGCTTGCGTAATCATTGCTTTTCATGCTAAGTGGCACGACTGTTCCTGTGAAGAATGTACATCATGGGCACTTTGTGAATATCCTTGACAGTTTGCACATGTGCATGTCATGCACTCTGCGAATACCCTTTGCATTTTGCACTGGGAAATTTTCTTTCAAATTAAATCTTTTATGGTTATCAAATATATCCCGTTGACACTTTAAACACTGTACTAAATATACAATCTAAATAAGTTATTTAACGCAGAAATCTTTCTTGTTTATATTATTAAATCCTATCAGATCTCGACCTTGAATTTGATGCTGAAAACTTCGATACTGAAATGACTTTTAAATAAGTCTTCTAGTTAAGTGATTCCAGAAAAATACTTTGCTTCTAGTTTATAATATCTGTTCTGGTATTGCTGATTAACAAAATAAAAGATTGCAACCTAATTCTAGCGTCTATCTAACATTGCGATGAAGATGTTGTCCAAGTGAATGATAACCAGCATGACGTCAATAAGGTTACATGATTCTGAGAGCTAAAATTATTCCGCTGGTAAAGAAGACTTTAAATTTTTTGTGTTTTACTTGCCTATCAGAAAGCTTTTGGAAACATTTTGTATTCTTCACAGCTTTGAAGTAAGCCGAAACAAAGTAAGCAGTTTGACTTTTGTCTTTAACTTGATTTTACGGTGTATAAACAGAGTTTTAGATTAGTTAGTGTTCTTTCTTACAAAAGATAATTAACAACTGCTGACGTTACTGAGTCTGTCATATGAACATGTCGCCGTCTAGGTTCACTGAGTAGGGCAATTGTTGATTTAGTATCCAAATTAGTCTGTTTTTCTACGATGAGTTCATGAAATTGTGCCTCGGTCATATTTTTCTAGTTCTTGAATAATTTTTTGACATGATTTTGGATAAATTATTAAAATAACGTACAGACTGAAAAAACAGACATGCTGAACTCTCTCTGTCACATATCCCGTACTAAGATCTTAAATTCTAAAGCCTCAGGAGTTAAGTGTAAGCTTGAAAAGGGATATATATATAAAAGACGGGATAAAGAATTTGATACGCTAAACATAACAACTCAAACCGAAAAAAGTTATGTTCTTTATTTGCAGTATTAGCTAGGAAATGGCTGTCCGCATCCTCCAATCTGAAATATTAATACTACTTATAATGAGATTACTTATATACCACTTATCTTACTTAAGACTCTAATGGCTCAGATATTATTACTCTAAGCCCTTCAGTTGCGTGTGCACATCTATCTATATATTACAAACATTGTCTTGTGACATCATAAATTGCATTATTGATTGAAATCAAGCAGCCAATTTTATGCATTCAAACCTGGGTATGGAGAAGCGAGTGTTATTTTATACAGGGGCAAACTTACAAACCATTAGTGCCGATTATGGGAATCTAACTCACAATTCAGGACCTTCTTATCATCAGGAATCTCTGACCAGTAATATATACATTAGATGCAGTTTGCATGATTATATGCATTAATGCATTACATGAAGGGGAGGGTGTTAATGTACACAGGGGCAAACTTGCAAATCAGGAGTACCGTTTATGGGAACCGAACCCACAAGTAAGGACCTTCTCGTCGTCCAGAAACTCTGACCATCAGGGCATTATGAATCTATCGACATTGCATGTGGTAATATTACTTATGGTGATATGAGATATTATACTTGACATGTCAAAGTTTTCACTCTATCAAGTCAGGCTAAACCAACAACAATAATGATAATGATAATGACAATATTGATGATAGTAATGATAATAATAATAATAATAATAATAAATGAATAAATTTTTATTGTAGAGATATGATAATCACAAAATAATAATTATTATTATGGTAATAATAATATTATTATTACAATAATTCAATCACAGTAACAATAATAATGCCTGATGCTTTCTATGCGATTGTATCAAACTGATCCATATTTTACAGTGCGTTATTGCTTTATTTGGGAGAAGGCGATGCTGTACCTCTATCCGACCTAGACGGTGAAAACAGCCAGGGATCCATTCATCAACAACTTTACTTTTACAATAGTGGTAAATATTCCAGCTCAGTAAATTAAAAATTCAGAAACAATAGAAAAATATCAGTAAAACGTGCATGACGGACTCAAGCTGTTCTAATTTCAAGTAAAAATAAGCTGTCAGGCATGATGCATCACTTTCTCATATAAAGTCAAGCCACCCCGTAAATATAATTTCAGTTATTTTGGAGACAACACAACTGTACATAAACGCATTTTGAAACGATTTTAGAAATATTACTTTAATTAGACAGTTTCGTTTAGAGTCTTAAATTAATAAATAAACTGGTGCAAATTTAAGCAATATGTATATAGTAGATGCTGTTCGTCATGATCATTCATGCGTTCACTCATGTGATTATTACGCGGATAGATAGAGCTTATTGCGTGAGTTTACATAGAGCATTTTTTGACTGTGGAAAGAGTTCTTGTTCTTCGCTTATTTCAAAATTCTCAGAGCACCTTTTAGTACCTTTATACACCCAATCTGTATACGAATGCAGATTTTTTCTCAACGTAACATTCAAAGTAAACTATTATTTTCACAACAAACCGCTCACATGATAAGTTTTTTATTTAGCACATCAGTACAATGAGAAATACTAATAAAGAAAACCCTATTAGTGTGGTATACTGAAGTAAGCACGAGTATTTCATAGGAGTTTTGTTCAGAATTCTCACACTGTAGTTCAGAGGATTTTATTCAGAAATACCTGGTAAACTCTGGCATATGTCGCAGTTCATATATGCATTATAAGCAGAAAGTATGCAAGCTTAACAAAGTTATGTCTTGCGGTCCTTGCGGGTACCATATCCAGAAAATATGCAAGCTACAGAAGGTTATGTCACACGGGTCATTATGTCCAGAAAGTGTTCAAGCTTTGCAAGCTAAGGCTATGACTGCCTCCGTTCACAGTGGCATAATATTCAGAAAGTGTGCAAACTTCGTCAGAGTATGTCTGTTTAAACGGACATTATACACCAAACAAACAAACAAACCAGAAAGTGTGCAGAGAGGATACAAGTAAGTGACTGCGTTCCGGTGCATTTATGCATGTTCTTACATGTGGCAAAGAAGCTCTTTATCTAAGTGGCGTATAAAGGAGACTCAGCTATTGGAACTTCCCCCCATAACAATTGCAACTTATTGAGGAAGGAAGCAGATCAAAAAACTTATTGTGTGAAGTAATACCATGGTTAATCCTTGGATTGGCTTCCATGTCTTATGGTCTGTTTACAAGCAAATTCCACGCAAGGTCGAATCCAAACAAACTACCGAGGTGAATCCCTGTAAAAGCTACACTGCAAACAAGACAATTTTGTTCTATTTCAGATCGACAGGCCCATAATCCTCATGCAATTGAGAATTGCTATGGGTCGGTCATGAAGCAGTTTTTCAATGATATTGACTATGCGCTTCTCGGATACAACATTCTCAAAGGCTACCCACTTGCTCCAGGTCGTGACCCCGGCTTTACCTTGCCTGTCTTCTTTGCAAATTATACGGTACCCAGATACACAGGGGACTGTAGGTACAGCCTTCCTCATGGTGTCATTGCGTATCCAGATGTATCATGTACTACATCATTCACGTCAACTGTCATTACAAACCAGAATGACTTTAGTAAAGTTCTCTCTACTTATGCGCAGAATGGCGGGGAAGGATGGGGTGTAAGCTTTTCTGCTAACGCTGGATATAAAAGCGCAGTGTCAACACTGGAAAGCGGTGAAGACATATTTATAATTAGTGAAGCTACCTGTCAGTATTATTTCACCAAAACTGACCCAATGTCACCGCCTCTGCTAGATCCGAACTTTATACAAGCAATCAAAGGTCTTGTAGGTGGCACTGAAGACAAGTACATGACGTTTTTTGACACCTACGGAACGCACTTTGTAACAGAAATGGAACTGGGAGCAAGATACAGGAATCAACACAAAATGAGTACCGCATCCTACAACGAAGAAAAGAACAAGGGGGTCAATGTCGGTGTACAGGCCAGTTATTCGGGATTATTGAGCGTTGGTGGAGGTTTCAGTCTGGATTCAGACCAAAGGGAAGCTGCTTCGACTTTTCGAAAAAACGTTGAAACCACGTCAGTACCTGTTGGTGCTACACCGCCCTCTTCGGGTGATACTATGGAATGGGCAGCTTCGGTTAAAGCCAATCCAATGCCTATGCTATATATACTCAATTCATTTGAGGACCTGTTCACGGATCAATATGTGGGTTACCTTGGTATTGATCATAACGGAATAAAACAAAGTATTCAAGAATACAAGCACAATTATTGTAATCGGCTGTATGAGCAGAAAAAGGTTGATTCTTGTACGACCTTTTTTACAGGTATTGCCATTATGCTTTACAATTTGCTCTGATGTTTATTTTCGATGAAGTCTAACCTTTAGTTAATTTCATAACTGCTACAAATATATAACGTGGCAATAAAGATAAAATATGCGACTGTTTCTGATCCATTGCTATTCATGTTATTATTTTCATATAAACCTTATTTTCATAAATTAAAACCCTCAGAAAATTCTTGCGAGTCTTCACCTTGCCAAAATGGAGGATCTTGTCTGCTCTTAAAGAACGGTCGATACCGCTGCAAATGTGATGGAGACTACGGCGGTTCAAGATGTGAAAGTAAAGTATTTCTTTGTTACTGACATTTCTTACACTATTTACAATTCACAATTACAGAAATATTTTCAATTTATTCATTCATGAGCCACCAGAAGGGTGAGTTTGTGGGGGGAGGGTTAAAAAAAGCTCTTCACTTCCCTTATATTTCGTCGAGAAGGGGACTGTTTCCCGAAGCTCAATTGTTGAATGAAGTATTTTAACATAAATTCATTTGCTTATTTAATATCCCCTCTTAATTTATTAAATTCTAAACTTGTAAAATAACAATGTATTGAATTATCTACTTGATATTTTGATTGCAGTACATTGCGACAACATGATTGGCGAGAGGTGTTTTTGGATGCCGGACAGGACAAAAAGAAACTGGTACGAAAGTGAGCTTATTTGCAATAGATTTGGCGCGCACCTTGCCAAAGTATACAACGAGAGAGACGATAGCAACCTAACAGAGTTCAGTAAGTGTCTTGATTTTATACAGTTCATCCGATGAAAGCAATATTGACCAAAAGATCACAGGACCATTCCTTAACTCGTACTGTGAAATCATAACTGGTCTGTAATATATTTTTCTGTTTATGAAACAACCTAACCAAACGACTGACAATTCTACAAACAATCTGCAATACAATAAATTTAGAACTAAATGCAATAATTAACTATCTTTATCTCTGTGCGATCAGAAACTAAGCAGCAGAGTTTGGGATCAATTGAGAAAGCATCAGCCGCTTTACATTTAATGAACAGTGCGAGTTGATCTATAAACGCTTTTGGAATAATGCTAAAAATTTATTTTTCTACTTCATATTAAAGAGTAAATAAATAAAAAATGTCACAGTTTCTTTAAAAATCAACTTTTGTAGTTCTGTATTTATTTCTTTTCATTTTTACTTTCCAAAAAAGACACGATTTTAGCCTGGGCATGCGTACTGTTAACTGTAATGTGATTTATAGTTTGCTTTTATTTTTTTCTATTCTTCATATTTGCTGAGAACATGTAGAAAAGAGCTTAAATATAGTCAGAAAACACTTTTAAGTATACATACAACAAGCCATTTGCATACTTGCATAAACAGTAAACGGCAGTTGATAAACATCTTGCTTTTTTGCTCACTTAAATTTCTTTTTAGTTGTAATATTTTTTGATAAAGCCAATTTATTAATAGTGCTTTGTACTAATAACTTTTCGCTAATGCATTTATACCCGTATTGGTTTGATAGTCGAAGGCATACCTGGTACCTCCAACGCATGGATCAGTGGTAAGAGGGAAGAGTTCTCTGACTGGAGATGGAGCAACACTAATGAAACAATACAGTATTTCAACTGGGATAATAGAGAACCAAGTTCTGCGGACAAGGACGAAGCTTGCGTAATCATTGCTTTTCATGCTAAGTGGCACGACTGTTCCTGTGAAGAATGTACATCATGGGCACTTTGTGAATATCCTTGACAGTTTGCACATGTGCATGTCATGCACTCTGCGAATACCCTTTGCATTTTGCACTGGGAAATTTTCTTTCAAATTAAATCTTTTATGGTTATCAAATATATCCCGTTGACACTTTAAACACTGTACTAAATATACAATCTAAATAAGTTATTTAACGCAGAAATCTTTCTTGTTTATATTATTAAATCCTATCAGATCTCGACCTTGAATTTGATGCTGAAAACTTCGATACTGAAATGACTTTTAAATAAGTCTTCTAGTTAAGTGATTCCAGAAAAATACTTTGCTTCTAGTTTATAATATCTGTTCTGGTATTGCTGATTAACAAAATAAAAGATTGCAACCTAATTCTAGCGTCTATCTAACATTGCGATGAAGATGTTGTCCAAGTGAATGATAACCAGCATGACGTCAATAAGGTTACATTTTAGTATCTAGAATACCATTTCAGTGCGGTCCGTCCCAGTTGTAGAAGTAAAGGGACAGATTTGCGACTTTTTAACATCTCCAGGGTGGGAGAGTTGACCTCAGTTGCAGAAGCAAATTGCTACAAAACCTTCATAAAATTGATGTGGAGGATACAAACTACTTTACTAGGATATAGCATTCATCAACAGGCTTCCCCCTGCCCTCCCAGATAATTACTAGCCTAGTACTGTGCTTCTGCCACCCTTCCAATCAACTCGAAGTGTCACGTTTTTGATCACACATAAAAAACGACAGAAATCTAGCACATGAATGACATATTCACTTATGATCGATGTGGGAAAACGATGGGAGGACATGGGAGAAGTGGGGCTGTTGCAAAACATGCTAAATGTGGAAATGCGGAAATTTTTCCTCTGTACAGATACAGCACAATCTCATTAATGATTATATGGTAATATGATAAAGTGGTGCAATATATGGTCGCATTACATATGGCTATTTGACATATTCTGGTTTATTGCAATATACGACATTTCTGTGTGACCAACTTCCGCTGGCTAGCGAAACAGGTAACATTTTGTATGTCAAAAACTTCCGCAGAATGCCGTGGTTTGAAAACGCTCTTAGCGAGATAACTGGAAGCAATTCCTAGAAGAAATACTTTTTTGTGAAGTATAATTGATTGCTGAAAAAAGTCCATCATCGTTTGTTCGCTCATAGAGTTTAATTAAGTAAATAACATGGAGCCGATGAAATTGATTCATCTTCTGCGACCTCAAAGTAGACCGACGACACTATCTGGAACATTGACGAAGGAACACATTTACAGTAGACGAATGCGGTGAACTGAATCAAAGCCAGTCCAATCGGATTACCTTTTACTTTCAACCTACGAGAATTCAACACTTGGATGAAAATCAGGGACATTTGCTGGAAAAAAGCATAACAGAAGCATAAGCATAATATATTTTCACACGACCAATGGATAAACATGTGCTTGTGTAGTGGATTAACATGTACTCATGTAGTGGATTAACATGTACTCATGTAGTGGATTAAAACGTACGTGTATAGTGGTTAAACATGTACATATGTAGTAGATAAACATGTACTTACGTATAGTTGATAAATGTGTACTTATGTAGTGGATTAACGTGTAGGTATGTAGTGGATAAACGTTCACTTATGTATTGGATAAACGTGTACTTATGTTGTGGATAAATGTTGATTTATTGGTCTGCAATTTATTAAAATTTAATAGATAAATACTTACCTACTTGAAAAAATGCATTCACGTTTAACTTCGCTCATACGGAATCAATTTGTCACATATCAACTAAATGGTGGATCAAAAGCAGGGCCAACACAGTCTGATATCTGAGTTCTTTTTGCTATATTTAACTCAAAATACCAGTCTTAACCCCCACACTTAAACAAGATACAAGAACTTTTTGTTGATACAGTTTTTTATGGACCAAATAGCAGAAAACAGTAGCATCACAAACTTAGTTTATCTCCTTTCGCATTTGTGTTTTAAGTCAGAACCTAACTTTATACGACATTTCTGAAGTTTTCCGGCTACTACGGACTAAGTGATACACAAAAACAGTGTCATACACTTAGTGAATCTTCATTTGCACAACCTTACTTTGTACCAAAATCCGATGCAAGTCCACTGTCAAATATCAGGGAAAAGCATGCTCCAATTTTCATATTTAATGGAAAAAGAAAAGCTCGGAAATTTAATTCAGTCTGCTTTCTAATTGCTAATTCGTCACGGAAATAAATCTGCAACATGAAAACTTTGTGCTGCACATGCTATAATTAAATTTTGTTTTAGTTTGATTTATTGGAATATAAATATTCGATAAGTACATTGGAATATTGTTGAATTCATAAACTGTCAGATTTAAAAATGCCAAGGACCTTCACGCCTGTTTGTAAAAATTACCGTTGTTTCACTTCCAAATCGAGTATATTACGGATCTTAATATCTTTCGTTTTCCAAGGGAAATTAAAACAATGTGTAACAATTTTTTTTTATCAGCAATTTTACCTTGTTTACGGCATGTCTGTGGTGTTGTATGAAAAAGGCATGCTTTTTGTTTTTATATAATTTAATTTTTTCGTGAAATAAAAACACATTTCAACACACGAGCCATCACTGAAGGGACAAACTCCCTCAGTCACTTTACAGACTCGCCAAATAGACCGGGGGGGAGGAGCCACTTGATATCAAATGTATGACCATGCCTGTCAAAAACACGCGGATAACAGGGGTTAATTTGATGCCAGACCAGTGGGGCAGAGCTGCAATGTACGTGAGTAACCCCCTTTGGGCGATAACGCCATCTTGCGACATTGATAGCCAGCGATAATTTTAGGCATTGAATCGATCTACAAATCACATCGAAATGAGATTATTGTTTTGGATTATCTCTAATGTTTCCCACAATTCTGGCATTTTATGGCTTGGCCTCGCCTTGGCATACCAGGTCAAGGTCACCGAGGTCCCTTGGTCTTGACATCACAGGTCAAGATCACCGAGGCGTCTATTATGTACCGACTGTAAAAACATGATCAGCTTCCGGTTTTCTCTTGACTTTGTTTGACATTTGACACATGTACCTATTATAGAACGCCTGTTACCAATCTGAATCCCATGTAACAACTCCTACTTCATACGGCTCTAAAATGTGTTTAAAATAGCTGTTCGAGATCAAAGCTAAATTAAGGTTTGTGCCTTAACCGTAAATGAGCTTAACGTCACTCCACCGCCAACGATTTTCGAGATAATGTTACACCTCTACAAGGCCATCAACGCACCTCTTCTATGGCGTAATTCGTCCAAAAACCCCAAAGAAAATTAACTCAAAATCGATCTCCACAGGTTACCAAGATAATGGATAAGTTTATACCCATTCAATCCGTATCCCTCTCTCTCTCTCTCTCTCTCTCTCTCTCTCTCTCTCTCTCTCTCTCTCTCTCTCTCTCTCTCTTTATGAATCCGTTTTAAGAAGCAAAAAGCACAAATAAGATCAATTTTGTACACTTCTTGGTATTTTTATTTCGGCGCATATTTCCTGTAATGTAGTCACGGCTACAAATTCACAATATACTCTTTCAATTCATATCAATAGTACCTAAATAAACCTTCATCTCATACTAATATCCACGGAAATAAGATTCAATTCATATCAGTCTTGAGTACTTGATATGCCTCTACAACATTGACTATTTGCAGTATATTTGCAGTATATATGCAGACTATATGGAGTATATCACATAAATATTTCAGTTTATAACATTATGTTCGGTAAATCGCCTATTTTAGTAAGATAGCTACACATAATATTATTATAACGGAGAACAGGCAGAGAATACCGATGGAACGCCATTTACTGAATAGCAGAAACCACCCTCTCGAGGGGATGGGGGGGGGGGCAATAAAATGCGCGCCAAGGCAGCACCGTTTTCATAGGCTATGACGTCACCAACACAACTAAGTCATGACAACACAGGTCCACCCATAATAGTATTCTGCTATGGGCATTTTAAACTTTTAAAATAACAGAAAAAAACCTGTAACGGCCATATTCACTACCACAACGATCCCAAATTATACAGATCGAATATACGAGAAATGCATTTTGATTATACCAACAAGGTCAGAAAAAATAATTTCACAACTTGTCTGGCATGTGAGGGAGAGTACCACTGCTTAGCACTATTGAGCAATCGTGGTATTATAAACGGCTATCTGGCTTCTTGGCAAGTTTATTGAAATCCAAGACAAGTAATCGCAGTAGAAACGTATCAGACCGTCGAATCACATGGTACAGATTACAACACATGGGGCAGGTCACGTGACATACCAACAGATCAGGTGACACGTACACAGATCACGTGATGCAGACACGTTACGTGACAAGACAACAAATCACGTGGTTCGCTAACATATCACGTGACAACCAAACAGATCACGTAAAATGCAGACAGATCATGTGACATGCAGAAGGGTCACATGACAAAGAGGCAGATCACATGACATGAGGACAAATCATATCACATGCAAACACATCACGTGACATTTGATTAGATCACGTGACATTCGGACAGATCACATGACATGTGGACACATCATGTGATATGTTGAGATATCAGATGACATGCAGACAGATCAGGTGACACGCGTAACTTGACGCGTGGTGAAATCACGCGCCATGCAACGCACAATTCTATGCATCCCAGCAAACAACCGACGTCTTTTTTGGTTGAAAATAGGTTGGATTTTGGTCGCGACGACTTCACAACCATATTCTGACCTATTACCCCAAAACCCGACTTTATTCCGACGTCGACCTGACGTCGGTTTTCTGACGTCATTCCGACGTTGCAAAAACGACCAAAAAGTGATGAACATTATTATCGCTCCCCGGAAATGGAAGTCATTTTGAAAAAGAGGAAGAAAAAACGTAATTTTTACATGAAAATTTTAGAATTTTGATAGCGCGTCGGTATTTTTCTTCCTAGATTGTAAAATTGTACATGGAAAATGCTTTCGTATGTATTTCACAAAAGTAGTTGAATGATTAATTATCTATTAATTATATAACTCTAGTCAGTTTCAGGTCTGAATCCGACGTCGGTTCCAATTTCATATACAACCTAAAGCCGACTTAATTCTGACGTCGGATTTAGGTCGGAACCCGACGTCATTCTGACGTTGAAAACCCGACGTCGGTTCCATTTCATATACAACCAAAACCGGCACGTCACTCCGACGTCGGAAAAGTCGGGTTACGACGTCTACCCGACGTCATTCTGACGTCTTAATGTTTGCTGGGATCCTTATTCTTATATTCTAAGCAAAAAATGCCCCGCGAATGCTGTTGGTTTCGAACCATATTATAACTACCTCAGAAGTACCAGCACATCTTCTTTAAAGGATACATAAACAGCTTCCCTTTACATCACGCCCCTGTCCACCCCCACCCCCTCCCCCCTTCCCCTTGCCACACAAACTTCCGATTTCTTCTGCTGCACTGTAATTACTTTTCAACAACAACAAAACAAAACAAAATCACAACACGGTTGCCCGGCACTTTGGTGAGCAGCAGAAAATCATTCCTTCTCGGTGCACTTCGCTGCCATGACGTCGCACCAGCGACCATGTGATCTGCCACTTCACAGCCTCGCCACCCATATGTGCAGCCTGCCACGTGACGTCACACACAAAAAACCAGAGTGCGCGTGCACTTTGTAACGTGCGATATCATGCAACTAACGTCCTTAACTAAACAATGCGTCCCCAGCGCAGGTATTATCTTAACTATCTTATCACCGATTTGTCTTATCTCTTCTGCGGTTCTTATCTCGTGTCTCCTTTCAATGCCAAGTGCAATAACAACTTTTTCTCGAGAATTATTAATTACTCAATTTTTTCCACTTTGTCAGTCCTCATCTTTCCCCTTTCAGCATGCTATTTAATCAAATGTGGGTCTAAATTCTAATCGATAATTTACCACTAGTGACGTACGAGGGTAGTGGTTGAAGTTGGCAGGCAGGGTTGGGGGGGGGGGGGGGTTCTGAAATTGACATTGCTAATATAACAACATATCTACCGACCTATCTCTCTCTCTAGTTCATAACACAAACACACACGCAAAAAAAAAACGACTAGATTCAATAATCAAAAGTACGATATTAATACTAAATTTGTCATCAATAAACATGTACACAAAAATTGCATTGATCATTTGCACTAGTAGTAAACTGTTCCATCACATAACGCAGGGGTGACGAGAGGGGGGTGGGGAGGGCAGGGGGTGGGTGCGGATCCCGGATGTCACACAGCGGGTGGGTTGGGGGAGGGGCCAGGGAAGGGCTCGAAAGTGGTTGAACTTTTTGACAAGAATTTGTGAAAAAATATCATTCACAAGAAAGTTTGTCACTTAAATGGGTGGGGGGGGGGGTGGTAGGATTCTCAGACCCCCCCCCCCCCCCCTCATCCCCAAGCGAACCAATCGTATCGGCCATTAGACATTTGCTTACAGAACCCTAGAAGCAAACGAAAAAAAAGATGCTCAATCGGAGCTGGTTTTCTTACCAATTCCAATACGCTGAATGAAATAAATGCACTCTGGTTTAAGAACAAACATGGGTCAATGATTTACGGGATCACCGCCAATGAAATGCCACACGTCACCGTCATACGGCACTGTGACGGCAGCAGCGTCGGTATGCCTTTTTTTTTTTAATCAGGCAGATAGGAAAAGCGAATGCGCGTTTAATAAGACGATTTCGGAGCTTTGATTCAGGCAGTTTTGGTAATAGGGGTTATAATAACGATATGTCAGGTCCTGTGGCAGTTAATATCACATTCAGGTATTGGTGGGGTGACCGAGGAAATTAGACCAAAAGGAAATCTATGCCTGTTTTTCATCCACTTCTCTCAGATGGCTGACCTGACGAACAACTGTATTTTCTCTATTATTTCTAGGCGGCAAAAAAAAAAAAAAAAAAAAACGACTGCTTTCATACGCTTTAACCTCCGCTATAAACCGCCTACCACCCTCCTACAACTCCCTCAGTGAAACACCGCGAGGTTTACAATGGGCCTTTACTTACATTTTTGAGTTGGGGGAGAAGGTCAAAGGGTGCGATAGACGCAAGTAAATGCCTTGGGGGTAGCAACCACGCTCAGTCACAAAGGTCTTCTTACCCCCCTTCTCCATCACCTCCCGATCCACACCCCTCACACCCCACCAGCTCCCTCCCCCCCCCCCCCCCCCACCCACCCAAACCAACCCTTCACACACACAGCACTTCCACAGCTTCTCATACCAGTACACTATGGTTTAACACGCTTGTAATCTACCCCATCTGTTGCATTCCCCCCTCTCCCATACAAGTACGTTCACAAACGCTGCCCGCGATAACTTCTGCAACAGATACCGCGCTTTCCGCGCTTTTCATTTATTTGTGTTTGTTTTATTATTCCTATTACTACTCATTTTACTTTTTTTTCAATCAACCACAACAGCAAATTATACAAAGAAATGCGTAATAAACATTTATACAACAAAATATATCTATCTTTATGTCTGTTTAGTGAATCCATTTCCTGCATTCCTGAAAGACGTGAATAAAATCGACGTTCGCGGGGAGCAAACAGGTCAATAGCCTTGAACGAACAAATTCCTCCACCTACACCTAAGTCGACCCCCCCCCCCCCCACCCCCCACGATCAAAGTCCCGTCATTTTCCACCTCACCGAACTAGACCGAATAACCGCCTCTCCCCGCACCCAAGTCACACCCCCCCCCCCCAACGTAGACAGGATAAGTCCCACAAACTGACTGAATAAGCCACCCACCTGGACCAAATAACTCCCTAACACTCCCTCCCCCCTTCTCCCATCTCCCCCCCCCCCCCCACCCCCAACACTTGATAATCAGAACATCTGACTGGAGCTGAAAGTATCGAAAACACCAAATGATTTCCCTTGACTTCTTCGACGCCACCACTTAAATCCCCTCACAACTCTCCCCCCCCCCGCCCCCAAGCAAAGACAGAACTTGTGGAAGACTTTTAAACTTGCCACCCCCCCCCCCCCCGCCCCGACTATTTTACGGGGAATGCCCTGAACACACGGAATGACTGCGTGCAAAAGGAGTAAAGGCTTCACCACTGTATAAATAAATGCCAATAATATTTTATCTTCATTTGGACCCCTTCTATAACCCCCCCCCCCCACCGCCCCCCCCCCCCCTTACACACATACATATCTCAAAACCACGCCCTAAGTTTCTGTAGAATTTATGCACAACTTTATTGACAATAATGCACCTTTTATTTTTTTGTCCTTCTTATTTTTCATTGCTTCATATCTTTCTCTACCACATCGGTAGAGGTCGTGCTATGTGAACATACATTCAGTGTGACGTGCACAATATATCACTGTACATGCCAATTTATTTTACCGAGTTTTCTTGCAAAGAAAAAAAATACACATAAAAATTTTTTTCATAACATATCGACAAGAACAAACTGCCAACGCAAGGCTACAGCTACCTTGCGTGATAAACCATTATTATACAAATGCAAATTGGGTCATATAGGGTAAATACAGCGACACCTAGTGGCCTACTTTCCGTAACCATCGCAATAAAGCAAATCACATTCGTCCACATAATCTACATACTAGTAGCGTTTCATAATAAATATGCAAATTAACTTTTGTACAAATTTATTTTGTTACGTCACAAATCAGGCCGCCATCTTGTTTTTTAAGCTCACAATGCCAGAAAAACAATCACATTTCTATGCCCCAAAAAGTGAATACTTTCAGTGGAAAATCAATATTTATTTGACACAAACATATCATTACAGCTGTGTGCAGCTTTCTTAAATACTATCATGTGATTAATGAGGTCGATAAGTGAGAAAGACATCACATACACAACGGAAATCTGTAAGAATGATAAACATGTAAAGACCCTGATATCCATCTGTGACTTCCGGCCCTGGAATCTCCAGATCTACTCCTCTCTCACACTCTCTCTCTCTCTCTCTCTCTCTCTCTCTCTCTCTCTCTCTCTCTCTCTCTCTTTCTAGTCCTCCCGGTCTATCTTCCTGTCGGTCTATCTTTATTTCTCTGTGTCTGTTAGATTTCCAAACACTGCCTGGTTCGCCTCTCCTCCACCCACGGAGACTCCTTTGTGCATTCCGCTGCAGGGTCACGGTAGATGGTAGGGTGGAGGAGCAGTGACGACGTGCGCGCTCCTCCCCGTCAGTGAACGCGCACGCGCCACCGCAGCACAAGGTAGCACCCGATGCGCAGCAGCACAAAGAACGCGCAGAGGACGATGAAGTCGATGTAGAACTTGGCGTTCTCCACGTCCAGTTTCTTCAGCACGTCCTCGCCCTCGGCGAACATGCACATGCGCGCGTCCTCCTCGTCGCACTCCAGGGGCTCGCGGTCGTTGCCGTACACCGCGATTAGCACGCCCTCGAACGAGTATCTGCCAAAAAAACAAAACACGCCGACACATAACACCAAAGGCCAGCAAACCGCTCCTACACTACAATTTATATTACTTATTTTATTTTTTTTCTTCAGTGTTCTTTCTGTTTAATTTGTTACATTTATTTATATTTAGTCATTCATTTATTTGTTTATCTATTTATTTTATATCTTTTCCTTACTGATTCTTTTTTTTTTTTTCGATGTATTTTTTCTGCTATTTTTCTTACGAATTTCGTTTAATTCATTTTGTTTACGATGAAGTCTGTTTTGATTTTGCCAGTTTACAACGTGCGGGTTTTTCCCTGCGTGACTGTAAACACGATTACGAGATTACACCAGCGAGACTACAGACGAGACGCCAACGAGATTTGACGCGAGATTTTGCTACCTGACGTAGGAGAAGTAGGAGAGCCACTGCAAGTAGGCCGGCATCGTGTCGAAGTTCACGAAGAAGCCACTGAACAACAAAATGGGGATTGAGGTCACCGGACCCAGGAATACTGCTACCTGCAAAGTCACTACACATGGTTAACTGTATTTAAATCTCTTCTCTCTCTCTCTCTCTCTCTCTCTCTCTCTCTCTCTCTCTCTCTCTCTCTCTCTCTCGTCCCCTCTTCCCCCTCTCCCTTCTGTCCCTCTCTAACGCTCTCCTTTTCTCTCTCCCCCACCCCTTCACGCATCTGATAAGACCGACTGAGCAACAACTACGTTGACTCCCCCCCCCCCCCCCCTCCCTTTTCAACCCCCCTTCCTCCGCCTCTACGCACCTGTAACGACGTGGCGGCACCGATGAGCAGGCCGAGAGATTGAGCAACGAGTGACGTTTGTGTGGACAGCGTCAGGAACATGACGAAGCGCAGGAAGTCCTGTGGCTGGTTCGTCATCCAGTACACGATGCTACCATACACCAGCGGGAACACGATCTGAAAAAGGCGAGCAGAATTTCAGAATTGTTTTTTTTTTTTTTTTTTTTTGGAAAGTGTCGACAGGCAAACCAAAACCAGAAACTAAAGCCATCGCCTAAAAATAGCTCCACTCAGCTGTTTCATTTTTTTTTCTACACACACATGTACAGATAACTGGCAGATTTACAATTTCATGAGTGAACCGAATCACCACCCAAACACAATACATGACGTCACATTGAACGCAGTCAGCACCTAAAGCTTAAAGTGAAAAAAAATTGAAAATCGAACGGCTCATTTTCAAAAAGAAGCTTCTTCAAGCTTAAATACAACATACTGTTTATCAATCGATATTCTTTTTTTTTTTTAATATTATCGAAAACGATTGGAATATTCCATGGAATATTCCAGCAGGGGTGCGAGTACCTGAAAGGGCATATCGGCCATGGTCTTGGCCAGATAGTAGGCCTTCAGTGAGTACCAGTAGTTTAAATGCTCGCGGACAAATACCGACATCTCCATGGGGACTGCAACACGAAATCCAACACCTAGTTGTCACACTTCTGCCTTGTTCACTTCTTATGCCTTTTCTTCTCTTTTTCTTTCTATTTTTTCTATTGCCATTGTTTACAGAAACCATAAATATTCACTGAATTACATTTAGTGGCAAAGCAGTAGGCTTGTAAGCACTATGGACATGACACTTTCATGTAAGCACAGTGGCCAAGACACTTACATGGAAACACACTGAGCAACACATTTTCATGCTTACATGTAAGCACAGTGGGGCGGGATACTTACATGTAAGCACGGTGGGCGGGATACTTACATGTAAGCACAGTGGGGCGGAATACTTACATGTAAGCACAGAGGGCGGGATACTTACATGTAAGTACAGTGCGGCGGGATACTTACATGTAAGCACGGTGGGAGGGATACTTACATGTAAGCAAGGTGGGCGGGATACTTACATGTAAGCACGGTGGGCGGGATACTTACATGTAAGCACGGTGGGGGCGGGATACTTACATGTAAGCACAGAGGGCGGGATACTTACATGTAAGCACGGTGGGTGGGATACTTACATGTAAGCACGGTGGGCGGGATACTCACATGTAAGCACAGTGGGCGGGATACTCACATGTAAGCGCAGTGGGTGGGATACTTACATGTAAGCACGGTGGGCGGCATACTTACATGTAAGCGCAGTGCGCGGCATACTTACATGTAAGCACGGTGGGGCGGGATACTAACATGTAAGCACGGTGGCGCGGAACACTTACATGTAAGCACAGTGGGCATGAGCGCCGTGAACATGAGGAAGAGCATGCAGAAGAAGAGACATCCCGCGTTGTTGTACGCCTTCGACGACTCGTTGCCGATGCCCAGATACAACAAACCAATCAGAATGCCCACAGCCAGATGAGATATCAGCCGCAACCGTGTTAATGTCTGCAAAAGGGAAAAAAGACACCCGCATCAGCTCAAGATGGGGAAAACACTGATTACATACCAATACATATGATTTTTCTGCTATTAACAGAGTCTGGTCAATTTTGAATTGACCTAAGTCCCGCTTTGGAGTTAAAAGATGCGCTTCTTTATGGTTTCATTAGTTTCTGGTAAACTCGCTACTTCGAATGCTTTTTTAGAAGTTGGAGCGCCACCCCCCGCCTCCCAACACCAACACCTTATCAACCACCCCTCTCCTCACCCCCCCCCCCCCCCACCGCGTCTGGATACTAATGTGGTACTCACCGCGTCCCTGATGATTGACATGAACGTCCTGAGGAAGAGGATTCGGAACTGTGTAAAGCAGCTTGTGGCGAAGGTGTGGTACTCGTCCTCCTGCAATCACAACAGCAACAGTCACGTGACTCCGCAACGACAACCCATCACATGACTAAACGCCAGGTGACTCCAGGACAACACGTCACGTGACTCAAAAGCGACAACACGCCACGTGATTCCACAACGACAAAAGTCACGCGACTCAACAGCGGCAACACGCCACAACGACAAGTCACGTGACTCCCAAACGGCAAGACGCCACGTGACTCCACGGCATCACGTGACTCAACAACGGCAACACGGCGCGTGATTCCACAACAGTCACGTGACTCCGCAACGATTATACGTCACGTGACTCCGCAGTGATAGCACGTCACGTGACTCCACAACGACAACCCACCACGTGACTCAACTACGACATGACGCCACGTGACTCAGCAACGACTACACGCTACATGACTTCACAAGACGTTACGTGACTCTACAACGATTATTATTATTATTATTATTATTATTATGATTGTTATTATTATTATTATTACAAATAGTTGAAAATATCAAAACTGGTTGGAAGTATCCAGCAATATTCAAACCAATTAGTGCCATTTGTGTGAATTTCATTTGACATTGACTTCGGTCAATTTTAGTAGCTCATCAATCAGATCCTTCGTCTTTTTTTCTTTTTTACCAACTTATTTATTGACTTCTATTAATCTACTTATTATCTGTTAATATTTTACCAGCCACTGTAGACCTTGTAAGACCACATAATTAGGGAAGTGTGTGGGTGGGTGGGGGGATGGACTATGTATCCCCGGAACATTTAGTTTATTTAATAACTGAATGAAACAACACACAAATCACGTCACCAACAAATAGATATGCACAAAAAAATTAACGCTAGCCGGCTAAAAATTCAGTTAAGCGCACAACATCTACAACTATCACGGCTACCAAGCGCGACGAAGGGTCAGCCCAGCCCGCGGCACTATGACTAATAGCAAAGCTAGTCTGCGGCACTGTCACTAACAGTCAGGCTAGTTTTTGGCACTGTCCCTAACAGTTAGGCTAGTTAGCGGCGCCGAGATCACCAGCCAGGCTAGTCCGCGACACTGTGACTAACAGTCAGGCTAGTCCGCGGCACTGTTACTAACCATCAGGCTAGTCCACGGCACTATGACTAACAGCCAGGCTAGTCCGCGGCACTATGGCTAACAGTCAGGCTAGTAAGCGGCGCCAAGACTAACACAGACTACGCCTTAGCACCACGACTAACACAGTCAGGCTAGTCCAAAGCACCACGACCAGCACGGTCAAACTAGCCCACGGCACAGCGACTAACACAGTCAGGCTAGGCCGCGGTACCAAACTTGCCCAGTCAGGCTAGCCCGTGGCACAATGACTAACACTGTTAGCCAGTCCGCGGCACAATCACAAAGTCAGGCTATCCCGTGGCACAATGACTGACAGTCAAGCTAGTCCGCGGCACAGTTAGGTTAGTCCGTGGCACGAAATAGTCTTTAGTCAACTAAGTCAGGCAAGCTATACTACGTGAACTTAACCAAGCCCAGCACCAAATCGTTCCACCACGCATATGGGGAGGAAGGGTATATAGGTTTTTATTTTATTTTTTTGTTTTATTTTGGGGGTGGGGGATATTTTTACCTCGTCCGAGTCGGTCTCTGGAGCTACGGAAGCATTATTGTGTTGCTGAACGCTTAATAAGCCCTGTTAAGTGCGAGAAAATAACAGACAAAAAGAAAAAATATTAAACATTGGGGAAATTTATGTACAGAAACGTTAAAAGCAGCTATCAGATTGAGCAGCGTTGCTCGAAGATGGCAAATTCAATTTCTGACGTAAATATCACGAAACTCAAAAGAATTCGTCAATATTCGTCTTTCGCTTCCCCGAGAACAATAGGAAGATGTTATCTAATTGTTACTGTAACTTGGTTACCATGGCAATCACGAGATCCGTGAAAGCTGTACTAGCCAGCCTGTTAGACCGTAAAACCATTGCAGTGAAAACCACAAATATTTCGTAAATAAAATCCTTTCGCCGACCAATATTACTCTTTCTCAAAACGCCTGCAAAAATACCCCGTAAATAGTCAACAAACACAATGTTTGCAGTTTACAATCTGTAACATTTTTCAACTAGATTTTTAATATGAATACTTCACAACAACAGAAATACGCTGGAGTGGGGCTTGAAATGTGTGGAGTGAAATCTCGTGCATTAGATAAAAAGTCTCGTGCTGCAGATACAAAGTCTCGTGCGTTCGTGAGACACTTAAAAATATACTTGTCAAACAAAACCAAAATGCCAAATTGATTTGTTTTTCAATAAAGAAAAAAATCTAAATAATGCATAACAGAAATAAGTGCTTGAACCTAGACTAGCCGTAGGACTAAATTACAGACAAAAACAGGACATCAAAATGTTACTATAAAACCGAAAACAGCCCATAAAACTAGAGCGGCCAGTGCACACAAAACATAGGAGTACCAGGCTT